>JANZLX010000047.1:138841-173682 GCA_025531955.1 Erythroxylum orinocense
TTTGCTTTTGTGATTGTTGATTTACTTGTGCGGAAAAATTAATTTTGGATTGTCTGCGAATTGATTAACCCCCTTAGATTTTTCAACTCCTATGTAGCTTCAGCCACCGAGTGTCCCTTCCATTGAATGAGCACTTTCAAATCTGGACCAGAACCCAAGTTTCGTATGGCCAATAAAGCAGCAGGATGAGCTGAATGAGCTTCAGTCATGAGTAGGTGATCTGGCATACTCACGATGGAGTCATGAATTCCCAGGGCCTTCCTAAGCTGCGAAACATGGAAAACGGGGTGAATTTTGGCTGTGGGAGGTAACTTCAGGTGATAGGCCGCTGGTCCTACACGTTGAAGGATCTTAAAAGGACCAAAATATCGTTGAGCTAACTTGGTATTACTCCTAGGTTCCACCGACTGCTGGCGATATGGAGCTAACTTGACAAAGACTCTATCCCCCACCTGAAACTCCACTTCCCTTCTTTTTCCATCTGCTGTCAATTTCATTGGTTGTTGAGCTAACATCAAGTGGTGACGCAGTTTAGCCAATTTCTGATCCCTATCCTACAGCAATGCATCAATAGTATCCACAGCAGAGGACTTAATTTGATACCTGGTGAGGGTGGGAGGATCCCTTCCGTAAAGAACCTTGAACGATGTAATGCCCAAGGTGGAGTGGTGGGATATGTTGTAGCAATATTCAGCCCATCCCACCCATCCTGCCCATTGTTGAGGTTGCTTGCTAGTAAAGCACCTGAGATAAGCCTCGAGACATCGATTGACAACCTCGGTGTGCCCATCCGTTTGGGGATGGTAGGCTGAACTAAATCGCAGATGTGTACCTTGCATCATAAACAACTCTTTCCAGAATTTACTCAAAAATACTTTATCTCTATCCGATATTATGGAGTTAGGGAATCCATGCAACCTTACCACCTCCTGCACAAATTTGTAGGCCACCGATTGAGCTGTAAAGGGGTGCTTGAGGGCAAGGAAATGGGCATATTTGCTAAGTCGATCCACCACCACTGATATGGCTGAAAACCCCTTTGATTTAGGCAACCCTTCTATGAAATCCATAGAAATCTCCTCCCACACCTGTTGTGGCACTGGTAAGGGCTGCAAAAGGCCAGTGGGGGAAATGGATAAGTATTTGTTTTGTTGGCAAACAACGCATTCAGCCACAAACCGGTAAATGTCCTTTTTCATTCCTTCCCAAAAAAGTTCAGAAGCTAGCCTTTTATAGGTTTTTAAAGCACCTCCATGCCCTCCAATGTTACTTTGGTGGCTGTCTTTGAGCAAGGTTGGAATGAATGTGGAAGTCCTCGGTAATACTAACCGGTCCTTGTAAAATAACCTGCCCTGGAATAAGGTATAAGGAGGATGTGACCCTCCATCTTGCTGAAGCTCCTGCCTCAATGTGGACAACTTGGGGTCAGCTTCAATCTCCTTGAGGATTTGCTCCATATCCAGTGCCCGTATTGCTACCACAACCATAACTTCAGCCTGAAGACGTCTTCTCGACAATGCATCAGCCACCCTATTCTCCCTTCTCTCCTTATACTCTATGCTGAAGGTACACCCCGATAATTTGGACAACCATTTCTGATAATCTGGGTGGACTTCTCGCTGCTCCAGCAAGAATTTAAGTGGTCTCTGATCTATTCGGATGATAAACTGATGGCCCAAAAGGTAGGATCGCCACTTCTTTATTTCCAAGGCAATCGCCATCAACTCCCGCTCATATGCTGATTTATGCCGGTTGGATCTGGGTAGAACTTGGCTGAAGTAGGCAATAGGCCGATTCTCTTGCATTAGAACCGCTCCTATAGCATTGGCTGAGGCGTCGGTCTCCATTATAAAGGGTTTAGTGAAGTCGGGTAAGGTTAAAACTGGGGCTGAAATCATGGCTTGCTTCAACTGTTGAAAAGAAGCTTCACTTTCCTCAGTCCATTTAAACCCTTTTTTTTAAGCAATTGTGTCAGTGGCCAAGAGATGTGTCCATAATTTCTGACAAACTTCCTATAGTATCCCGTGAGACCCAAGAAGCTCCGCAACTCCCGTACATTCGATGGTCTTGGCCAATTCACCATAACCTGGATTTTGTTAATGTCAGCTGCCACCCCATCTCGTGATATAATGTGCCCCAAGTATTCCAAGGTTTCTTGCCCAAAGTTGCATTTCTTCCAATTAGCATACAGTTGCTGCGATTTAAGTACCATGAGGACTGGCCTCAAATGACCCACATGTGTTTCCTTGTCAACACTGTAAACCTAGATGTCATCGAAAAATACCAATACAAATTTACAGAGATAAGGCTTAAAAACCTGGTTCATGAGGGATTGAAACGTGGCAGGAGCGTTGGTCAATCCGAAGGGCATGACGGGGAATTCGTAATGCCCTTCATGAGTTCTAAATGTTGTCTTCTCAATGTCTTCAGGTTTTATACGAATTTGGTGATACCCCGCCTTTAAGTTAATCTTCGAAAAGATAGTGGCCCCCTTTAACTCATCAAGGAGCTCATTTATAATGGGAATTGGAAATTTGTCGACGACCGTGACCTTATTCAAAGCGCGGTAGTCCACACAAAAGCGCCACCCCCCGTCTTTCTTTTTAACCAACAACACCAGACTCGCATAAGGGCTCACACTTAGTTGAATTATTCTGGAATCCAACATCTCCTTTACTAGCTTCTCAATCTCTTTTTTCTGGAACTGAGGGTATTTATACGGTCTCACCGTGATCGGGTTAGCTCCTCTTTGCAGCACAATGGCATGGTGTCTACCCCTTTCAGGCGGAAATTGTTGGGGCATGTCAAAGACAGTCTGAAATTCCTCCAAAAGCACCCTTAGCTCCTTATGAATTGGGGTGACCTCCTTCGGCTCAGTCCCTTCTGTACCCTCCATCTGTAGTAAATATATCAAATCTCCAACTGTTGTGGTCTGCATTAAAGCTTTCAAGCTAATCCGTGTCTTTGCGAGTGTCGAGTCTCCTATAATCGTGAGGATTCTATCCCCCTGTCTGACCTCCATTGTCATTTTGCCCCAACCTGTCACCACTTTCCCTAAGGTTTGTAGCCATTTAATGCCCAAGATAACATCACAACAGCCTAACTTCATTGGTAAGTACTCTTCGGTTACTTGCAAGCCTTGCACAGTCAACACTAACCCCTTGCAAATGCCTTCCCCTCTGATCTGCTGACCATTTCCCAGAGCTATAACATACCGTGTAATGCCCTCTAGCTCGCAATTCAGTAACCTTACTAATTCCCATGAAATAAAGTTGTGTGAAGCTCCACTGTCAATCAGTATTATCGCCTCCTTTTCACCTATGGTCCCCTTCACTTTCATAGTTTTGGGAAAAGTGAATCCCAACACTGACCCCGCCGCCAACTCCACCGACTGTATTTCTTCCTCCTCTGCTTCTTCCTCCGACTCCTTCTTAACCTCAGTTTCTTCATCCATGGCAGCCAACACCTGAAGTTCTATTTTCTTACACTGATGGCCCAGACTAAATTTTTCATCGCATCTAAAACAAAGCCCTTTGGCTTTCTTATCCTGTAATTCACTCACCATCAACCTTCGGAAATTTGTCGAAGTCGGGTTCCTCTGGCTGTCGGAATGTTTTGGTCAAGTCGAAGTAGCCAGTTGACTCCCCTGTGTCCCTAATTCCTCCTTCTTTCTCTCCAACCGTGTATGATCCACGCGTTGCCCCGACGACCCCCATTTCGAGCCTCCTCCCCAGCGGCTCCCATACGCCGAAATTTCTCCTCCACCTGTTGAGCTAATTCCATCATCTCAGCTAAATTTTGGGGCTTGAAAATCTGCACCTCTAACCTTATCTCTTCGGCTAACCCATTCATAAATGTACTCTCCAACACTGCTTCAGGTAACTCCGGTAGAGGGGCGGCGAGTTCTAAAAATTTCCCAGTATACCCCACCACTGTGCCGACCTGCCTTACCGCCAACAATCGCTGGCACTGGGTCCCTTAATGAGCTGGGCAAAATTTCTGCGTCACCAGCTTCTTGCATTCTTGCCAGTCCACGATGGGTCGACGACTCTCCACCCATCGGAACCACGTCAGTGCATCCCCCTCCATGCTCATGCCCACGAGCTCCATTTTCTCCTCTTCGGTGAACCTACCCACTGAGAAAAACCGTTCCACTTTGTATATCCACCCATCAGGGTCATTTCCTATGAACGTGGGCATCTCGATTCTTCGTGGTCGGTAGTCTCGCCGGAAGTCACCCGGGTGTGCGAACTCGGGAGGTGGGTCGACGCAGTAGCTGGCTTCATTTCTCTAGTCATTGCTCTCATGGTGTTCATCCGGTGCTAATGGGGCCTTTCCCAACTCCCTCCTTCGACTGGGCTCGGGCTGAGGTTCTTCGGGTGGGCGCTCCTCGGGTCGGTGCTCCACGGTTCCCCCTTCAGCCCTCTTCCAAGTTTGCAAAACCGACATCATCATACTCTTTATCTTCGATATTAACCGTTCGCCCATTTCCCTATTAATCTCCTCCATCTTCTTTTGCAGTTCCACGCCATGTTCATCCATGCGCCTCTGCCAATCTTGCGTGGAGTGACTGCTGCCTCTGAAATTCTTGGTGAGCTTGACTAATCGATCTTTGTATCTCCTCCCCATCTCTTCGCCTCTCCTCCCGAAGAAGCTCCAAATCCTTCTCAAAGCTTTCCAGTCGATTATTCATTTTTTTTCAGCCATTTTCAAGGATCAACTGCTCTGATACTAGTTGATAGGTTCCCAGAAACAGATAAGGTAAAATGCGAATTTGCTATTAATTTCTGTAGCTGAATACAATGCAAGTCTGGTTTCGAGGTCCAGAATCCTCCAGCCTAGGGCTCATACATACGTCATTCCTCATACCCCTCTCCCTTTTTCCCACTTTGCTATTTGTACGAATACTCTGTAACTACTGACAAAATCCATTACAACCATATGATTGGGTGTCAGTACTATTAGCCACTAACTACCCGAATACATATTAGCATAAGGGATTACTCTTCTGCCCTCTGCTTATTCTTCCTAAGAAACGGGTTACCTTAGGTCTATCAGAATCTTAGTAGTGGTTGAAAGATGTTCAGGGAACGGTGAAGGCGAAAAAAGAGAGTATACAAAGTTCTATTAACAAGTACAACAGGGGCGGGGCAGGAAACTAATAGAGTAAGGTACAATCTGACAAAGAAGAAGGCAAATAAGACAATTTTAGTGGCTAAAGGTAAAGCTTACGAGACTTTGTATAAAAGTTTGGATACTAACAAGGGAGCACAAAAAATTTTCAAGTTGGCACGAGATAGGCCATGTAAGATGAGAAATTTCAACCAAGTTTGTTGTATACGAGATAAAGCAGGACAGGTACTCATGGAGGCCCATGCCATCAAGAGTAAATGATAGAGATACTTTTTTTTGCCTATATAATGAAGGCATCTTTGACAACTTAGAGTTAGGTGATCCCTCCATATCGAAGCATTTTCATAGCTAGTCTCAGTGTGAAAGGGTTACAAGAGAAGAAATTACTAAGGCTTTGAGGCAGATGGAGAGCGGAAGGATAATAGGGTCGGATGAGAACCCTATAAAGATATGGAAGAGAATAGGAGTTGTCAGTATTAAGTGGCTAGTTCAGCTTTTTAATGTGATCCTTGAGTCAACCAAAATGCGGAATGAATGGAGATTGAGTATGTTGATTCCATTATACATGACCAAAGGGGACATCCAACATTGTCACAACTATAAAGGCATTAAACTACTGAGTCACAACATGAAAATGTGGGAGAAGGTAATTAAGAAAAGAGTTTGGAGAGTAGCTTCTATATCGGCCAACCAATTTGGCTTTATGCTTGATAGGTCAACAACAGAAGTAATACATCTCCTCTGTAAGCTAATAGAATGCTACAGGGAGCGAAAATGAAATTTGCATATGGTTTTTATTGATTTGAAGAAGGCATATGATAGGGTTCCTAAGGAAATATTGTTGAGGTGTTTAGAGCCAAAGGAAATTCCTATTACCTATATACGCGTAATGAGAGATATGTATGAAGGAGCAATGACGAGCGTGCAGACGATAGGAGGCGACATGGTAACTTTTTCTATTGGTATTGGTCTACACAAGGTTCCGCCTTAAGCCTTTATCTATTTGCATTAGTGATAGATGAGCTTATCAAAAATA
This sequence comes from Erythroxylum orinocense, assembly GCA_025531955.1. Lineage (NCBI taxonomy): Eukaryota > Viridiplantae > Streptophyta > Magnoliopsida > Malpighiales > Erythroxylaceae > Erythroxylum > Erythroxylum orinocense. The sequence goes on from JANZLX010000047.1 coordinate 145,011, forward strand.
TTCAAGGAGAGGTATCTTGGTGTATGATATTTGTTGACAATATTGTCCTCATAAATAAGACCAATGAGGAGTCAATTTCAAGTTAGAATGTTGGAGATAAACATTAGAGTTAAAAAGTTTTAAAATGAGCAAGACTAAGATAAAGTACTTAGAATGCAACTTTTTGGGAAGCCAGATGATCCATGAGGTGGCCGTAACAATTGGTATTGACATCATACCACAAAAATCGAGTTTTAAATACCTTATGTCTATCATTCAGAATGATGGTAATATCAATGCCGATATAGTCCATTGTATCAGATTTGGATGGGTCAAATGACGAAACGTATAAGAGGTCTTATGTGATAAGAAGATTCTATTAGAGCTTAAAAGAAAATTTTATAAAATGGTGATTCGGCTAACCATGTTATATGGGACGGAATGTTGGCCCACCAAATGTAGACATACAAGTAAGTTGTTGATAGCCGAGATACAAATGCTCCGGTGAATGTGTGACATTACTAAAAGAGATAAGGTCCGGAATAGTGTGGTGAGAGACAAACTACAGGTGACTAGTATTGCCAATAAGTTGCAAAAGACTAGGTTTAGGTAGTTTGAACATGTGAGCAGGAGGCACCCTGATGCTCCTTGTGCAACGTTGTAAGAAGATAACTCTTCGTGATTGTAAGGGAAGAAAAAAAAGGTCAAACAAAAATTGGAGGGAAGTGATTAAGAAGGATATGACAGAGTTGATCCTTACTAAAGAATTGATCAGAAATAGAAAATTCTAACATGTTAGGATACGGGTAAAAGATATCATTTAAATTGCGCCAAAACAGTCGTAAAAGTTATTGAGAGTCGTTTACTATAAAGCTCTGACGATATATCTACCGCTTAAGAAGTCTAACCTCATTGTCAAATCTGTCTTTTATGGAAAAAGGTCCTTCGAAGCCATCTGATATCTTTGGATTGTTTATACTCACATAGTTATTAAGCAAGGATTCCTAACACAACTTGAGCAGCTTATCAGGTATTAGCACATCTTAGCACCATATCAAGTATTTTATTTTATTTATTTTAGTTTTATTTTTTGCTCTTTTTAACATGCATTACTTTTTTTAATGTCACATTTGCATGTGGGTCTACCGGAAACAATCTCTCGACTTTCTAATAATAAAGCTGCATACTATTAAACCTCTTCAAACCTCACAGTAGTGCAGAATTCGGACTGGATGTGATGATAATGTATTTTGTAATCCTAGATAACATAGTTGAAACAGAAACGCTGCTCAACTGCTGAGCATACCAGCACAGGTTGTTACATAAGCTAGTAGTATGTTTGATAATAACATAATTGAAACATAAACGCTGCTCAACTGCTGAGCACACGAGCACAGGTTGTTACATAAGCTATTAGTATGTTTGATAATAAGATCTAATTGTCTGATTCTCGCATTCCTTTGAATATAGATGCATGCTGAAACCCCCTTCAAAGTTCATCCTGCACGCCAAACAAATGAAACAGTTTTGGTTAGCAAATGAATATAGTTGCAGATGCTAAAGAGGGAATTTATAGAATGAGAGGTTGAGTCTCACATGATCGTCATCCAAGTAATCTCGGCGATTACGCTGCAAGATAAGACATTTTTTTAGAAGGTTTTTGCCTTTTCTGTGAAAGGCCATTGCAGTAACTAGAGATTATACTGATTTTATATAAAGAAGTCACCAATATGTATAGTTTAATGGTATAGGAGGTCTAAGTACTCTTTTTATCTATCGAAGTTCAAGTTTTGGCAGAACCTTTGTAGTTTCTGACACGTGTATAATATAACAGCAAAGTATTAAGACATGGTGAGATGCAAACCTTATTGTATCTATCTCTATAACGATCTCGCCTGTGCCTGTCATAGCCTCTCTCTCTTCTTCTCCTTTCACCTTCCTCTCTAGCTCTTTGAGCTTCCTGCACATGTGAGGCAAAAGTTTTTACTTTGACAAAATCAGAAGCTGATAAAAAAAAGTTGATAATAAAGTGAATGAATCTAACAACCTCTTCTTCTCGAGCCCTTCTTATCTTTTCTGCTTCTTCAAACGCCTCCTTCTCAATCTGAACTTCCAATAAAAGATTGCAAATTAGCTACTATATCTTTGCCTCCACTTGTGGTATAATTTTCACAAAACCAAAGTTTTGAGAAGTACTTGCCTCCCTATTTGCTAAAACTTCTTGGACCACTTCCTTTGCATACTCGGGATCATCACATATCAGAATATTGTCAAAAACTGATCCAGCTTTTACCTGCATTCCACATCATAATAGGATAAGAACTTGTTTTGTAATATCTATTGAATGGAACACAGAGTTTAGAGAATCTGTAAACCAGAAAAGTTGACACTTTTCAGTTTCCTTACCTGCCATACATCAATACCAACATACTTAATTGGCTTAAGCACATAAAGGTCAGGGTCATCTTCAAACTCTGGACAGAAGGTAGAGCAGAAATGGATAAGTGCTCGGAATTTCTTTTTCATACTAAGTTGTTGCTGTAAATAGATTAGCAGATCTAGGTATGAAATGAATACCTGGGTTATCCACATATGGTATCTTCCACTTCCCTTTGTAATTAGGGTTCTTTATTTTCTGCAGGTTTATAAGAACTTTCTCCATGAGAGTGAAGAAGCTTTTAGCATTATAACGCTATAAATAGCCAATTACCATACCTTAGGCTTCCATGGTCCCTTATAAGCTGGATTTGGTATCTTTGGGGCTTTCCAAATACCATTCTCTTCTTCATCCCAATCATCAGGCTAATTAATCAAAGATGATGGTGCACATAAGCTTTTCTTTACTAGTCTTGTTATGACTACTAAAGCCAATGGTAATGAAACCACAAACTAACTCCATTTGAAGAGCATAACTAGACATAAAAGATCAATCAGCCTAGTTGTGGTTCTCCTATGGAGTTAAGTTACAACTAATCGACTCACCTGTTTAGCTTTTGGATCAGGAATTTCTTTCGGAATAGAATCATAACCCTGCATTATCAAGATAATACCAATTAAGCACACATCATAAGTTGATAACATTGGAAACAAGTAAAAGCAAGCACAAGATGTTCGGTGCATACTCGGGGCTTGACAGCATTAGGATCCTCAATGTACTCCCTGTCATCCCAGTCTGCAGGCTGTGAAAATGGGAAGGAAACAGTTAAAAGATATAGCATCAAAGTATCATTCAAGAGCGGAATTGTTTAGTAATCTAAAACCAAATGAACATCAAGCTTTAATTACAGAATCTCTAAACCTTTTTGGCATTAACATCTCTAATTTTCCTCGGCGCAAGTATATCCCAATCCGTATATATGCTTCCATAATCCCTTTCACGACCATCGATTAGGATGGTGTAACTTGCATCAGGCCTTAGGATAAGCGTATAGAAATGTGTCAACTTGTCAGTTTCACATTCCAAATCCTTCCTAATAGGATATTGCTGACCCTGGTAAGAGAGAATAACATGCAGCTTCTTTTTTTGTGTTCCACAGATATCTGGTCCAAACATCAGACTGCAGAAATTGGCAATTAAGGTCAATAGAAAATCTTTATGACAGGATAAACAATGGGAAACAAGACGGAGGGAGGAAAGCAGGGGAGATAGATATGATTTCAGATAGATACACGATAACTTTAGCAGTAGTGTCCTAATATATAAGAGAACCAATGAATGAAATGACTCAGGTTTAAAACATAAAAAACAGATACTTAAGTGCAGACAGGGGTTCCAAAAAGAGCTTACTTCATGTGACATAGCCATACTCACATTACAGCAACATAAAAGAAAGTAGACAGACCTGAATGGAGTGTCTCCACTGAATTTCTTTTGATTTACAAAACCCGAGAGAAGCTTGATGTAACCACCACCACACTCAATGTCCTGCTCAAACCTGATCGAGTACTGAAGGACCAATGTTCTATTCTTGTTGTTGAACTCTGGTATCTTTGCAGATATTGCAAAATGTCTGGCATCGGTGGCTGTCTGAATACCTGTATGATATCCGATTCAATAAACAGTCTCCCAACTGTTAGAATAATGGCATTTGTTTTGCAACTGAAATGCAGAAAGGAACCAAAAAAGAATGAAGTATGTGATAGCTTCATTATCAAGATTCTGCCATATAAAATAGAGATCTAAAGAATCAATGGTTGCTTCTTTTTCAGCTAACGCCAGCCTCTGAATATTCCTAATCTTGCTTTTCATTTGTTTGTTTTATCGGGTGATTCTATACAATCTACCTGCTCTGACGTAAAATTTCTCAAGTAGTTCTTGTATCAATAATCGGAGAAATGGAGTTTCTTTTCAGCGACGTAGCAGAACTGAATGAGATTCTTTCAATTGAGATTCAACAAAAAGCAGAAGGATTTGGAGTCCTAGAAAATGATCAACAAACAAATCTGGGGATGATACCTTTGTCATCTGGATCTCCATGCCACTTTCCAGCTGTGTGTTTGAACGAACCTGCTTTTCCTTCACTTCTCTTCCAGTCAGATTTAACCCAACGGCTTTGCCACTCATCTGTTTCCAATATACAGGGAATTCAAAGTAAGAGGTGCACGAAATTTAAGAAAAGAAGGGGTGAACCCAACTTCAGTCAATCTAAAAGTTCATTATTTCAGAAATTGATTCAGAGATCAAGTTAAAGATTGCCAGAAAAGCTAAGTTTTACAGTTTCACTGTAGAAAATCAACAGTAGGAGATTGATATTGCAGTAATGGCAGGATTTATACGACTAAACTTAAGGAGAGGCTCTCTCAAAGATGAAGTCTTTGTTAGTCCTTGTAGCTTCTAAAGAACAAGTGGGCTAGGAATTTTAGTTGGAGACGTTACAAGAAACAGCATGGTAAGTAGATAGACATGAAAAGCTAAAGAACAGAAGAAGCACGTACCGATCATATACTATATATACTATAATAACACAGCAAAGAGTTTTAAGTTCCAAGATCATGACCCAATTATAGCTAGAGGTAGTTAAAGTCATAGAGAAGTTACCGTCAAAGGTCTCTTGGAAAATGATCTCGGAAGCTGAGAAATGAAGCAGACACATAAACAACAACAACAATACTGAAATACAGGTAAGCCCCTTTGCCATTTTAGCAGATAAAGGAAAGGAAATGCTTCTCCACTCGGAGTGGCGGCTTGTTGGGAGTTATATAGAAATGACAATGGCTTGAAATAATTAACGTTAGAGTAGAGTATGGTGCGTTGACTGTCATTTCGTAAACACTTTTCAAAGTCTTCTCCTTTGCAAGTCTATGGACGTTCGTTGTGAGAGTCAAGAAACAAGTGTGTGATGCATTGTTCCGTAAATCGACCAACCAGATTTGAGGGAATCATCTTTTGGCCAATCAAACTTCTCAGATGATGCAGCCATGGACATTACTTTTCCTCTTGACTTGGACAGATCCAAACCTTGACTTTTCCTCTTGCTATTTCCAAGCTCGAAGCCTGAAACCGACTCGATCTATTACCATACCAGGTTCTTATGTCCAATATATGTCATACAACTATGAGAAATTTGTATGCAATCCTACTGAAAGAATCTAAGATTCTAATCAATACAAACACAAAAGGTGATGACCGACAAAGTTTTTATTGAAAAAAATGCATACTGTACGCAAAAAGAAAATCTTTACCAGTGGTTTAGCTCATCCACCACTACAATAACCAATAGGAAGGAAAGAATACAAAGTCTTAACAAGAAAATAATCCTCTTGAATAAGAATTCGGGAACAGAGAGACCAAAGGGCATCTCAAACACTCTTCCAAATTGAAATTTGGCACTAATAACAAACTAAAGTTGCGTTATCTTCCTTTCCCTATTTTGCCTGTGGGTGTGAAGCTATAAAGTCAACAGCCATATTGATAGAGTTGATCTTGTCAGCTTCATTATCTGGGATCTCAAACTTAAATTCTTCTTCAAGGGCCATAACAATCTCCACAGCATCTAGACTATCCAATCCAAGATCACTTTGGAAATGAGCATTTGTTGTAACCTGCAAAAGGAAGAAGATGATACATTATGAACAAGACAATCACACAGCATGATGCATATTTGCAAGATCCAAGTATGTCACTACAAAAAAAAAAAAAACACACCACAATGAACTGAATCAGAAATGTAAATGTCATGAATTATTCACGAATGAGACATTTGATGCCACTACTGCATAGTTGGGAGAGAGATTCCGATCAGGTAATCACCACAAATATATTTCACATCAATCTAGTTTTGAGCCAAGCATAAAAACACAGTGAACATAATTCAGAAAGTGACTAAGGTAGTTTCACTAGTTAAGTGATACTAATGTGTTATTATACAAGTTCCCTACTTTCAAGTTGGCAGTTCATTCTTATGAACTTCCATTTTATCATGCCTAAATATTTTTTAACTGAGTTGAGATCTTCAAACTTTTAACATACACCAGCCTGTCACGAAAATTTTTCCATGGGGTTAGAGGCTAAAACTTACACCAGAGATGCCAGGACCAATATGCCTAGGTAGCTGTCAAACACAGATATCACAATTGGAACCAGTAAATAGAGTGTAAGGATTGAAACAAATAACGAACGGCTTTCCTTATCTCTTCCTAGGCACTTTGCGAATCAATGGCGAACCAATACCTAAACATGCTCCCTTATTACTTCAGCAGCCATTGAAACAACCTTGAAAAAGGTCTGCATTGCGTTGCTCTACTAAATGAACCGTACAAAAAGAACATGGACTGGCGTAAAACCACAAAAACCATCAATTGGGAATAGAATAATCACAGCTCTGAATTCACCACATAAAACCACCTATAATATAGGGCTCAAAAAGGTTACTTTTAACCTCCACCGTCTTCTTCTTCTTCTCCAATGCTAGTATTATCATGTAATAAACGCAATTTCACAGGAGTTTACGAACCCAGAAAGCAGAAAAGGGAAAGGAAGAGAGGTACCTTGGAAGGATCAACCTTTTGGAAGTTTTTGACGACGTATATGACACGATCAGTGACCTCAGATTTGTCGAGGAAGGAGCCTCTTAGCTCATTGGAGAAACGTCGAATAAAGGCGTTGAAGAGGGTAGGTCCTTCAGGGTTTTGAGGGAAAGAGCGTAGTGACACGTTCACTCTAAGGTAGCTTAGCAAAGTTGCTCTCCCCTTCGCCGCCATTTTCAGTTTTACTACAAACCGACACGCCTCTCTATCGCTCTAAGTCTAACACTAATACTCACAGTGTGCTGAGTTGCCAAAGGAGAAGAGTGAATCGTCGTCGTTTCATTGTTCAACTGAATTTTCTTTTTTAAATGAATATATTAAGCCTTAAAGGCAATCCCAAGTGTTCCCAAAACCTACAAGTTCTGTCACCTTAATACCAATCTACACATTTCAATAGGAGAGGAGGTAATGTTTGTACTGTAGTTTCTGCTTTTGTAAACTGATATGTAGCCTGATTTGTTCTACCAATTGTTTACAAAACTGTTCTTTACGAGTGCTTTTATCTTGAAAAGTTGAGGTTTCTATGAACTCAAGCTGTCGTGACTGTCAAAGATAATGTTATCCAAAAGCATTTGGTAGCAGTGCCGTTTTTGTAGTTTAACATTCAGATCTGGTTGTTGTTCAAGTTATCTATATCAACGGCTAACTTGCATATGTTGAGAAGCTCTATCCAAATATTTCTAATGTATTGACATTCAAAGAGTAATGCTTAATAGTTTCCTCAAAACCTCTGCATAAACAACACAAGTTGGTGAATTATGTGGATTTGACAATTCCATCCATTGTTCTTAACCTGCCTTTCATAGCAATCCATAGAGTTAATGCTACTTGAGGTCTAAGATAACTTGACCATTTAGCTTTGGTCCATGTTAGCATGGGAAGATGTTTGAACATTAACATCTTGCAAGAAGAATTCGTGTATTTGCCGTACTATGAATGTCTCCAAATGTATTTGTCAATTTCTGTATTGCAGCGGGGCTCCACATATTTCATTAACAAGTGAAACAGGAAGTGTTGTATTCTGAAATATTGCTTTGTTGTGTACTGCTGCGGCTCAATCTTATACCTGTCCCTGACCTTATAATGGCCTTCAGAGCAGTAGAAGGGAAATGGAGAACAATCTATTTCCCAAATGCTCCTGTTTTTGATGTAATAATTGTGGATCTATTTGCAGTAAAGGGATTGCTGGTTGTCCATTAGTCTTCAAAGTCTTTGTTAATCATATTATCCTTGTCAAGGATAACAAATTAACCTAATCCATCTTATTAAGTCTAAAATCAATACATTAAATTAATCAAATTAAATATTTAAATTTGATTAAATTCAAAATTAGACTTAATACATCTTTTCACCTTCTGTTAATTTTAATAAAATATTTTGAGATTAAATTGAACCGATCCAAAATTTACAAGCCAAAAGAGGTTTAATCAAATTTAAATTCGAACCAACTCAATTCTTTGTCCATCTTTCCATCCAATTTTAAATTTTTAGGACCCAAAAGAACCACAAAAGACCTATTTGCTTGAAATGTAAAACATGATGGGTATTTTGAATTATCTAAACCAACAACAAACAAATGTTGTGCAATAGCAATTGGTCTTGGACTTGGGAGAAAATAGGAAAAGTCTTTTGTGTGTTCATAATTTCAGAGAGGAGTGAATTTGGCTCCAACTTCCATAATCTTTTGTTACATTCTGTAAGGAAAGGTATTTGTCTCCATCCCATTCATTTTCCTAATTTACACACTAAAGAATTACCAAAATCTCTCTGTTTCTGAATTCTAACAACTGTGTACTTGTCTAGGCAGGGACTGAGTCCATCAACCATTGCTCTTCCTTCAGTCCAGGTAAAAAAGAGTGACTATTTTCCTCAGGTTTTTGGCCTCTTGACATGTTTCCATCAACAACTTACTGTCATGGAAGGCAAAGCATATCACTTGCTGAACATGTGATATTATATCCATGTTGCATAGCCTGCATTTCCACCATCCATCAGACAGTAATCATAAATCTTAAAAATGATCAATATATTAGCTCGAAGTCAAACCTGCTGGCTTCAATCAAAGGTAGATGGTCATTGTGCGGTTTCTCTATCACATTTTGCACCTACAGATCAAAAACCATAAGTACTTAATACCAAAAGGGTTGCCTTTACAGCCTGAAAAGAATACGTTGATTTTAGTTCCTACTTTCGCCAGCAACTCCTGGCTCTCAGGTGGCTGCTTTTTCAAACTTTGAGGCAAGATTACTGTAAGTAACTCTGGCTTCTCCGCTCTCAGAGCACCTCTGATGACGGCTGCATTTGTCCCAGATGCACCTGACGTATATATGTGGTTTTTCTGCGAATAAAGGATATGCAGCAACTTCTTAAGCAATGGAAATATCCGTCTCTTTAAAGTTTTTAGTGTCGCAACTCATCATCATGACAAGACTCGGCTCAAGAATAACTCACTACCATGTACATACTTATGTAGAGTTAAAAGGTTGTCCAAATATCTTACAGTTATAACCAAAGCATAACTAAGAATCTCAATGAGTTCTTGATGCATGAAGCCCATATTCCTAGTCCCAAAGAAGCCAATAGCTCTAGGCCCTTGTTGTTGAATGGCCAATAACTCCTGTAAATAATCCAAAGATATTTGTTGAAAAATTATACTGAAGGTCCTAAGACTCACAATAGAAATAAGGAATATGGTTGCGAGTGGAATCAATCATACAAAAGGCTGCATAAATCTTATGATACAATTTAACGTAGTATATGATAGCCAACCATGAAACCTGTAAATCAAGAAGAATGTAAAATTATAGATGATTTCATACTTTAAAAAAGGTCAATCAATTTCAGTAATGCTAATTTGAGAACAAGTCATAACTAGGAGTTGAAATATGCTGATCCTAGAGACTGCAAGTCAGTTTCCTTACAGATGACTAGAAGTTGCAGTAAACTTAAGATCAACAATATTGAACGAGTATTTAGATGCCATCCAAAGGAAATACAGTTGGGTGTTGGGTGTTAAAATAAATAATCGACGTACAAAAATTCAACATCATAGCTTGTAAAACAAATTGAAATATATAAACCTGTAGATAATCTACATCAGGTACAGGTTTCATCTCTGCCATCACAGTTATGCCTGAACCTTCCACAAGCGTTTGCGCTTGAGATGGGATTTGGAAGCCAGTATCTTCATCGGAACCAAACTTGCAGACCAAATTTTCCTCATCAGCTCCCCAGCCATCCAAGTCTTGAACTCTTCTCATGTATCCACAATGCCACTATTTCCAGTACATAAAAACAGAGCCCCTGGGAGTAAATCATTAGTGAAAACCAACTGCACATAAAGAGTATTGAGGGGCAAATTCAAGTATCCACACATTTTCATTACCATTTCTCTTTTGTTCCTCAAAGTACAATATCTTAACATCTAGAAAACTTACGTAAGCTTAGCCTGCTTGATCACCACCATTAATTAGCATAACACAGGAAAAGGGATGAAGATACACGCATATCAACTATAATCATAAGAGATAATGTAGATTCCAAATGAAGAAATTTGTAGAGAAGTCAAAGACAAGCATTTAGGAACATGTTTCAACAGGCGTCAGGGCATATGCACGTTTAACAGAAAACTAATCAATTCAGAAGCCAAAACTTCCATCATCATAAATTGGATCAATACGTTACCAAAAGAAAAAGAATCATCTTAAAAATGGAGCCAAAAGAATCTGACAAAGAACTAGATTGCCTCTACCAGACAGCAAATACAGAAAGAATGCATCTTAAACTGACCAAGGAAAGCCTCCAGATAGACACAAAATTCTCCCTCCACTACATCCAAGCTTCCAATCTGTAAAGTCACATCCCATGCTTACTGTCCTTGTATCAGAATCGAACACTCTCTTCCAACAAATCCAAATACTTTTTGACTATTGCTTTTAAATGGATGATATGGAGGTTTGGGAGGTCAGAGAAAGTCCTCTTCTTTTCATTTGATATGCTGATTCGATTCCCACTAAGCGCAAAATTTAAATGGAGGATAACATTCACAGTTAAAGGTCATGAGCTATATCAAGGACAGTAAATACAGAAAGAATGCATCAACACAAAATTCCCCCTCCACTACATCGAAACTTCCAATCTATAAATTCACATCCCATTCTTACTGTCCTCGTATCAGAATCAAATCCTCTCTTCCAACAAATCCAAATACTTTTTGACAATTGTTTTTACATGGATGAAATGGAGGTAGGTTTAGGAGGTCAGAAAAAGTCCTCTTTCTTTTCATTTGATATGCTGATTCAATTCCCACTAAACGAACATAATTAAATACCATATAACCTTCACAGTTAAAGGTCATGAGCTATATCGAGATGTGCATCATAAATAAATGTTGAATACATTCCCATATTTGACACAATTTCTCTAATGAAAATCTGATATTAACTAAAATCAGTAATCTATCAGCTTATATATTGCTCCCCTTAAATGCCAGTAGCTTTTCTACCTTGATGTCTTAGTTTTCAAACAGAAATGATAAGTATATCAGAGCAGGTAACTTCCATATCTTCCACTTCAGTTATAGTGTCCAATATAAAATTTACATGTGCCATGTTCATGTATCATTAATGTGAAACCCTAATGCAGACACGATGTAGAAAATATGTAACGGCCTAAGTAGGAATTATCATCAAAAAGACACCCCCAATACTCCCACCTCACTCGCAGTGAAACCCTCACAGATTGTTTTTCTTTTCCTAAGCTTTTTCAACAGAAATCACAATCACATATTGATACATGAAACTGCATGAATATGCTTGTTGATCAATGAATGCGTTCACCTCTCAAATGCAAACCCCTTAATTGAACTTAAAGCTAAAGAGATTAGCGTTAAACATACATAATCATGTTAAAAACACTTCAAGTAGGTTTTCAAAACTTACCCTAAACTAGTGGAGACCATCATTCATCGTAAATAGCACACACTATTACTACATCAAACAACCTTTCTAGTGCTCCACAAACAACCTTTCTAGTGCTCCACGCTCCTAGACAAAAGTATCTGCAAGTGAAATTCTCTTCTGAATCCTTGTTTTGCCAGCTTAGTTAGAAAGCTATATAGTTTCTTATTACAATGGTCTAAAGGGAACTAGGAAACCAAAAGGTAAAGAGAAATGAACCTGGCCAATGACAAATAAGCATCATAACAAACCTTTAAACTAGCAAGAAGGAGGTTAATCTTGACACAACTAAACCATCAACATACATTTTATTCATATGTTCCAAGAATAAACGATTTAGTCACAGTCGAAGGCAATTCTTAAGACTATCTTCTTAATTTGCAACTCCATCAAACGGGAAGAAGAGCCTTGTTCTGTCCATTGTATCCTATAACAAACAAATATTTACCAGACAGTACTCGACCTCAATATATCACACTTCCGACTAGAATTAAGAAACCAAAAATTGAGACACTTCTTAAAGCACAGTTGAAACAAGAAACGAGAATAAATTGAGCATTCCCCCCAAGGATGCACACAAGCACCATCAAAAACACAGTTGAGTACCATCTTCATATAACTCAAACGAAAAAAGATTAAATCTTCAAGCCCCAGCACCGGACAATATAAAGATGATCATAGATACGCATGCAGATAGAGAAAAGTGTGGTCCTGTGCTTGTAAAAAAAGAAGAAATGGTGGGAAATACCGTTGGGTTGGAGGGACAAGGTTGCTTGGTTGGTCTTGCAGAACACAAGTAGCCAAAACTAGGGTTGGATGTTCTCAGGGGTTTGGAGTGAAAATCAAAGGAAGAAGACAAATGAGAGGAAAGGAGAGAGGTTGTTGTGGTGGTGGTGGTCAACAAAAGCTTCATGGGAGTGGGTAATGTTGTCCACATCTCCTTCTTGACTTGGTTTCTCTCTTAAACTCCAATGCCCTGAAAGCTGAAATCTTGCTGGGCAGCTTTTTATTCTACTATTCTCCCTTTTTTCTTTCTTTCTTCTTTTTCCCAGGAAACAAAAAGAAAAGCAGCAGAGACTGAGACAAGATGCCTAGACAGGTAGAGAGAGAAAAGTGTGCCTGAAGAAGGACACAAAGCAGAGGAGAGGAGCTGACAAATTGTTTTGTTATTGGTAGATATTGAAAGAGATAATATTTTCCCTTAAAAATAACTTTTATTGTATAATGAAATTTTAAGGAAAAAGGTTTCCTTCCTTTTCTGCTAGCCTTTTCTTTTTCTTTTTCTTTATTTATTAAGTATATTTAAGACAACAAATTCTTTAGATTGACTTCCAACAGAATCTAATGACTTTCAAACCTGGCCTTCTTAGTTCTTACCTTTGTCTTTGCAGTGTTCATCTTCTTTTTCTAAAAATTCAAAGAAATTCTTGTTAAAAGTAACTTCTGTTTTGAAAACTAAGAATTAGATTTCATTTCAACAAAGAGAATAATTCATAATGGCTAGTAATGAATATTCTTATCTTACCTTTATCTTTCAATATGCTGACAAGGGAAATATTCATACCCAATACTGAAAAATGACACTATTTGCAACTTTGAAGAAATTTTGACTAAAGACTGAAATTGAAGTTATTGTTTAAGAATAATATTTCTTTTATAAAAAAATTAAAATTTGCCATCTTTATGGAACTTTGTAACAAACAACCGAAGTTCATGTTACGCAAAGAAAGGTGTTCCAAGACGGGTGGGTGGCACTGGGGGCGATGAAGCCGAAGTATTGTCTTTGTTTGTGAGTCCGGTAAAAATATAAACAGCTCCTCCACCTCCAACCAACACCAAATCTAGAGATTGCCAAAAGCCTTGAATTGAAGCAAAGATGGTCGCTTTGCTGTTCATTTGTCTTTCACTTTCGCTTTTCGTTGCCTTTTCACTCTTTAAGTTCATCACCCTCGAAGGTACTTCCCGCCACCGCCTTCCTTTACAGGTTTCATGAATTTGGTCTTTGTTTCTTCATAAAAGTTTTTTTTTTTGGGTTTGTACATGGGTTGAGAAGGCGATTTGACGTTGATGTCAAAGAAGCGTGTAAAGAGCGAGGAAATTGAGGATAAGGTTGCTGTTCACCCATTACATTTGTTTATAAAAAATTGTTTTTCTGTTTGCTTGGATTTGCGTTTTGATTCTTATTCTTTTCTTTCGTTAAGGTGGTTTGGATTACTGGAGCCAGCAGAGGAATAGGTAGGGGATGATCCTCCTCCTCCTTCTTCTTTCTTTTTCTGACTTACGATTAATCTCGAGGAAATTTGATCTTTTTTTTGGCGGGTACATGGATGTGGATATAGAAAGAACAAAATTTTGAGTCTTAGTGAATGCCAGGTGAGGTTCTTGCTAAACAATTGGCGAGTTTAGGTGCCAGGCTTATTCTTTCTTCCCGGAATGAAACTGAACTGGAGCGAGTCAAGAGCCAACTTTCAGGTTTCTCTGCCATCTCAAGTCTCATTAAACCCTTCTACTTCTTTGCGGGTAGGGACTATCTGTTTGACATGTGATGGTCTGCTTCTGCAGGTAAACATGCACCTCAAGAAGTGAAGGTTTTACCTCTGGACTTGGCGTCTGGTGAAGATTCGCTTAGGGAGGCTGTAGAGAAAGCAGAGTCATTTTTCTCTGGTGCTGGTGTTGATTATATGATTCATAATGCAGCTTTTGAGCGCCCTGTAAGTTAGTTCTAGATGTATGACACTGCTGCTGGTATGGCTAGCTGCTTGAAATGGTTACAATGATTTGTGTTTTGACTCCTATGCTCTTTCCGTGGTTTGTGGGTGGCAATTGCTATGACTTAGAGAAATCAGAAGGAGATCAATGTGACATGCATTCTTGTAGCTGTAAACTGGTTTTGATTGTTTTTGGGTTTTTGTACGGGATATTGATGCATGAATATGGAACTTATTGGCAAGCATTTCAAATAAACTTTTTAACCTAACCTATCTTGTTCTGTGGCAGAAATCTTCAGCTTTGGATGTTACTGAGGAGAGTCTTAAGGTATTAGATGAAACCTTTTCTGATCTTTTTCTCTGGCAGATTTTTATTGGATTCCATGACTCATTCCACACTATGATGCGTACATAGAGGCAGAGGTTAATAATAATGGGAAGCTTCTGCACAAAGATTGTAATATAAAAGTTGGTCCTATTTTCATTGAGGTTTCTATACAAAAATTAGTAATGATGCTTCCTTTTTGAAGTAGGCAACATTCAACATCAATGTTTTGGGGACATTATCTCTTACACGCTTACTGGCACCTTTTATGATAAGGCGGGGAAGAGGTCATTTTGTTGTGGTATGTTAAAACCATCGATGATCCATTAATGTTTGTATTCTCTAGTTGTGAAACATGGAATCTATGCAAGAGGATTACACAAGTTCTGCTTGGATGATCCTTATCATCGGATTGTCACAAGTGGTGTTACCAAAGAGTTTTATCCCTTGTCTAATGTTGTTTGCTAGTATGGTGAAGTGAATCAATATACACTTGTTAAAACTCTAGTTGGGAGGGGAATTGGGGTTTGTAATAGAGGGCACCACCGAGGGAAAGAATATTAAAACATTGTGGAAGAGCATATAACCCTTGAAGTTTGATGCAAAAGATTAATGACGAGTAAGATTTGCATATCAGTAATAGCTCGATTATCCTAAGGAACCTATTTCAAGGGCAGATTTCTTTAGTATATGGCTCTGAATACTGATTTTGGATATCCATCTGTAGAATGATAATTGGTCCATTTCTTCTGTTAGTTAGAGTGTAAGTGATGGTCTTGGATTTCTTAGAATGTCATCTTATTGTTTGCTTACTTTATGTGCAGATGAGCAGTGCTGCAGGGAAGGTACCGAGCCCGGGTCAGGCTGTATACTCTGCTTCTAAATTTGCTCTAAATGGATACTTCCACTGCCTACGTTCTGAGGTACATTATTACTACTATCTTGAGCTTAGAAGAAATAGAGAAACATCAATTGTCCTTTGACTGTAAGTCTTGCAATGTTTAATTTGCTACCTTATTACGGCACTACTGAGGCAAACAATAGCCATGTACAGTAGTATTTCCTATGTTTGTGGTGCCTTAGGATGGTTCACTGAGTTGGGCTCTGCCACATAAATAGACAATGTGAAATCTATCAAAAGCATTAATTACGTACTATTTCTTATGTCTAAGCACGTAACTAAGAGGAAATAAGTGCAATAGCCTACCTCAGTTACTGGTGTAAAACTGGCTCAAGGACCTATTGTTTCCTATTGGTAGTGTTGGATACTGATTTCGTCAGTAGAGATTATCCTAGAACAGCATGCTACATCCCACTACCTATGATGACCTGGACCTTGTCATATCCTCTGCCTCTTACAAGCATATAAATTCATGTGCCATTTCAGCTCAATCAGAAAGGAATTAAGGTGACTGTTGTTTGCCCTGGACCAATAGAAACGTCACAAGATCATGGAAAAACAACCTCTGGAAAGAAAGTTTTTGAGGTTAGCTTCCCAACTTTGATGCTGACATGCTATTAATGCGAATAAAATTGGCTTTAACAGATAAATTATTTTCTACCTGCTTTCTTTGGAGAACTAAAGTTTGTGCAACGGCAAGGATTGCAGGTATGATATTGCAAATGACGCAATATCCAGAGATTTTCTTCCTGACATCATTTCTTTGTGGTCCAGCCATTTTCTTCATTTGATTTCTCTAATACTGCCTATGAGATCTGATTCAACTATCTCAATGATTTGACAGAAGCGTGTGTCATCAGCTAGGTGTGCAGAATTGACTATTATTGCTGCCACCCATGGTTTAAAGGAAGCTTGGGTATCGGATCAGGTATTCCATTTAAATCTGAAATTCCTTATGCGTATAAACTTTTTCTATCTGATCCCGTTACTTTACTTCATTGCACGACTATATGATCATTTTGCTTTAATAAAAAATGGGATGAGATGTCCACGATGATAACTTCAAGAGAGATTAGTGTATCCCGGGAAGATCTTCTAGTAGATTTTTTATCATTTGTATTGTGATTAATGGAAGTTCTGATATTTGCTCATGTGGTCTTTTCTGCTTTGTTTTGTAAATCTGTTGATGCCAAATTCTTGCTTTCTATTACTTCTTTATTCTTATTCACTTGTAGCCTTTTCTACTTATATTCAAATCTTAATATTTTTGCTTTTTTCGCTCTACACAGCCGGTACTACTCGTTATGTATCTAATGCAGTATCTGCCAACAATTGGCTACTGGCTTATGGACAAGGTATCATATCTAAGCTCATCTATCTGCAATTAAACATTTACGTCCTCCACTGTTCTTGAATTTTGAAATGAAATGCCATGATATTGGGATCAGTTTTCATGCAAACTCAAGGCACCAAATGCCCTTTTTTACAGTTTTAAAGAGTTCTGTGCTTTATTGTTTATGATGGAGTTGAACTCATGATTTAAATGGCTCAGATTGGTGGGAAGCGTGTAGAAGTTGCTGCTCAAGAGGGAAACACCTACTCAGTGGGCTTGTTATTTGGGAAGAAGAAGGCAACTTGATTGTCTGTATTTCCAAAGCTCTTTTGTTTTATGTTGCCAAGACAAGCCCTTTATAGTTTGTCTTTAAATAACTCTGAATTTCTCCAACAAAATGGTTTAGATCCTTTGCTCTGTAACAAATTTTATACTGTTCTGCCAAAAACTACATCTGACTTTACGTCAACTGATCAAGAAATTTCATAGTTTAACCATTGGGGTTGAGTTGGTAGAGAACAATGATATGAAGCTTTTACTATGCTCTATAATGCTTAATGACAGTAGCTGTGATACTCATGATCATCCAAAAGTTAAACATCTAAATGTAATCAGTAGATTACAACCTATAAAGCGTATCCTTTTACTTCACTCGACTCCATTTTTGGATAATGTCTCGGCGAACTTGTACTTGAGGTAAGCTTTGATGAAGGGTTCTAGTTCTCCATCCATTACCGATGTAATATCAGATGTCTCATGCCCTGTCCGTACGTCTTTGACAAGCTTGTATGGATGGAAAACGTAGTTTCTGATTTGTTGGCCCCACTCAGCCTTCACAGCATCTCCTCGTATTTCCTTGATTTCTGATGCCCGCTGCTCCTCAGCTATGACCAACAGCTTTGCTTTTAAGCGGCTAAGAGCCTTGATCTTATTGGCTAGCTGACTTCTTTCTTCTGCATTTCCAAAGAAACAGTTAGGTAGAGGTGTGAAGATTTTACGTAAGCAAAATGAACTAAGAGGTTCAATCTCAAATGAAAAGTTCGTGTGTTCACTGCAGGGAGAGGAATTTGGTTGCTTGTTCTATATTTGATCAGTTTCCGAACATAAACTGAAGATTTAACCCAAGCTCATATAGTTTCGTCCCTGTACATGTCAAAATCCTGACATACGTATTCATTCTTTACAATATAGCTCTATGAGGCCTACTGTACCTGTGCAGCGAACGGTTACACCTGTTGGGGTGTGAGTAATTCTGACAGCAGTCTCGACCTTATTGACATTCTGCCCTCCTTTCCCACCAGCCCTGGAGAAACTTATTTCAAGGTCCTCTTCAGGTAGGTCTGCATTTGTTGATTCTTCTGGCAGAAGAGGCATGACTTCAACACCAGAAAAGCTTGTCTGCCAAAATAACTTTCACATTAGGACATAAAATAAGACAATCAAGGATCAGGCATTCTGCTGCTAGGAAATCTCGTCAACGTATGTTGTTCAAAGTTGATGTCATAGATCAAAAAGCAACAAAATTTCAAGGAATATTCTATTTTAGGTTATGTTTAATTAGACGTAAAGTTTTTAATGGAATGGAATGAAATGAAATGGTTTATAATGAAATGAAATATAAATAGATATAATATTAAAAAGTTGTTGTTTGAGAAGGATGGAAGAGTTTATAATATAATATAATGAAATGTTATTTTGAAAAAGGGTTTATAATGTAATATAATAAAATGTTTATCATTTTACATTTCATCATAAACTCTCCAAATCAAAAGTAACTTATTTTTACTGTTTAAGATGGAATGAAATGTAATATAAAACCCTTCTCCTTCCATCCTATTCTATTCCATTTTCTTTATAAACCTTCCTACCAAATGATAGAATAATATTTCATTTCATCCTATTCCATTAATAACCACCCAACCAAACATAGCCTTAAATTTTCCCATCTCTTAAATGAACAACAGAACTGAAGGTTAAAGTTACCTGACGAAGACCTTTAGCATTGAAAGGAGATTGTCTCACAATTCTGTGTGTTCCTTTCTCTCCTGATAAATAACCATATGCATAACGACCTTCAACTTCTACTGTGGCAGACTTAATCCCAGCTTCTTCTCCCGGGGATCTTTCAACCACCCTTGTCTTATATTTCTGCTTCTCTCCCCACCTCACGTACATCCTAAGAAGCATATCAGCCCAGTCCTGCACTGAAAGTCATGAAAAAGGTTTTTTTCACAAGCAAAGTGACAAAGAGAACTTGGGACTTTACCATAATGACAAACAAAAGACTCAAATCTCTTTTTAGATAAGAGGGGTGTTGATGTACAAGTTTAGACGATAGGCAGTAATAGAAAGGACTTCTAATGGTGTAACCTATCACAGATATTCGATCTTCACATGCCTATTTTGAATTGACAGTTCTAGAGAGGCAAATACCCTTGTTCGTTTTTTGTGATACAAGAGGATATAGGGATAGATTGGTCCAGATCCTCACTGAAAGTAATTCAAAAGGCCATAATTTATTTTGAAAAGTTCATAAGGGCCAAGGAGTAGTACCTGCGCATCAGTACCTCCAGCCCCAGCTGTGATAGATAAAACAGCACCTTCTTTATCATAGGGACCAGAAAGCAGTTGAGTCAACTCAAAGCGATCCAATGCCTTGTTTAATTCTTTAATGATAATGATAGCTTCTTCAAGGAGCCCTCCATCTATGGCATCCATTTCCTCTGTTAAATTAACAATAGTTTCTGCATCTTCAACCTATAGAGATCATTTTGTTTCCGTTAGTAACGAGGATTCAGAATATGAAGACTATTCCGTTATCAACGGAAAGCCGCCTTAGAGATTGAACGTGGATTGATCTTAACCAACTTATATTACCTACCTAGCTAATCATATGTACAGTGAAGTTCATTGGAACTCAAATGCAGATATAGAAAACAAAGCTCAGACAACATGCATACATGAGAGAACAAAGAGTTGAAATCCACTTACTGATAACATATTAATATCTACTTCCTAAAAGATTACATCTTTGGAACTAGTACCTACTCTTAAAAGGCAGTTCTTCAATTAAATTCGAACAATCTGGTGAAGAATCTTCTATGTGCGACTCTTAACTTAAAGGAACCAGAGTCTCTTAACAATTTTTGGACCCGCAAAGAGACAATG
This sequence comes from Erythroxylum orinocense, assembly GCA_025531955.1. Classification (NCBI taxonomy): domain Eukaryota; kingdom Viridiplantae; phylum Streptophyta; class Magnoliopsida; order Malpighiales; family Erythroxylaceae; genus Erythroxylum; species Erythroxylum orinocense. Next base: position 165,409 of record JANZLX010000047.1, read on the forward strand.
GTTGACAAGAGCTGCTGAATTTCATACAAAAGCATCATATATGAATGACAAACGAACCAGAGTGCTTCTATCCGTACTAGACAAAGATGATAAGATCCTCACCTTTCTCTGGAAATCAGTTAGCAACTTGATCTTATCTTTGACATCAGTCATAGCCAAAAGGGTGTCTTGAGCTCTAGCACGGTCATCCCAGAAGGAGCTATCAGCTGCTTTAGACTCCAGATCTGCAAGTTCTTTCTCCAAGTGCTGCATACCAGCAGAGCTTCTGATGTCTTCAACACGAGCTGATGCAGTTTCGACATCCCGCCTTAAGCTGTAAAAATCTGGCAAGAATAACAAACACAAAAAAAAAAGTGAAGGCCTAAGGACTCTAAACAAGCTTCCTTCTATGGAAGTCTGTGTTCAGACATTCTTTGTTTGAGGTTAAAATGGCAACAACAGCAAAGAATGCCTTAATCATGGACAAGGAGAATATGAAAAAGGATGTCGAAAGAGGAAGAGTTGCGGTAATTATGGACGAACGCAACATGCCTTGGATTGTCCACTCTCTTGTCTCGGTCTCAACTCCAGCACCTAACTGGCTCCCAGGAGCTGCATACGTGACTGCAACAGAAAATAATAGACAAAAATGAAACCTTTCAAGTATGATATATAAATTAGAGACAAGGATGGATTACAAGACATTATACACAATTTTAGAATAGCTCATGTGCAAATCGAACAAGTTTTCTCATCAAGAGAGCAGCAGTCAATAATTATTGAAACCATTGACGGGCAAGATTCAGTATTTAACAGTATGAGTAAAAGTTAGCGTAACACTATAGGGAAAGCCATTACAATTCTCTGCAAGGAAACCATAGAGCTTTTGCAGGAACTGATACAACTCCTCCAAGCTCTCCACCTCTTTCGACCAACAAGCATAAAAGAAACGAGGAAAAGGCTATGGATTGGGAACATACCAGAAGAACTGACGAGGGAAGAGGCAGAGAGAAGAGGAGAGACTGCAAAAAGGTTGGTGCTTGGGGATGCTAATTGAAGAAAAATGGAGGCTTTAGAGCAAATAGATAGCTTGGGTGGTGTTAGTAAAATATTGTTGAAGGTGAACATAGGGCGGAGAGTCGCTCCTTCCATTTGTTCACTTATTTTTCTCTCCTAGTTTGGACAGAGCCTCGATATGTATTGGAGGCTTTACAGTTAACGGGAGTTTATAGTTTATACTAAATTTATTCCGATAATATTATTTAATATTGTGTCTTTTATGAATTTCTATACACAAGAAGAAAAAGATCATCCAAATTGTAAATCAATCATGAATCTATAGGAAAAAAAGATCTGGAGCTAGGCCCAATTCCATGATTTCATTACCCAACCCAACAATGAAATTGAACTTCAGAAACTGTTTACATGTTATACTAGGGTTGTATTGTCTAGTTTAAAACAGAAAACAGCACCTTTCTATCTGCTATGATAAAGTCCCCATTCAAGCTATATCTGTAAACAATTAAATGAACAAGTATGTTTATGCTCTTGGTGAGAAACCAACCAATAAATTTTTAAATTTTGTATTGATTGTCTAAAACAACAGACGAAAGAATCTTAAATATAGCCAATAAAAAATGATAAGTAATGGTTCACAATTGCTCTACCTATATGGATCGATTTTTAAGCAAGCATGATCACATAATCAAATATAACTAAATAATAAAAACATGACTAAATAATGAATTCAGTTGCTTTAAACACGTTTGCCGCTACTCTAAGAATCTCGGACTTGGTTTAGGAATCCTCAAGGATCTTCTTGGCTCAACATTGCCTCCTTTTTTTGAAGAAACCTTGTCCTCAAGGTTCAGATTAACAAACCTTTGACGCAACTCTTATGTCTTTTCCCAAGTTGCTTTTTCTTGTGGTAAATCCTTCCATTTCACCAAGCTTTGCTCAATAAAGCTCCTTTCTTTTTTGATCCAACGTGTGTCAACAACGGCTTTTGGTCCTACCACCAATTTCCCCTCTTCAGTAAGTGGAGGCAATTCTGTGCTGGAGCAACATGTACTTCCAATGCATTTTTTAAGTAAGGACACATGGAACGCATAATGGACGCGAGCACTCTCCGGCAACTCTAGTCGATAAACTACCTTGCCTATTCTTTCAATTATTTTGTAGGGCCCATAAAATCAACCGAATAACTTATGAGAAGTCCTCTTAAAAACTGTTTGTTACCAGTATGGTTGGCGTTTTAAGAAGACTAAATTTTTACCTTAAACTAGACATCATGCCTTTTTGCATCAGCTAATTGCTTCATCCTGTTAATTGCAGCCTGTAAATGAGATTTGAGTTGTCGTAAAACTATAGCTCGATTAACCAGGTCTTGATCCTTACCATCGAATCACCAATTTGGTACTGGGGAATCTTTGGTAGAGCTCTACCATACTACACCTAGAATGGTGACATGCCGATTGAACTATGGTATGAAGTGTTGTACCAGAATTATACCCAAGGGAGGAACAAGTGCCACCTGCGAGGTTGTTGCGATACAAATTATCATAAATACTGCTCAAGACATCGGTTTATTACCTCTGTCTGACCATCAGATTGTGGATGGTGTGCTGAGCTCATATGCAGTTTTGTTCCAGACATTTTAAACAACTCATGCCATAAATTACTCATGAAGATAGGATCTCAATCACTTACAATCGATTTGGGCAGACCATGGAGCTTAACTACTCCATCGACAAAACTTTCAGCTACTATTTTAGCTATGAATCAGTGCAATAAAGCCTAGAAATGTGATGCTTTAGTAAGGTGGTCCACAACTACAAGGATGTTGCTCTTGCCATTGGAAGTTGGCAACCTTTCCACGAAATCCATTGAGATTTCTTCCTAAATTTAACTTGGGATTGCAAGTGGTTGGAGGAGGCCAGTTGGTGCTAAGGTATCGGTTTTATTTCATTGGCAATCAATGCAAGAGTTGACATGCTTCTTCACATCTTTGTACATTGATGGCCAGTAGAATTAATGGGTTAATCTCTTGTATGTATAAAGAAACCCGGAGTGACCTCCATAAGGTGAATTATGGAATTCTTGCAGCAATTGGTTCACAATAGATGTTTTAAGAGAAACAACAACTCGACTCTTATAACATACCAAGCCATGTTGTTGCTTGTAATGACCTTCAGGATTTTTAGTGGCAAGTTTACCAATCTTTTGCATATAGGTGTCATTAACAGCTTCTGTTTTGATTTCCTCCTATAATGAGGTTTGAGGAATAAACAGAGAATACAGACTTGGACTACCCATCACTCTGGATAATGCATCGCCGCCAGAATTTTCCTTGCTAGTTTTATAAGTGATTTCGTAGTAGTACCCAAATAGTTTGGCCACCCATTTTTGTTGCTTCAGAGTAGTTATGTATTGCTCCAACAAGTATTTTAAGCTACGTTGGTCAATTTGAATGTAAAATCTTCGAGCCAAGAGGTATGATCGCCAAGTTCAGATCGCTTGAATCATGGCTAACATCTCTTTAGCATAAACTGACCATGACTGCTTGCTGGCCCTAAGAGCTTGACTCATGTATGCAATAGGCCTCTCTTGCTGTGTTAGAACTGTTCCAATTCTATCCCCAGAGGCATCTAACTCAATGGTGAATGATTCTTCAAAATTTGGAAGGGTAAGGGTGGGCGTTGAAATCATGGTAGTCTTTAAAGCTTCAAATGCTTTGTCTGCCTCTGTTGGCTAGTGAAATTGTCCCTTTTTAAGCAAGTTGGTCAGTGGTCGGGCTATGATGTCATAATTTCAAACAAACTTCTTGTAATAGCTTGTTAGCCCTAAGAAGCCACATGGTTTGTTACATTCATTGGTTTGGGCCAATGAACCATGGCCTCAATCTTTATTTGATCCACCTTAACACCATTGACAGAGATTGTATGCCCAAGATATTCTAGCTCTTACTGGCCAAACTCGAATTTGCTGAGTTTGATGTATAGTTGGTTCTGTTTCAATATCTGTAATACTTTTCTGACATGTTCAAGATGTGACAACCAATCTCAATTGTAGATCAATATATCATCAAAAAAAAAAGCACGAATTTTTGTAGGTAAGGCCTAAATATAGAATTCATAAAAGACTGAAAAGTTGAAGGAGCATTACAAAGTCCAAACGATATTGCTAGGTACTCGTAATGACCGTTATGTGTGCAGAAAGCAATTTTGTGAATGTCAACATGATGAATTCATACCTGGTGATAGCCAACTCAGAGGTTAAGTTTGGTGAAGTAGATTGCTCTGTGTAATTCGTCAATCATATCCTCAATTGTTGGAATTGAAAATCTGTCCTTGATAGTAATCGTATTGAGGGTTGTATACTCTGTGCAAAACCTCCATGACCTATCTTTCTTCTTTAGTAGAAGTACTGGAGAAGAAAAGGGGCTATTACTACTTTTGATCAATCCAGATTACAGCATTTCTTGTAATTGCTTCTCAATTTCTTTTTTTTTTTTGGAAGTAGGCATATCAATAGGGTCGAACATTGACTAGTTCTGACCCTTCCTTCAAGTTGATTATGTGCTCCACATCTCTTTTGGAAGGCAGCTGTTTGGGATCGGTGGACACATCCCAAAACTCGTCCAACAACTTCATATCAAGTGGCACCTCCTTATAACCCTCATTTAGGCTTTTTAGCAAACATATGGCATACAAGGTATGTTCCTGGCGATTCCCCCCTAACAATCTCATGGTATTTTGCTGGTTTAATTGGCTTTTGAGGAATTCCCTGCAATTTACGATGTTGTCCCTTCCACTCAAAGGTCATTTTTATTTTTTCCAGTCACATAACACATAACCCAACTGTTGGAGCCAGTGAACTCCCAATACAATATCCAAGCCAGCCAATGGTAGGGGGATACAGAGTGACGCGCACCGCGGAAAGATTGACGCCGATAGGATGATAATTTCAATGGGTATTTTGTCTTATGGGGTTTTGACCTAAAGGAATTAAAAAAGGATAGATATTTGGAATTCAACGAACAAGAAAATAAAGGATACGCAAGGTTTGATTTCTATGACACCTCTCGAAAACTTGTTCCGAGCAGTCCCGATGATCAAAATAAAACCAAGAAAGGATACGCAAGGTTTGATTTCTACAACACCTCTCGAAAACTTGTTCCGAGCAATCCCGATGATCAAAATAAAACCAAGAAACGAACAATCAACACGCTATAATTGAGAAAACAATTGATAAGTGAAAGATGGTCCGAAAAGTAACAAGAACAAGAGAATAATGTTCTCCCTAAAGCCGACGACACTCAAAACAATGATCTGAAACGTCTAAAACCCTAAAACATAAGTATTTATACCTAGGTCAAATAATAATGGGTTGGGCTTAAAATACATGAAAGTCCAAAATAAAATGAAGTTCAAAAATTAAATAAATAGGTCTGATATGCTCTTGGGCTTAAGTGATGAAGCATTAAATAGCTCAAGTCTTCGTGTCTTCAAGCTCCAAGTGTGTTCGATCCAAGATCCTTACTCCTGCTCACATCACAGAGTCAAGGAAAAAAAGTACCTTGCATTTCTATGGTTACGTTGTCAAACCTCCCACTACGTCGTGAGGAAGAGCTATTAGCAACCTTGACCTAAAAGGGTTTAGTGGGTATGGTCGGTAGCTGTAATGATTTGGCAACCTTTTCATAGACAAAATTATGTGTCGAGCCACTGTCAACAATAGCTATAAAATCACGATCCCCAATTCGAGCTATAACTTGCATAGTTTGTGTTGTAGGCTAACTTGTTAAGGCATGGAGAGAGATTTCGAAATCACCCTCTTCTTCTTGCCTAACTGCATCATCCTCTCCATCGTCAAATGGTTCAAATTTAAGCAACAAAAGTTGCGCCTGTTTGCACTTATGGCTAGGTGTAAATCGTTCGTCGTAGTTGAAACACAAACCTTGTGCCCTTCTTTTTTGCATCTCTTCCCACACATTTGTTTTATAGTCGTCAGTGGTTTAAATTTAGGAGCAAAGAATTCAAGCAGTGGCTTAACAGGGGGTCTTGCCATTTTCTTCTGTCGAGCCAGCTGCTCATCCCTTATCCTAGCTAAGCTAATTGCCTCTTTCAAGGACTTGGGCCTAAACAACTGAATCTCATCTGCAATACCCACCAATGAATGTCCCAATTAAGGCTTTCTGTGTCTACCCTTGAACCTTATTGCCAAATTTTTCGAACTTGCATTGGTACTCTCATAGCGATCCCATTTTTCGAATTTTTAACAACACCTCATTAAAATCTTCGCATTCCGTTAGTTTAAAGCAAGCCCACAGCTCTGCATGAAAATCTTCCTAAGTCACTTGTCGACCTTCGTCATGACAGGTTTTGCTAATCCATTGCCACCACTAATTCGCTTCTCCCTCGAGATGAAAGGAGGCTAATGAGACCTTTTGCACTTTTGGTGTCTCTCGATACTTAAAGAATTGATTGGCTCGACTAAACCACTTTGTGGGATAATCTCTGGAAAATTGCGAAAACTCTAGTTTAGTCATTTTAGAGGGCATTAGTTAAGTACCCTCTTTTAAATTTCCCTTAGTTCCTTGACGGTTATGTTGTTAGCGGGCCTGAGAATTGCTACTAGACCCCTCCTTTTGTGAAATCATCACATCAGTCAACTTAGCAATTTCTTCCTCCATGAGGTGGAGTTTGTCAACAATGCCTTGCTCCATCCTACTCATCCCGTCTTGCAATTACCCATGCGAACTTTGAGGTTTTCAATTCGTTCCTTGTTAGTAGACATGACTTTGATACCAATTGATAAAGTCCCAATCTAAGCTATATCTGCAAACAATTAAACGAACAAGTATGTTTCTGCTCTTGGTGAGAAAGCAACCAATGATTTTTTGAATTCTGTACTGTTTGTTCGAAACAACAAAGGAAAGAGTCTTATATATAGCCAATAAAAGATGATAAATAATGGTCCACAACTGGTCTACCTATATGGACCGATTCCTAAGCAAGCATGATCAAATATGGAATATAACTAAATAATGAAAACATGACTAAATAATGAATTCAGTTGCTTCAAAAACATCTGCCACTAGTTCAAGAATCTTGGATTTGTTTAGGAATTCTCAAGGATCTTTTTGGCTCAACATGCTTTTTTAGGCAGCTCGCCTCTAGAAGAAGATAAAAATGGTAAAAGATGGGACCTTTTGGGTTTTCTATTTAGTTTCTTGTTATCCATAATCATGTAACTATGTGAATTTAGTTTACTGGGAAGGTTTCTGATTTAAGGTGTGGCTAGTCAATTGCATGAACTTTGGAGTTTAATGTCCTACTCCCCTTCCTATATCTTAGAATGATCTGGCCCATTTTCATTCCTTTGAAGCATCTTTCTAGTTCTGATCGATAATGCAAATAGTTTGAAAGTAATGCATTCCTCAGGTGGTACAACCAGCACCAACTAACTTAACTTTTCAGTGTTAGCCAACATGTTGTTAGATTCTTTTATTTGCGTTCTTTGAGCTATTAACTTATAGTAACCTTATAACCTATGAACCATTAACTACTGAACATTTGAAGAAGCTAGAGCTATTTAACATGTTTGCCTTTTGCTTTGGCTTGCATCTCAAGTCTTTTTATTCTATTAAGAATTAATTATCTGAGACATGTCATGCTTTTTGTTCTGCATTTTTACGTTAATCTCTTTAGCATCATGATCTTTCTTCATTTTCTAGCATTTTGTCAAAATCATAATAAAATACAAATATTGTAGCGCCCCGCTCCCAACCGACCCGACCTCGACATCGTGAGTGATGTCCGAGCTCGAGCCAGTGGAAGCAGCGTGCTAGAGCGGTCGGTCAGTCCAAATTTCGATTGACACTAGACAATCGATTGGCACAGGCTTGCAGACATCAAGCCACTCAGTCAAAGTTGCAAGTAATACTGCTCGGCCAATTAAAGTTCATTAATAAAAAGATCAGTCAATAGCGTTTGATTTTAGAAAACAGCACATGCATAGGTGGTAAAATTATTACCGATCGGTCCAATTGCAGTTCATTAATCAATCAGTCAGTTCATTACAAGCATACAGATTCCAGTGGCCAATTAGGGCCGAACACTAATACAAAACAGCATTTTCTGAATAATACAGAAACTCAAAAACACAAGACAGATACAACTGATCCCAACACTAATCTTCACTTGAACGCAGTCAGTATACTCCCGTTGCCTAACGGGGTATCCTTCAGAGTCCTGAAAAATATTTGCAAATTTTGGGTGAGTTTTGCGAACT
>JANZLX010000049.1:3909-38154 GCA_025531955.1 Erythroxylum orinocense
AAAGAGTACAGAGATATGGAAAGTTGATAGAGAAATATATGCTCTGTTTTTCTTTTCACAGTGTATGTATGTATATACGTAGGTTTTGAGAGTTTTTAAAGATGACCAAAAGAATGAATTTGGAGTTGAAGAATAGTTGTATGATGATGGTATGAGATGAGAAAGATTGTTTAAAAGATAGTTAGAGGAAGAAATTAAGAGAATGCAGAAAATGACAGTGAAGAAAGTGCAGAGAATGGTGAAATGCTGGAATGACTTTTCTTCTATTCTTGATGATTTTGTTTAAGCATGAATTTTGGATTTTGTTTGTGAATGATTTTATTTGAACGAGAGACAAAAATGTGGTGAAGATAAGTTAGAGAAATTGGATTAGAATAAAAGAAAAGAAAGAAGAATAAAGATTGCAGAGTGTAGGATTTAAAGAAAGAAAAGAGAAAAAGGGGGGTAAAAACATAATCTGAAACTTCCATGATTAAACTGTATTGATCTAGGAAGATTTGTTTTGAATATTTACACCCATGGAGGCCGGAGCGATGTCACAACGGTCCCTAAAGGATTAGGAAAATCAGTTGTTTTGGAAAATTAGTCAATTCCACAGACTTCGTCTGGTCATTCACGTATGCATGTCACTCCAATTTCTGTTCGTTTAAAGGTTTACTAATCTAACAATATCTAAGTTCTATACTAATTATGTTTTAGATAAACCGTTTTGTATTGACAGTTCATCTGGAGAACTTGTCTTCCATACTAAATCTGGCGTCCCATTCACTATATCCTTTACAAGGTTAGCTATAGCTGAAACACTATTGGAAGAGGGTGTGAAAAACCCTACACTTGAGAGAAGAATTGTCGTCATTTCAATCGGTGCCTTCAAAAGTGCCCTTCTCAGGAATCCCTACATCGGGACTCATTTACTTTTACCGACTCTTATGTCACTTGAAATCCAAAAAAATAATTACCTCATTGTCATTTATCGATGCCATCAACTGGACTTAGCTTTAAAGTTGATTTATTGTTGTATCTGTCAGAATTTGTCAAACAACCTCTCTACTAGTTAGGAGTCAAGCTACGCACTATTAAGTGTGGACTGTTATTGTTCTTGTTCTATGATTGAATGAATTGTTAAACTTCTAATTCAAAGTTTGTACTACTCCATATATCATATTATTATATTGATGCAATTATTTAAAATTTTTATAACTAATTTTTGCAATGTCAGTAAATATTAATGATTAATTAATACTACTGTTTAAAACTTAAAATTATGTTGTGTGTGTTTTTTCAATAATACATTGTAAATATTCAAAACAAATCTACAATAAAACATATCTTAACTACGATAGATTATAAAAATGTTAGTTTAATAATTTTGAAAAATGTTCTCAACCCTTTGGTGATGATTTAGGCAAATGGTCACCAAATATGTTGCAAATTTCTGCAGAACCTTTGGTGACATTTAGTGATGATTTTTAGAAATCGTCACCGAATGTGAACCATTTAGTGACTATTTCTAAAAATCGTGATTAAATGGTCCACATTAGGTGACGATTTTCAAATTTTGTCACCAAATGTTGATCTTTTGGTGATGCTTCCAAATATCGTTACCAAATGGTCACTTTTAGTGACAATGTCAAAAACGTAGCAAACAACCAAACGTCCTTTTAGTGACGATTTTATATAATTGTCCAATTATAACCCTTCGGTGATGATTTCAGACATTGATCAATAAATGTTTAACAAATTATAGTGACAATTTCTAAAAAGCGTCACCAAAAGTTCAGTTAGCAACGAATTTCTAAAATCGTCACCCATTGTGGATCATTTTGTTACAATTTTCGGTAATCGTCTTAAATGTTCACCATTTGGGGACGATTTTTTTCATTCGTCACGAAATATTGTTCCTTTTGTGATGCTTTTTTAGTTAGTCACTAAAGGCTTAGTTTTAATGACATTTTGAAAAATTGTCGCAATATGATAACTTTGGTCGACGATTTTGCAAACATCATAAAAAAATGTAACTAAATGTCTACTTTTGTGTTTCTGTTAAATTTCATTCTTATGTCTTCATCTTCCCCAACCTCTACTTACACGGGGAGAATATAAATGTATTTTTATGACTATTCAATCTAAAAACTAAACTAAAGTCTCCATGAAAATGCAATGGGCCAAATGTACTCTAAGATGTATGTTGTAACATCCTGTTACTCATGCATTATATGATATGCATATACACTAGAATATGAATTTTGCACATGAAAATAATTGTACATATTTTTATTGGCAATTTTCAGGTATAATTCATTGTTTGAATGTGAATATGATTTTGATATGTGATTTTATTGAGAATGGTGAAATTGTTGTATTGAAAATTTAATTGGTGAATGTATTGGTTAATTTTGAATTTTGGTGAATTTTAGGAATAATTTCCAAAAATGTTGGATATTATTGTGCTAGGAAAATTGCCAATTGGCAAGTAAATTGATATATGAAAGATAGAACTAGGAATCGAATGATATTGGAGAATTGTTAAAAATGACTTTCAAAACTTTGGAGACGACTTTGGAATTTTTAAGATAATGATTTTGAAAAATTAGAGACAAACTGGAGAAAAGTGAATTAGTTAAATGAGGAACTAGTAATTTCCTTAAAAGCTAGATGAGTGACAATTGCCACTAACTTAGTTAAATTACACCTGATAATTTTGTTAAAAAGACTAAGTTATGTTCTTTCGAAGTTGAAAGACCAGGTACTGTTGTCTATCCTAGTTACCTTCCTCGTAGCTATCTTCTTCAATTTTTTTTCTAATACACAGAGTTTTCCATCAAATATCCACAAAAATTAAACTTTGCTTTTCCTTATCTTCTACCACTCCCACTTTGTTATCTGCTTCTTTTGCCTCAGAGAAAACCCAAACCTACCAACCTCTACAACGGTGTATGTGAATTGCATGAAGTTTAGGGTTTCGTGAGCTTTTGTAGATTTTGGAGAAATATCAAGTAAGTATTGTGTAAATCTTTTAGAGTTTTAATTTTATGAAACAAAAATGGTGATTTATTTGTCATTGCATGATCATAAAGAAAAATGGTCGTTCTTCATAAACACTGTACAAATAGGATAAAAAATTTGGATATGATGTTAATTTGTATTTGATGACTATCTTGTGATCAGATAGCGTAGAAATGATTTTGAGCTAGAAAGAACCATAAAAATATGCATGAAAGAGTACAGAGATATGGAAAGTTGATAGAGAAATATATGCTCTGTTTTTCTTTTCACAGTGTATGTATGTATATACGTAGGTTTTGAGAGTTTTTAAAGATGACCAAAAGAATGAATTTGGAGTTGAAGAATAGTTGTATGATGATGGTATGAGATGAGAAAGATTGTTTAAAAGATAGTTAGAGGAAGAAATTAAGAGAATGCAGAAAATGACAGTGAAGAAAGTGCAGAGAATGGTGAAATGCTGGAATGACTTTTCTTCTATTCTTGATGATTTTGTTTAAGCATGAATTTTGGATTTTGTTTGTGAATGATTTTATTTGAACGAGAGACAAAAATGTGGTGAAGATAAGTTAGAGAAATTGGATTAGAATAAAAGAAAAGAAAGAAGAATAAAGATTGCAGAGTGTAGGATTTAAAGAAAGAAAAGAGAAAAAGGGGGGTAAAAACATAATCTGAAACTTCCATGATTAAACTGTATTGATCTAGGAAGATTTTGATAAAATTGTCTTCATGAAATTTTAGATCTTTCTTTTAGCTTTTTATTGATATAAACTTTGAAATTTTTTGAGTTCTGAATTGAAAGTTACAGAGGCTAAAAGTGAGGGAGTGCGACTGGAAAGTCATGACCCCGCTACGCCTATGCATTGAATGCCACGATCGCGACTTAGGAAGTTAATGGCAATGTTGTGATCGTGATTTCGCAAGTTTGATCGTGTGCACGATTACGACTTCAAAGGTTGGAGGCTGACGCAGCACCCTTCAATCTTTTGGCTATATCTTCTTCATTCGACCTCCAAATGACATAAGACTTGAACCATTGGACTCGTAACAAATTGCTCTACCTCTCCACCAGAAATCTTAGCCATCTAAAATCATTTAAGAGAGATCGAGCAAAAAATATGGGACAGGTCTGACTAAGTTTGGTCTCAAATAGTCTAATTTTTTTGTCCGTATCTTTCACACCTGTCAATTTTCTCCCTCACACCTATGAGAGTTGATTTATGGATGATGTTTAATTGTCACATCAAGATACTATGCTCTCTAATAATTAACCGTGACTTAATTTCAGTTTGTGCACCTGAGAGCATTTTGTAAACTAAACAATCTTGTTTCTTTTGAGCATAACTTCTTCTCTAGACATCCAAATGAGATGATTTTTTATTTGAAGTAAACTAGAAACATAAGGCTACAAATCATCTGAAGAATTAGAATTTTAATTCAGTCTCTAAGACTTTCAATTTCTGGATGGAAATTGAGTATAGTGTACTGTTTTGAGAATAGTACGAAAATGTTTGAGGTATAACTTTCAGATTACTAAATCAAATTGAATGATCTTAATATTATTAGAAACTTAAGAAATAGGAGAACAATTTTCTAGAAAAGAGTATTGCCAAATTACTTTATTTTCATTGTCTAAATGATCAAGAACAGTAGAACTGAAAGTCGATTTTTGAAAAAAATCTGAAATGATTCATTGGGTTATGAAAATAAATTCAATGGTTTTATTGAGGTATAAACCTAATTACAAATTATACTTAGGTGAGTTTTGAGACATGATTGATTATATGACAAGGATAATGGAAAAATACCCGAGATTGTCTTGAACACGCATTGTGCATATTACATATACATACATGTGCATTAATCAACATTTATAATTGTGCAAATTGTGATATGTGTATCTGCTTGTTATGGAGGAGCAACTGGAATGTCAACCTCCAGACATTGCAGGAATTTTTAGGCATTAGCTTTGGGAGCAACCTATGAGTAACCTAGATGGTTTCTCTTAATTACTGTTTGCTTTAAACTTTGATTTGAATGAATGTAAATTGATTGTATTGATTCCAGACAATGAAAGTCTGATGATTCTGATAAATGAATGAGTTATTGAAGTGCTACTTGCATGTGAATGTGACGGAATAAATTTTTCTCAACAATGATGTTAAATGTCAAACCTTGGGTCCGATGAAAATTGTGACCTAAATGTGAATGTGCAAGCTTTTGATCGATTGAGAAAATGATATGTGAAGCATTTCAATACATGAATGCATGTAAGATAAAGAATGGACCACTAATGAGTCCTTAGTGCAATGGCCGGTTTTCTTGCTCTAACGATCATAGAATGGTTCAAACGTACTATTTCTTGAAGGTTTCTAAAGTCTTCAAGAAGTGCTTTTCGCTGATAAATTTAAGACAAGTTAAAGGAAAACTTTGTTCGGAAGGCTTTAACAGTGTCATCATTAAGGTTGATTGTACATGTTCCCAATATTCTCAGATAGAAGATTGCAGAGAAGCTAGCCGGTAATTTCACGTGGCGCTTTAATGGAGGGAGTGGTTAGGACTTACGTTAGGACAGGACCACATCGTATCATTTTCAGTTGTAAATTGGTTTTATGGTTCGTATTTGACTTTAGCTCCAAACTTGGGCAATCAAATAGACAAGGTCTGTTTGCAGGTGCAGGCGTTGTGTGTGCTACTTTTTACCAATTTCTTAGTGGCTCTGGATTGCCAATTGGGGCATGAAAGGCCCAATCTTCTCCAATAGTGACATCAATAATATAAAACGTTTGCTTTTTGAAAGCCTAATTATAGGCTTAATAATTGGAAACTAAATCAAATAAGAATTTTAATGTTCTTAAAGTAATATGATTTTAATTCTATATTTTTAAAAATAACTTCAAATAATATCATTTTATTAAATTAAAATAATAAGTGATTCAAGTTGAATTTTTAATTGATTCAAACATATTTATTGATTTCGAATTTAACTTAATTTCTCAAGTTAAGTAATCCAAATTGTGTAATGAAAATTCTTAAACTCTTCACTTAAGATTTGGTATTCAATTTAAATTTATAAATTTACTTAACGGTTTATTAAGAATATTTATGTTTCCCGTCTTAAAAAAAATATAAGTTCAATTTTAAAATTAAAATTGATTTAATTTAAATAAATAAATAAACCTTCAAACATATTCGAAGATTAAATTCTATTATATTAGGTTTTCTTTAACTTACATCAACAATCTGGTAAAATTTTGCCTGTAAAGTCCGATAATACACAATCTTAATTTATTAATAGTTTATATTTTTTATAAAATTAAAATCATAAATAAGATTAGATCGGATAGTACGGAATTAAAAATTACAAAGCCTAACTTTCGAGATAGAATTCTTTGTCTATTTTATTCTGTTCATATCTTGTTTTATGAATCTTAACCATCTATTTACACGCAATTTATGCGAAATTTATATAAATAAATAATTAAAATTTATAGGATAGGATATGAATGGGATAAAATAGTTAATAAAATGGATAGAAAATTCTAGATCCTGACTTTCAAGTACATGTGCTGTCCTGTTCTGTGCTCGTAGATCTCAGACCGTAGAAATGCGCAAGTAACGATCTTGGAACTCTTTTTGACCGGAACGAAGTCACTTATGTAAGAATCTTACAAGTAGTAATATTCGAATTTACTTGTAAATTGGTTTCTGTGGTCAAAGGTTGACTGAAACAACCTCTTTTTGTGTTTCGTCATCTAGAAATGGTC
Source organism: Erythroxylum orinocense (assembly GCA_025531955.1). Taxonomy (NCBI): domain Eukaryota; kingdom Viridiplantae; phylum Streptophyta; class Magnoliopsida; order Malpighiales; family Erythroxylaceae; genus Erythroxylum; species Erythroxylum orinocense. Next base: position 10,680 of record JANZLX010000049.1, read on the forward strand.
AAATCAATTTGTACGGACAAAACTCCTAATCAACCCTCCCAAATTGGTCTTAAGAGTCTAATGTCTTTGAAACATTTCCAATTAAATTATAAAATGATTCTTTTTAAGCTTTATCATTTCCAATTATTATGATTAAGATTATAATCAAAATTAAGATTCTAATCCAATCTCAAATTTAATAAAATACATTCTCAAAAATATAACAATTATAGTTTAGGTTACACTCCATAAACCTAAGTACGTAACTAGAAACTTGAATCTTACATAATAGGTCCACGAGATTTCATGCTTAACAAGTAAATTTAGGAGATGAATCTTGAATTGTTGCCAAATGTGAAGTTTGGATCAAACTCAAGATTACCCAATGGGAAATCGAAGCCCAAGGTCGGAGAGTTGGTGGAGGAGGCCGCGGCGGAGATCATGTCAGTAAGCTCAGATTGATGAAAGCTTTGGCTTCCTCCATAGCTATGGTGAATCCCACTTGCAGAAACGGAGAAATAGTTCGTCCCTGATGTGGAAGGTGATATCAGTGACGGAGAAAAGTTGCCCGTGAAGCTGTTATCGGTGGTTGACGGAGAGAACATGTGAGTTTCAGGCTTCACCGAGGATGCTGATGGGAAGTGGAAAGAAGGAGGTGACTGTTCGTTCATGGAGTCCAAGTCTTCGTTATCGGTGATGACTTTGAGCCCAGTTCGAAAGTTAATGAGCAGTTCTTGTGATTGGTGTTGGTTTGTAAGAGTTTGAGGCTTGTGTTGTTGTTGTGTCTGGTCAATCACGTTCTTGTTTGGTTCTTGATTCTCGAGGTGTTGATGAGTTGGAGATATGATGTGTGTACTTTGGTTACAGGTGTGGCTTCCTCTGTAGGTAATCTCGAAGATTGTCGGGTCTTCATCGGATCTCTGTACTTGTTTTGTTGCTAAACAACCTTGGACGTTTCGATGAGTGCACCTGTAATACCCTCTGAAACGAAAAATACTCCATTGTTAAGTAGCTTCAAAAAGAAAAGAGATACAATTTTTAGGGAAAAAGATCCAACCTCGGATACTTAGCTCCAAGTATGTCTTTTTGTCCGTACTTTCTCCAACTATATCCATCATCAAGAGGACCTTCCAATCCCATTCCTGGACTAACTCGAACTTGTTGCGTCCATCTTGGCATGTCCTTCCTGTCGAATCATCACATACCAACATGAAATTTCGTAAACGTAAATTTGGAACAAGTCAATCTATATATCACCGACCACGTTAATGGATGTTCTATGTACCTCTTCCTGGAGCCATCTTTGAGGTCGTGATCTTTGAGATCACGGTCGGAGTCCTCACCACTAAGAGACGGCGGTGACTCCGACGTTCGAATAGCAGCGGGTCCTGTGTAATATTGCGGCTCTGATGCTCCTACTACGGACCCTGAAGCGGAGCTGCTAAAATTGGCAATGGAAAGTGCCTTTTCGTAAGAAACCAGGATCTTTTGTAGCAGAATTTCACATGTTTCTCTAGAAGAAGATGGCGAGTTGACATGGATTTGAAGCTGTTTAGCTAGTTCTCGTCCTTGTCTCAGCTCAGCTATCAGATTCTTCTGCTCCCAATCGCCCATGTGCTCCATTTTCAAGAACAACAATGATTAATCAAAATAACGAGAGTAGTTGCTGATTTACTCGGTAAAAACTGGGACAAGGTAGTTCATGTAACCTGACCAAAACTTACAGGTGAGCAAAGGGGTCGAAGGACTCAGCAGGATATGAAAAAGCAAGTGGAAATGTATGAATATAAGAAGAAGAAGGAGAAGAAGAAGTATGAATATAAGAAGAAGAAGGAGATCAAGAAGAAGAAGCTACCAAACTTGACATGAAAGTCCAGAAACAAAGCTGTGGTTTAGGTTCTGCAGAACCAATTACAGAACTTGGGATCACTGAAAAAGGCCATACAAGCTGACACGAAGAGTGGGTTTTCTTGGGGTTTTTGGGATAGGAGAGGATAATAAAAAGAGAGAAGAAAAGTAATAGAAATGGAGAAGGTTGACTGAGGAAAAGAAAGCTTACCGGCTATGGCTTGTTCTTCGTTAAGACCGGTCTTTGGTCATAGGAAATATATGATTCAAAGCAAAAGGAAAGTCCAATTTCTGACCATTTCGTTACTATTAAATTCACTTTTATGTTTCCTTTCTAATATTGCTAAGACAAAAGAAACATACCAAATTAGTAAACTTACATCACAATTTAAGGATTTTTATATTGTTTATCATATAAAATTTAATGTGTCCCATGCACCGCTTTGTGAGAATTTAAAAAAGGTCGTAATATACTCGAACTTTTCCTTATATTTTTACAAGAAAATTGTTTCGTTGACTTAAACTTATTACCTTATGATTAATTATTTATTGTATAAAATTATGCTAAAAGTTAAATTTCAAAAAATAAAAAAGATTTATATTCCTCCTCATATTATTTTTAACTAAATTAAAATTTAACTAACTCAAAGTGCATATAATGCTAAAATTTAAGAACAAATTTAAATTTAAGTAAATAAAAAGGGGAAATTAATTAAGGTGACATGGAGGTGAGGTTCACAGGGAGGAGACTGGAGAGAGAGAGAGAGAGAGAGAGAGAGAGAGAGAGAGAGAGAGAGAGGCGTTAGTCACGCTAATTATTAAACCTACGTGAAAAGGCAACTACGTGAGGTCAGCATGACGCCTCTCGCTAACGTCATATACACGCTCTAGCGTAACTCGTGGCGCATGCTTCGTGTCGTCTTGAGAAGAATTAAGAAAATAAATATACAGTTTCTCTTATTATTAAGAAAAAAAATTACTTGTAAAATGAGAGTTGGATTTTAATTAATCACATGCTTAACATATTAATTAAGGGAAAGAGGTTTAATTAATGACGGTTTGGACGTGGGGCGAAGTGCAATGTGGAATTTCGAGATATGTTAATTTTATTACAAATAGGACAACCGACAACCTGTCTTTATTTTTTATGTAGTTTGGTAAATTCCCATGTGATTATGAGGTTAATTGGTGGTTAGATGCATGCATTATTCATTAATGTTTTTTTTTAATCGGACGAATTTGTAGCTTGTAAATCACGTCAATCGATTACTTCGCATTAGACGTACGACAGACTCGATCGAGAAAGCGTAAATATGAAGAATTGAACACAAGACTTTTTGACCTCATACCCCTTCATTTCACCAACTTAACTACTCTTAAAAGACACTGTCCATTAATGTGTGTGCGTGCACGCGTATATACATATATATATATATATATATATATTGTTATAAAAAATATAATCTTCATTTTTTAATTTAAATTTATTGATTTTATATTAAATATAATATTGATAATGAATCGGATCGTATTTATATTTTTAAATATTTGTTTTTAATTTTAAATTGAATTAAATATAGGTTCGAATTAATTTTTTTAATAAATTTAGAACTAACTTTAAATTCAATTAAATTTGAATACTTGAAATTAAATTAAATGAATTAATGAAATAGTAATCCCACTAAATTGGTTCAATGTACAAGCGACCAACAAGGTCATGTCATGCAGCCGCAAAAATCTCCTTCTAGAGACGATGGTTTCATATGACCTTTTCGGGTTCCGCCGTGTGGAACAAGGAGTTGGACTCGGAATGTGACCTTTTGAAACCGGGTCAAAACCTGGACTCGGTCAGAGGGATAGATCGGTCTTTTAGACACACCCTTCACAATGGACTCGGGTCGACTAAAGCCAGTAACGAATCCATTTTGATTTTTTGACCCTTTTCTTCCTTTTGGACTCGGAATGTGACCTTTTTGAAACCGGGTCAAAGCCTGGACTCTGTCAGATCAGATGGATAAATCGGTGTTTTACACGCGCCCTACACAACGGACTCGGGTCGACCAAAGCCCGTAAAAGAATCCATTTTGATTTTTGACCTTTTTTTTTAATTTCTCCAATTTAAATGGCTACTATTAGACAACGTAAGTACACTCGAGACCGCCACAAGCACGTGGGTCCCACTTAAACATATGATTCCAATGGAAACCATCCACGTGTAACAAACATGATCCATAAACTCTCTCCGAATATCTGTCTTCCATTCTAAAACTGCCACGCCAGACACTGTTAGATCTCGGCCACGTGTGCACTCTCCTCTCTCTCATACTTGTACGCTTTCGTCATCGTTGATTCACGAGATCTCTCGTTTATAGCCGTTGATTTTTCTTAATCATTAACTCGTGGACACAAAAATTTACGTATCTATGATGATTCCGGCGTCAGATTTAAACGTACTTCTCATGTAAGATTCTTCTACTTTTGTGAATCTGACGAAAATCTCCGAACTTCGAACCTGAGATTCAGTGATTCTGTGTTATTCGTAATAGGTATAATCTTCCCTGTGTAGCTAGTTCATAGTTTATCGTTCTTTTTTTTTTTCCTGTTTGTTAGAGATTAAGATATGATTATGAGAGCTTAATCTGGAAAATGATTGGAAATTTTTTTATCCCGGTTTAGGTAATTGAGTTGTTTGTAATGGGTAGTAATTATTGATTCTGCGACCTTCTGAAGAATTCGGTTGAAAGATTCTACTTTTGTTTAGTGTAGTTTTGGGTCGTTAAACGTTGGTTCATGTCTGTCGCAAGGTGCGTAGGTTGTTTTGGGAGTGTTCGATAAATTATCTGATTCTCGAATTTGAAGTACTAGGGCTTGTCCTGATACTTTTGATGGATGGGAGCTAAACAAGTGTTGGTAAATTCAGATTTTATTGTGTTTGTGCAGCGAGGGAAGTTCTTCTAGAGGCCTCATTTTGGCTTGCTTGGATAATTTGGCATGGGAGTTGTTACTGTTTCTACATCAGCTGCGCGGACACCAGTGAGATTGGGCACCGGCGTATCGAATCAGAGATTGGCATCGAAAAGACCGCCGGTTGTAGCATTTAAGGGGGATAAATCCAACAACGCAGCTTTAGTATCTCCTTCTCAGGAGCAAATCTTGTTACCCTTAGAATCAACCAAGAAGAAGAGATCAAGCAAAAATAGCAATTCACAAGTTTCACAGGGGACATTGGACTTGGATTATAATGAAGCTGCTGCCAAACTTGAGAATATATACAAGCTTAGCCCTGAACTTGGTGCTTTCAATGTGAGTGATGAGACTGCTGTAATTAAGAGGGGTCGACAAAGGAAAAGAAAAACCAGTGATGTTGTTGAGAAAACAGAGAAGAAAAGTGGAAAGTCCGTTGTTAGGAATCATGTAAAGAAAGTTAAAAGACTTAGTCTTGAAAGGAGGATTGAATTAAGGAAGAGCAAGGATGAGGGTGTTGTAACTTCAATTAGGAAGAAACTGAAAAAGGATGAAGATGAAAGAATTGAGGAACTTGTAAAGGACTATTCTGGTTCAACTGATTTGGTCAGCCTGGACTGGAAAAAGATGAAAATACCTCCTGTTCTTACTTCTTCTGAGCAAACTTGGTTGTTCAAGTTAATGCAGCCAATGAAGGTTAGTTTTTGCTTCTCTCGTTGATTACTTTTGTAGGTTGTTCGGTATTTTAATTATGTGAATTTACACATAGGCACTCCTTCAAGTGAAAGAGAACTGGCGGAAAGATATGGGGAGGGAACCGACGGAGGGTGAATTAGTAAGGGCGACACACATGAATGTGGTTCAATTACGGAGGAAGATAGAGGTTGGTCGAGCTGCTAGAAATAAGCTCATAAAGGTAATTATCTGTTTCCACTCAATAGTCAATATGCACTGACTCTCTTATTGAATTGTCGGGTTAACTTAGACAATAGTTGCTGATACTATTTGCTGAAAATATGAATTATAACTGTTGCAGCACAATCTTCGGCTTGTATTGTTTGTAATCAACAAATATTTTCAAGACTTTGCAATTGGCCCAAGATTTCAAGACCTTTGTCAAGCAGGGGTTAAGGGACTAATTATAGCGATTGATCGATTTGAACACAAAAGGAAATTTCGGCTTTCGACTTATGGTCTGTTTTGGATCAGGCATGCAATCATTCGATCGATGACTGTATCAAGCTTTACCCGTGTGCCATTCGGTCTCGAATCTGTATGTTTCTTTCTGTTTCCTTCCTTTTTGTTTTTCACAGGAGCACAATTATTGTATTTATTCTACTACATATCTTTTCTCCCATAGCCAGAAGCAATTAAAAAGTTCCTAGATTTATAGTCATGCCTAGATGATGTTACTATAGTTCCACGAAGCTACAGACTTGTGGCCAGGTAGTGACTACAGTTGAAGCTGAGGATATTAGTAATGTGGTTCTTAATTATGAATTCTTGGTACCTAAATTGCAACCACCTATGCGATTAATAAGTGCTTAAAGAAAAAAAGGTCTCAATTACAACTGTTTGTTTTTAGATTGAAGAATGCATATACTCCTATTGATGGTAATGCATTTAAAATCCAACTTCTGTATATGCAGGTTAGGTTTGAAATCCAGAAAGCTAAGCTTGAGTTGTTGTTTAAGCTTCAAAGAGAGCCGACAGAGGAAGAGGTTATTGAAAAAGTTGGAATCTCCCCAGAGAGGTATCGACAAGTTATGAGAGCCTCAAAATCTGTTCTCTCTCTGCATTCAAGGCATTTAACCACACAAGAAGAGTTCATTAACGGAATTACAGATGTTGATGGGGGAGATGACCGGAGGCAGCATGCTCTTCTCAGGCTCGCTCTTGACGATGTGGTAATCCACTCGATCTCTCTAACCTGAAATTTGCTCTTGCTTACTCCAATCTGTTCATCATTGACTATATGAAGCCAATAGAGTTCAACTGAATCCATGTCTTTTGTGTGTGTTGTCTGATATAAACAAGCAAGATAAAGATGGATGATTTCTTTAGTTTCTTTTGTGTTTGCCTTGCATTGCTTTTCTTATGTTTTAATCAAAGTTGACAATATATTTCCAGCTGGATTCTCTAAAGCCGAAAGAGAGCTTGGTGATCAGACAGAGATTCGGGCTTGATGGTAAGGGTGATAGAACATTGGGAGAGATTGCGGGGAACTTGAACATCTCCAGGGAAATGGTTAGAAAGCATGAAGTGAAGGCACTGATGAAGCTCAAGCATCCAGCAAGAACAGACTATCTTCGCCGATATGTCATCTAAGTCGATAATCATCGTTCGAGGTTCATGACCTGTCACTTGTCACCGGCCATCACTGTATACTAACGATCTGTATCATAGTCAACTTTCAGCAGAAGAAAGTTTAGGGAAATCTATAACAACGTAATACACTTTTACAGAAGTACACTTGTAATATTGCCTTTCCTCCATTATCTACAACATCTTATACCCTTCTTACATCTTCTTGACACTTGAGCTTTTGATATGCTGTTTGCAGAATAAAACCAAAATTTCTGAGCCTCTTCTCCCATATCTTAGTCTCAGATGTTCATGGTGTGTAAGTTAAGAGCATTATTAATATAATTTTTATATTATTTTTTGTTATCTATGGTATTGGTGTTGAAGTTCATTCAATTATGGAGCACTGAGTTCTTTTACTTCTAATAGGCTAATACTAAAAGCTATTAGTTCAAACTTATTATTAACTATGTGAAATTTATCATGAATTATTGTTTATATTACTTAATTTTAAATTGTAAATGTATTTAAAATATATTATTATAGTTTATTTTATGTTTAAAAATGTTTGTTTCGTCTTTTTAGTAATTTTTTACACGCAATTTAAGAGTAATTTCATACCTTTTCTTTATTAATCACAACTTGTACCGGAATAAACTCTTACATTTTAGTTTTTGACAAACTTACTTTTTCAGAATTTAAAATCAAAATTTAAAAAGCTCAAGTCCAAATCCAATCCAATACATTGTGACCACTAATTTTAAGAAATCCGGAAGACTTATCTAAGACCTCAAGTGGTTAGAGGCAAATGAAGAATTCCCCTACCCACTTAGCTTTCGATTTGTTCATTCATTTCATAATAAGGTACCCTAAAAGTACCATGAGACTAAAATTTCTTGTCATTAAGATATGGTATTTGGGTCCGAAAAGTCTGAAAAATTCAAACCTCGATCTTAAGTTTACAAAAATTAAAATTAAAATAATGTCATTTTAAAGAATTTACTCAAAACAACATCTCCAATACTTTATTTGTATTCGAATCAGGTTTTCTTGGGTTCGAGTGAGGTTGAACATAATATAAAACTTGTAGACTAATAGGAATTCTATCTCTTTAGCTTGGTCAATCAATCACTAAAAGATTTGTAAGAGTAGTGATAAATATATGATCTTCATGTAATCTCATAGATATGATTTTCTCTTTATTTGTATCTTATTTGATTTTATTTCGTGTATCTCATATGATCTTCAATTATCTCATACTATCTTCAATATCTTATGAGATACCAAAATGTGTATAAATACATTTAAAGACATTCAACAAAATACAACAAATACAAAACAATTACATACCAATTGTCTTTCTCTCCTTCTATTCTTTCATGGTATCATAGCACACTTTCTTTCTTTCTTTAGCCACCTCCCTCTTTCGTCTTAAAAACCTTTCTAATCTTCACCCAATTTCAATACTACATAGCACAAACCACAAACTTCAATTCGGAAACCACCCACAACCAAGACACTTGCATTACACATTTCACATATTCAACACCCAACATAGCCAGAAACTACACTACGTCGACAAAGTTATTTTCATCAGACACCTATCAGAAACAACACACTCCTATCATAACAATCACAATGGCTAACCTTACCTCTTCCACTCTGTTATTCAACCAAATCAGAAATTTCTTAACTACACAATTAGACTCATCCAGTTATCTCATTTGACACAATCAAATTCAAACTATTCTTATTACCTCTGACCTTATTGGATACGTCAATGGTGATATTCTCCCACCTTTTGCAACCCCAAATGATGTATCGCCCAAATACATTAAGTGGCAAAAGCTTGATTGACTGGTTTATTGCTTCCTCATTGCCTCCCTGTCCAACTCTACCAAAAGACTTGCCATTGGATGCACCACTGCTCGTGATCTCTGGTTGGCTCTTGAACGTCATTTTTTGCAGCAGTCCAACTTCCAACGCTCCTTACTTCGAGATAGAAAATACAATGCTAGAGAATAAAGAAACTGAGACACTATTAATGTGCTCAGGTTTGCGTATTATATATAGTGAAGTGTATGATTATAGTAGTACAAACGAAACATGATAACGTAACAAAAAATATACACGTCTAACAGTACAGAGGAGAGAGAAGAATATTTGTACAAAAAAGAATGATGAATAGTGCAAATCGGTTATGTTCTAACATCCCCCCTCAAACGAGAGGGTGTTATAGACAACCCGAGTTTGTTCCTTAAATATAGAAACTGAGAGGGTGTCTGATTATGTCACCTATTCTACCGATGCACAAACCTCTCGTGAACCCAATCCCACTTCCCTCACTCAAGCCAATAAAATACCCATACTGGCAACAAGCTATGCTTGATGAGTTCATTACTCTCCATCGCAATCATACCTAGACTCTTGTTCCCTCACCACATAATGCAAATATTGTTGGATGTAAATGGGTCTTTCGCACAAAAAGAAATTTGGATGGTACTCTAGATCAATACAAAGTCCGTTTAGTAGCCAAAGGCGATCATCAAACTCATGGTATAAACTACACAGATACTTTAAGCCCTGTAGTCAAACCCACTACAATCCGCCTCATCATCACTATTGCTCTGTCTAAAATTTGGTTCATTCGTCAACTTGATGTCACAAATGCCTTTCTCAACGGACACCTACAAGAATTGGTTTACATAGCTCAACCTCCTGGTTTTATTGACCCTCACAAGCCTTCTCATGTCTGTTGCCTTCAAAAAGCCCTCTACGGTTTAAAGCAGGCTTCACGAGCTTGGTTTCATTGACTAAGTCAAAAAGTACTTGATCTCAAGTTCATCTCTACCAAATCAGACATTTCTCTATTTATTCATACCACCTCTTCTCAAACCACCTTTCTCTTGGTCTATGTCGATTATATCTTGATTACTGGCTCTTCACCTTCTTTCATCACCAATCTCATTCAATACCTAAACACTGAATTTTTCATTAAAGATCTCGGCCTTCTTCATTATTTTCTTGGTATGGAAGCAAAACGCACTCCTACTTACCTAAATTAAATACACAAAGATCTTCTCCTCTGCACAGGTCTTGCTCAATCTAAACTCGTCAACACACCAATAACTCTCACTCTTCCTCTCTCCAAAAACCATGGAACTCCTCTCACTGATCCTTTTGAATATCAAAGTACTGTTGGTGCTCTCCAATATCTCTGCCTTACCCGCCCTGATATTCAATTTGCAGTCAAAAAAGTCTCTCAATCTTTCCATTGTCCTACCGACATTCACTAGACCGCTGTTAAATGGATTTTTAGATACCTTCACTTTACACCTACTTCTGGTATCCACTTTACCTGACCAACCTCTCTTTCCATTCATGCCTACGCTAACTGGACAGGTTATCCTGATGATCGTCGCTCTACTTCTGGCTACTATATTTTTCTTGGACCAAATCTCATTTCTTGGAGTGTGTTGGAGCAAACTAAGAATAAACAGAGAAAGAGAAGAATATTTCAGTGCAATCGTATATTTTAATTAACTGCAAATGTGCTTAAATACAGCTCAAAAAAGAAACAGAAAATCCTATATTCTAGTTCAACCATGGAACATGCCTCCATGTTTAACAACTTAGCTAAAAAAATGGAAATAATGACTGAAATGCAGTAGAACAAGTCAAAACATAATAGAAAAAGAAACAATTACGACAACTAAATTGGAAATGCAGCAGCTAAGTCAACTTCTTAACAATTCTTGGAGTGCAAAGAAACAACCTACTGTTGTTAGATCTAGTACTGAAGTTGAATACCGAAATATAGTTCTTGCTGTTGTTCAACTTTGTTAGCTTAAATCTCTTCCTGGTGAAATTAACTTCCCTTACCTCACGCCTACACTTTAGTATGATAATCTTGGTGCCACATTTCTGGCTGCGAATCCAATCACTCAAACTCGCACAAACACGTTTAGATTGATATTCATTTTGTAAGAGATCCGGTCACCAACAAGGTATTATCAATTCGACATCTTTGACATCAAATTGTCGACATCATAACCAAAGCTTTACTTTCATCCACTTTTCAAAATTTTCATGACAAGCTCACTGTAGCTACCCACCGTGAGCTTGAGGGGAGCTAATAAATATATGATCTTCATGTAATCTCATAGATATGATTTTCTCTTTATTTGTATCTTATTTGATTTTAGTTCATGTATCTCATATTATGAGATACCAAAAAGTGTCTAAATACATGTAAAGACATTTAGCAAAATACAACAAATACAAAACAATTACATACCAATTGTCTTTCTCTCCTTCTATTCTTTCAAGCAGGATAAGGACACGAGATTTTCTTTCTTTTTTTTTTCAGCATCTTTTTACACTTTTCCAAGTTATGTGACCTTTCACTGTAGGAGTAGGACACCAGACAAAGCCTGGAAATTGAAAATTTTTCACGCTCCTTTCCTTTCCTTTCTTTCACCTTGTGATGTATAAGGTCCTGCAGGATATGTCTTTAGCTCATGAACTCTCTCGAAAATGGCAACTCAAAGCAAAAAGATAATAAAAAAGTAAAAAACTCCTGAGTGCTTGTACTTGTATAATTGCTTCACCGACAACAATGGCTTCTGATCATAACCACGAACAATTTCCAAATCTAAATAAACAAATGAAGCACTTTTTACAACACTAACAAAACCCTGAAACCTTTTTCGCAGATCACAATCCTTGCACCTAACCCGCATAACAACAACACTGTGCATGCGCTTCGACCTGTCCACTATCTTTAATGCTTCGAAGACATCACATTACACCTCTTCTGAATCGGACAAAAAAAAGGGTAAAAGATGATTTAGACATTGCTCAACAGTCTGAATCGTATTTGTTGCGAAGTTCGTCATGCATTGCACAAACTGGTGCAATCTTTTCAGTCTGAATCGTATTTGCTGCTAAGTTCGTCATGCATTGCACAAACTGGTGCTATCTTCCCTATGTTTATATAATTATATGGTGAAAAAAAAATATTGGAACGGTACAGGTTTGATGTGATCCGACTTTTTAAATGAATCTAATCTTCAAGTCTTGGACCAATCTTGTTCCTCTACCTGGTTCAGATTCATGTTTATTTACAATCATTTTGGAGTTCAGGTAAGTGGAAAATGATCTGGAAGTAAATCGCATTATCATTTCAGCAATTTTTGTCTGAAATTGTTAGTTTGATTCTGAAATTCCTATTCTATTTGCAGGTAGCAGAAAAAGAAGAAGAAAGGACATGGATCGAACAAGAGATGTTTCATGACAATGTAAAGGGGTTCGAACTGACAAATTCCGTGAATGTGATCTGCTCATAGTATTTGACAGATCAAACTCAACAATCTCATGTTACGTTGAGCATATATGATTGAGAGGGCATAATTTACTCGAGATGATCTGTAAAATGAATCAGCTACTTGGAATATATTCACGAAGCAACTACAAGAATTGAATCAAGAGCTTGAATTCGTGGTTTCAATGATCACAAACCCCTACCAACGTAGGTATGGAGCAAGCTGGCTAGATTCCTAGGAGAATGTAGAACTATCAGGCATAAGATCCAAGATGGTGACACTAAATTTAGCATCAGAAACCACAAATATGGAGGACAATGGAATTTAAAGAACATCAGATCGTGGTAGCTAAGAGAGAATAAATGTGGAAGGACACCAAAAAATACGAAGATGACATTAACGTCATCATAGCAAGAGATTAGCTTTTTATTATTATTATTAGTCTTGGAAAAGGAATCAAAACAAAAAAGGGTCTCCCCTTTCACATCTGGTTTAGTTGACTGGTTGGAAATCCTTTTTTCTTCTTCTTCAGTTTATTTCCTAAGGCTAAAAAGATGTTTCATTTTATAATAAAAATGTAACCCTTCTTCTTCACTTTGGTTGGTTGCGAAATTGAGGAGTATGTGTATCGAAAATGAGAGAAGATGTTAAAAGTATTATAAATCTGTTAAAAAAATCCATTAGTTAATTTGTAATAAATATTTATTTAACAAACAAATAAAGAAGTTAATATGTTCATCATTGATTAACCAAGTCAATATAACTTGATCAAATCCAGTCCTTAATTTGTCAAATAATAAGTTGATAAATCAAATATCTTGATCAAACTTGTTATTTAATTTGTAAAATAATTATTGGGAGATTATCAAAAACATATGTTAACCTTGTTGTGGATCAGTCCAGCTTGTGAACAAATTATTCAGATATATTTCGAAAAGCTGAAACTATAAGAAAGTTCATCTTTTATCTTAAGTGTATTGTCATTCTTTTCTTCGTTGATTCATCACTTGAGTTATTTTTATTAATTATTTGTTATTAAAAGTTGTTTTAAAAAAATCTTCTTTCAAGGTTAACTCGAGTCGATCATATTAGTGAGTGTGAAAATCTTTCACAAGAAATGAAATTGAGAGATAGTGTCAAGGTTGAATGGTGTTGATTCAGTAAAGCCTCAGGTAAATCTATTGTACTTTCGTAAAAGTATTGAGTTAGGTGAGGGACTCTTAGAAGTAGGCAAGGTGTGCCGAATTGCATTACCAAATTTCTGATACTTTTTATTATTTCGTTTTTTATTGCTTTTATCTTTCGTTTAGGCTAGAGACGTCCACGAAAAATTGGAAAGTTTACGAAAATACTACCACATTCGGTTTTTATCAAATATATCTTGATCAAACTTGTTATTTAATTTGTAAAATTATTATCAAAAACATGTATTAACCTCAATTTAATCAAAATTACCACATTAGCTCTTAGCAAAAAAATTTTAAAAAAAGAACAGACATTAAAAAGGTGTTAAGAAGGACAGATGAACCATAGAATAGGATGATTCCAACTTGTTTTGTAGCGACATAGAGAACTGGAATAATAGTCTTTTTGTTATTCCAACTAAACAGTGCCTGGACACGGCTTCATTTGATAATCAATTATTCTTGTTGCTTCACAAAAGGTATTCCATATCCCAAGTGCCTTATCAGAACAAGTCTGAGACAGTGCTTTCTGTTTTTCACCTTAACCAGGGTTCAAAATTTTTTAGAGTCACACCACGGTAGAAACTCCTCTTCCATAAGCACAAGATGCGTAAGAAAAGATTACAGAAAAAAATTTACCAAAAAAGGCAACTCCTTTCGTAACGATGTTAACACACTACGACAATGATGACTTACACAACATTAAGGATGTTTTTACACCTAAACATGACTAGGCTACACATAAGATACCTGAATACATTTGGTTAGTGGAACTTCTGTTCTGCATCTTCCACTGGCTAATTTATGTCCAATCTGATCACTGAAAATAAAGGGTTCTTCAGAAATATTCCTCTCACTTTCTTCACCTTCATGTTTCCCTGACAAGACAAAACCTGCAAATTCTTGTGACTGTTTCATAATTATGCAGAAATTATAAGTTATTCATCAGGATTGAAGTTTTAAATTATATAATTATGAGTATAATTACAAAAATGCGATTATAATTACAAAAATTTATAGTAACAGTGGATTGTATCCGCTATACATTTGTATCATCCACAAGTTTATTAAATAAATTATAATAAAAGAGAATAATGTTTTCTTTTTGGTGACTCGAACCTTAAAAAGGATTAGTCCAGGACTAATCCTTCCGCGACAAGAACATCTCAAATCAAGGAGGACTACCGCTGGTTCAAGAGTTTACTGCATTTTTAAGAATCGAACCCCTAACTACTTAGTTAAGCGAAGAAGGTATGTGTTACCTACGCCAATCTACTTGGTTGAATGATGCATATATTATAACATTCTCTTCTTTTTTTTCATCAGCTCCACCAATATATATAGACGTTGAAGGCTGCTGAACAGTCCACAATACAAGTCCTTAGCTTAAGTAGTTATTTGGAATTAAGAGTATTGGAACCATTTTCACTTTCAGGTCCTGTGAAATGGGAGCTCTTCGTCTAGCAGTCGGGATCGTGGGTAATTAGTTTGTCCTTGACAACTTAGGATTAGGACCAACAACGTACATATTGCTTGACAGTAACCTTTAACATATCAAATCTGCATGTTCTTGCAGGGAATGCAGCTTCCTTGTCACTTTTCTCTGTACCCATGTAAGGTTTACTTGTACTTAAATCTATTGTTTTGATAAGCTCAAAGCACCTGATTCAGTTTTCTTGGAGTTTACAGATTAACCTTCACAAGAGTTGCAAGGAAGAGAAGTACAGAGGAGTTTTCGTGTGTTCCTTATGTTATTACACTACTGAATTGTCTTCTCTACACTTGGTATGGCATGCCTGTGGTAAGCTACAAATGGGAAAACTTCCCTCTGGTCACCATCAATGGTTTGGGAATATTTTTCGAGGCCTCCTTCATTGTCATATACTTTTGGTTTGCTTCCGGAAGAGCAAAGGCAGGCTTTCATGTTCTTGTCTGAAACACTTCTCTTTGATCCATACATGGGTTATGAAACTAGTTTTTGTGTTTCAGGTGAAGGTTGCTGTTCTGGTTCTACCTGCTATTCTGTTGTTCATTGTGATTGCTGCAGTTTCAACATTCGGATTCCATGATCGACCACATCGTAAGCTGTTCGTTGGATGCTTCGGGGTCGTGGTTGCTGCAACCATGTATGGCTCTCCACTAGTAGCTGTGGTGAGTGAGTTAAAATTTAAAAATCTATCTGTCATGTCAAAACCTCCTCGAACTCGGAACTGGACTGCTTTTCAGGATATGAGGTAGTTGGTTTGTAACTAGTCATCTAGATTCACGATTACACTTTAACTATTTTGCTTCTTTTTTTTTTCAGAAAAGAGTGATAGAAACAAAAAGTGTGGAGTTCATGCCATTCTATCTCTCGTTCTTCTCATTTCTAGCGAGCACTCTTTGGATGATCTTTGGACTATTGAGTCACGACATGTTCATTGCAGTTTGTACCCTTAATTTCTGAATCCAACACTTCTGGTACAATATCTTGAATTGAAACTGATCGATAGTTTGTTGTTGCAGTCACCAAATTTCGTTGGTTCTCCGTTAGCCATCCTTCAGCTTTTGTTGTACTTCATGTACAGAAAAAGAGGTATCATGGAAGAGCCCAAAACCTGGGAT
Source organism: Erythroxylum orinocense (assembly GCA_025531955.1). Taxonomy (NCBI): domain Eukaryota; kingdom Viridiplantae; phylum Streptophyta; class Magnoliopsida; order Malpighiales; family Erythroxylaceae; genus Erythroxylum; species Erythroxylum orinocense. The sequence continues at coordinate 26,887 of JANZLX010000049.1, forward strand.
TTAGAGAAGAATAAAGTACAGTTGCAACCTGTGGTTGATCAAACTGTGAATGGCAAGAACTGATCATGAAGAACTTGTTAAGATCAAGTAGTGTATTAAATTTAAGTGGAAGAGGGATATGTAAAATGCTTAATTTTATAATCTCATTTTTGTTTTTAGATTTTTTACGTCTTAATCACATTTTATAAAATTATAAATAACATATTAATTATTTATATGAATCTAACAAAACAAATTAGTAAACCTAATAATTAAACGCTTGTCGGTTGATTCAATCTCAAAATTTTTAAATCAGTCGTTCAATTTATTTTAATAATTTTTTTGATTAAAAAGCAGCCAGTTTATTCATTACCCTATCAATTTTCGTAAATAAACCAATTTTGATAAATCATAATAAACCATTTATTTATCATTTAAGAGTTTCTTTCTTATATTAAAATTTAATTTCTTCGATTAATAAAGATAAATTTTTTAATTATATTTTAAATTCTTTAATTTTATTTATCCCATATGATTAAAATGAGTTTAGTATTTGTAGTTAAAGATAAGCATTTAAGCCTTTATACTACTTTTTCTTTTTTTAAGAAATTGAGTGATTTTTAATTTTCTTGATAAATAAATCCTTGAGTTATAGTGGAGGGTAAGATCATGTAAAAATAGAATATAATATTTTAATTCAAAATTTTCTCTTAGTGTGAAATATATTTTTTTTATTTTTAATATCTCTCTTACAATTGAATCCATCCATTTTGATTCAACTCTCCATCAATCTTTTTTATGAATTACTATTCATCTTGCCCAAATTTATGAATCTTTATTCATCGGATTAGAGATAATAATGGGTTGAACTGAATTGGACCTTATTGTTGGAATCTGGCCCCAACTTAAGACTAGATCAAGTTTGAGACAGTAGACCTGAGTTTGAGCCCTACCTGATCTGAGGCAGTTTGACTAAACCCTAAACTGCCTTGATCTGACCTAATCTATTTTTTATAAAATAAAAATACAAAACAACGTCGTTTTGTTTATAGAAATTGGGCTCTCGAAAAGCTTGACCCGAGGCAGATCAACCCTACTTGACCCTGTTGACTTCAAGCTAAGCCCAAGTCCAGATGTAATCTCTATATTGGACTCTACTAATCTAACTTTGATAATTTAAAAGGGCTTATAGAGAAAGTAGACCAAACTCAAATAAGTTCAAGTCAGTCCACTTAATTTAAAATTTTAATGTAACGAATTGTATTAACCTTTTCTTTATATATAACTTACTTTCTAATACTCCATTCGATTTATAATAAGTGTCGTTTTAGATACATTTTAATTATTTAAAATAAGTATCATTCTTGACTTTGTATACATGTTTGTAATTTTACTTCCAAAATTAACCTTTAATTTCTCTCATCTTAATTACACAGATCACAATTTTAAGACAATTTAATATGCAAAATTTAAATAATAAAATAATTTCTCTCTTCACGAGGTAACTTCATGGAAGTTTTAACAAGGATTTATTTATAATTTTATTAAATTTTTTAATAAATATATATTTTTTTAAAACGATACTTATTATAAATCAGAGTAGATTTGACACAAGTTACAAACTCTTTTTGTAATGCGTTCTTTGACAAAGTTGGAGGAAACAGCGAAAGAGAGGTGAAACGGAACGCACTCAAATGAAGCTTTAAGTTGATGATGATGACACAGACACATAAGAAATATGAAACGTGGGGTTTAAGTGGAACCTCATCTTCCACTTGCAGAATCTAATCCACAAATTTGACCTTAACGTATCTTTGCTTCCAGAATTCTCAATTAATGGCTTCCCTTCCCTCAGAATTCGATGCTTGTGCTCTCTAAAAACAAATTATTTTCATGTAATTTAAATTTTGACAGTATCTTGAATTATTTTTTAATCTAATTTAGCAATTTGATCAGAAATTTTTGTTTGTAGAATTCACCATTAATAGTTAATTCGATGCTTATATGTTTTAAAATTATTTACTTTTATTGCATAATTAAAATTTTGACATTTAAAAATAAAAATCTTGAATACTATGATATTATTATTGTGTACCCGATATTTTACTCGTTACTTATTTTAATCAATATTATGAAAATTGAAAACTGATAAAACAATAAATTTAAGTTTTAAAAAATTTAATCCGTATTATACTATCATAACATTAGCTAAATATTAAATAAAATTAAAATTTTAAAATATGATTGAAATAAATTTTTTTATTTATAAAAAGATTTTAAATTTAATTGAAAAATAATTGATAAATAAAAAATTTTTTATTTATTTTTATTTATAAAAATTGGTATATTGATTAATAAAATAATTGATTTTTATAATCTATATATACATGTCCAACATTAACAATTAGGAGTTGTAACAATATGTAGAATCTAATCCAGCGATTTGCACAGAAATTTCTTGTTGCAAATTCTCCATTAATGGCTTTAGTTCACTCAGAATTCGATGCTTGTGCTTTCAAAAACCTGACACAGCATGTGATTTTCATGCTCATCTGAGTCCAGATTCTGAACAAGTTGGTGTTCTTTATAGTTAGATTCATCTAAACAAGAATGTATGAGTTGCTCAAAAACCTAGGAGACAACCAGTCGAAATCAAGAACATAACATAACACGATTTGTGCATCTAATCATCCAAGTCATCGGATCTTATTGGCTCTGCCACTTTACTATGAACACTAGTGTCGTCCAATCAAGTACAGTAATTAGCCTTTTCTTTTTTAATTCAAGGATTTTTTTTTTATTCAGAATTTTTATTTATGCGATATGAGTCCTTTTTTAAGAAAAGAAAGTTGTTTTTATTATATATAACTCAATATAAAATTTGAGAAATTGAAATTTTTAATATTTTTGAATTATTTTCATTATTAAAATTCTAATTACACCAAGCTTTGTTACAATATGATTATTTTTAAAAATCTTTTATAATTTCATAAATTTATATAATTTTGTGAACTTAAAAAATCAAAATTTTAATTATATCTATCTTTGCTATGATATTATAACAACAAAAATTCAATAGAAATCTTGCTTATATACAGAATTTTGAAAGATCCAATAATACGCATGCAGATTTATTATTTATAACTGGTCGAGAGGTTGTTTCTAAATAACTTTGCTACGATATTATTATTTTTTAAAGTTTATATAATTTAAATTTCATTAGAAATACCTCCGTCATCAGTTCAAATCGGATTGCTTTATAAATTAATTTCATAAATTTATACATTTACTTTGGTAAAACAATACGATTCAACATGTACTTTAATTGATTAAAATTTTAACTTAATTACTTATAAAATACTAAGAAAATGGTCAATTAAATTAGTTGTTGAAGTATAATTAATACAAGGAACTATAATCAATTTCATAAATGCACCCCGCAACCCTATAAAGGAAGGCAGTCCAAAGGCTTACCAGGCATAAACTTCCGCTTCTTCTTCTTCTTATTCTTCTTCTACTTACCTTGATCCAAGTTCTCAGGAGCCATGAAAATAGCAGTTCTACGTCTGGCAGTCGGAATCATGGGTACTTGCTTAGTTCCTATGCTCTTGGAAATTATATGAACAGGACCACACATAAGTATTGTTTCAGGCCAACCTAACACATGAAACTCTCCTTCTCTTTTTGTTTCAGGCAATGCAGCCACCTTGTCACTTTTCACTGCTCCCATGTAACGTTCTTCAGAATCCTGACACAGTCTTTACACGTACTCTTGTCTGAATCTCGAACCTGAACGTATGATCACTTTTGCTTGCAGATTAACTTTCGCGAGGGTCATAAGAAAGAAAAGCACCGAGAACTTTTCATGTATTCCTTACATCATTTCACTGTTATGTTGCCTTGTTTACACCTGGTATGCCTCGCCGTTCATCAGCCACGGATGGGAAAACTTGCCGGTGGTCACAATCGACAGTGCAGGGATACTTCTTGAGTCTTCCTTCATCGTTATATACATTTGGTTTGCTTCGGGAAGAGAAAAGGCAAGCTCTTTAAGATGTTGTCAATTTGATTTTGATTCTTAGATGACATGTTTGATTATGTAAGTCCAACCATTTTTGGAAGTGCAGGTGAAGGTTGCTGCCATGACGGTACTTGTTTTATTCTTGTCTGCTTTGGTTGTTATAGTCTCATTACTCGCATACCACGATCACCGGCAGCGGAAACTACTTGTTGGATGCATCGGAATAGTGTCCGCCGCCCTCATGTATGGCTCTCCGCTTGTAGCTGTGGTGAGTTACTGTTGTGTCCGTCAAGATTTTTGACTGTTGAAGATATAATTCCGTCCTTTACTCTCTTTTTTTTCACATGGTATGAACCATTCAAACACACAAACTATTTTTTAAATAATATTATAATTAACAGTTAATTTGTTTTATTGTTTAATTTAAAATTAATAAATATGTTATTTAAATATATATATATATTAAATTCAGCTTACATTAGGTTTATACTCTTATATGATACTATAACTAGACTCAAGTTGCAGGAGAATATACTATAAGGTGACATGAGTGTTTTTATGGAATTAAGTGTGTTTAATTCCACTTATTAAAAAAAAGGAACTTTTTACCTTATTTGAACTAACCCAAAAATTGAGAAATAATTACTCTTGTCTCCCCCTAACTAAAAATAGAAAAATTCTATCTAAAAATCTCAACTTATGCAAAATCACAAATAAAGAATGTGAACAATATGAAAATATATTATCGTCGTCGTTGTCGTCGTCGTCATCGTTATTAATACTTAGTTAAAGTTAACATAACCATTGCACAAGACTTCTCGTATTGCGGTAGTTTTAAATTTTAAGAAACTATTTTTGTGACTTAAACCTGTAAATTTATGTAATTAGTTCAAATGTCCATTTCTCATATCTAAAGATAGAAATTGCTTAGCATTTGTTCATATTCTAACCCTTTTCTTCTAATTATATGCTTTCTATTTTTTGTTGCAGAAAACAGTGATAGAAACAAAAAGTGTGGAATTTATGCCTTTCTATTTATCCCTTTTTTCCTTCTTCTCAAGCTTTCTTTGGGCGGTTTTTGGATTACTAAATAAAGACTTTTTTATTGCGGTTCGTATATATCCTCTTTTAATAGATTTTCTTAATTTGGAAATTTATATATTCTTATTAACCTAAACTCATTTTGTGGCAGTCACCTAATATGGTCGGTTGTGTATTCGCAATCCTTCAACTTGCTCTATACTTCAAGTACAGTAGAAGAGGCGGTGAAGAAGAACACAAGAGCTTGGACATTGAAAAGAATGAAGGGAAAATTAAGACAGAGTTGCAAAATGATCACGATCATGTAGTGCCTTAATATCATGTAGTTCTATTTATATAATATATGAAATTAGGAGTTGTATTTGTTTCCCTTATATGAAATTATAATTTGTGATTTTGGGATCATTATGATTAATGCCGTGCGATTTAAAAAATGGCAAATCTTGAAGTTTATGATTATGTTATGTTAAATTTTTTTAATTAGAACGATGTTATTAACTTTTATTAAAAAAGGGTTCATTATTATAAAAAAATAAGTGAACAAGACGAGAGTGTTAGCCACTAATTATTTTAGTGAATAATACTAAATTATTACAAGAAGTGGATGTAGGCCATTAATCCTTTAATCGTCGGACTCTTTGAACTAATGCTAAATGACTAGGCCTCCAAATGTATAAAATAGGCTAAAATTTGTGGCTTTGGTGTTGCCACTCTTAATCCCACTTTTAGTAAAAAATGGTAAAGGGTTGCATTGGTCTGATTGAAAGCTCGAAATATTTTAATTCGTGATTTTCATGATTTTTTAGTTAAGTTAAAACCGCAAAGCTTAAGGGGGTGCTTGTTTGGGAGTACTGAAGAGAAATGTATGAGTATGGAATGAAAACTTATGTTTGGTATCAACAAGGTAACACTTTCATTCCCCTGTTTTCAGCAATACTCCATACCTGTGGATTACTAGAGGAATGAGATTCATTGTTGGCCATACTCCATTCTCATTCCTTACTTTATTCATTTCCATTATCTATTCCCATTACCTATTCTAAAATTTAAAAAATAGTTGTATATAAACGAACTAAAACTTAAAAAATTACTAAATTTAATTAATTTAAATTAGATTTAAATTTTTTTGTTATTATTTAAGAAATTTGAGTTTAATAACTATATATATTTTCTTTTTGTTTGGATAACAAGAGGTCAAAGGTCATGATGCCCACTTTATGAAATGGATCTTTAACTATCATTTTGTTATCAAAAGATAGTGATTACAAACTTTAACAATATAAAAAATATTAAAAAAAAGATTCCTAACTTGTAAGTAATAAGAAATAAAACCCGAATGTTGAGTTTTATAGCATAAAAGAATAAGATTAAGCTATTCGTTATTAGGAACTATCAGAATAATCAAATTCTAAGATTAATACGTAAATTAAAGTACTTGAATCTTCAAAAGAAGATTCTGATTGAGGGATGTGAAATTCGAATATTGATAGAATTGGACGAACAGCTAACAGGTTAAAATAAACATCAAATTGTTCTAAAACTGTTGAAGAAGGAGGAAGACAGGTCATAGCACTTGCTTGAACAGAAAATAGCATGAGCACAGATGCTTAATACGGCAGAGAAAGTGACCTTATTGGAACTTTGAATCATCGAAAGCATAAAGTTGAAGACTTGGCATGCCATTGATGTCACGACCATGTTAAGAATTGAGGGGGAAAAAAAAGGAAGAAGGCCAATCAAGAGTTTTAAAATTGGCAGGAATGATAAAATATCTGACGTCAAGTCTAATAGAGTTTGGATAAGTTCTAATTTCAAATATATCGAAGAAGTGCATAAGTTTTCTCTTTAGCTGAAATAGTTGAAATTATCTTATTGAAAGTATAGATTTTTTTTATCTTTTCCAATTAAAATCACGTAAATACAAAAAAGAAGAGAAAACAAAATTAAAATTAGTTATATATAAGAATATTTTAAATCAAGATTTAAACATAAATAATTAATTTTTATTTCGCTAGATACTCTTAAATTAAACTTGATTCATTAATATCGAATTAAGTCGAATTCGGCTTTGAGTATCTTTTTATCATCCCATTCAAGAGAGTTTTTATTCTTGTTTCAACAATGTTTCTATTATAACAACCACATACCTCCCTGGGAGGATATGCAAGTGTTATACAAAACAAAGCTGAAACATTTCAAATCATACCAAATATTCTTTACATTCATTTCCTTAATTTCAAGCAAACATACATTACATATTATTAGATGTTATATTACAAGCAGAATATTTCATACATATTGTGCTTAACAAAACACATGTCATAAATTCAAAAGCCAACTTGTTTTAAGGTTACTGTATACCATTTACATCAAAATATAAAATATCCCATTACATTAAAATATAACTCAAAAACAAACTGAACATTTTCAAAACAAAATCATAATGCATAATGGTGACTGTTTCTACCAGACGTCTAATATTCATATATACATATCACAGTGCAGAGTAATCCAAACATTATGTCTCAGAACAAAATATGATTCATCAATCAATATAAAACAAAACTCATAAATATCATAATAGAACTTGTTTTGTAACAGATCAGAGCTTATCTTTTGTATCATAACAGAATTTACTTATATCAAAACTGAACGTGTATCATAATACAAAATAAGTTAGACTGTTAATCCTTTTTACAGAAGTGGATAACAGGGCCAGAATAGAAGATACCATGATTGGCATCTAAAACAAAAGAGACTTAAGTCTCTGAAACAGAAGACACAAAAGTGTCTAGAATTAGAAGGCACTAAAGTGTCTGATCACAGAAGACAACTTAGTGTCTAATTACAGAAGCATCTGTTAACCTTTATAGGCATGCCTATTTATCCACAACTAGGACTCAACAGTTTTAAAACAAACCATTTCAGATTTTAGGATTATATGCAAAAGATGAAGTACAACACATGTCTTTATTTTATTTTGCTCCAATTGAACTTATTCATTGACATTTACATAACATACCTTATAAATACAAATATGTGCAATTATGCATCAATAGAAGTGTCGAGTCATCACACATTATATATATACACACAATTAGAAAGCACTTCCAATTCAACCCCAACTATCAAACTTCTCAGACAACTGATGGTCTGGAATTATTACAATAGTATCGCAGAAATTTCCATTTCACAAACATCCAAATCCAATTCATAATATATAAGGCTTTGGAACTCATTCATTCATGATCACACCAAGCAATTCAACATCGTATTCATTATTATCAAGCATACATCCTTTACATTATCATCTCAATTAATAATGCATAATTAAACTAACTATTACTCAATTACATCGAATACCAATTTAACTTCAAACACACCTTAAACAAGTCCTATTGTATCTAATAAATCAACTAAACCTTATATAGTTTATCAATTGCACAATACACCAATTTTTTCAACTTCCTAACCATTTCCTGCAATTGTGGCATAAGTGACTTGAAACCTTCAAACAATTGTTTTCACAGGGCAGGTTTTTTGATCAGTTTTGTATGGCCATTCTAATATAAAAACTGACGTTTTTAGACAATATGTTCTTCTAAACAAATGTTTCTTTATGTATTAAGTTTCAAACGAAATAAAGTTAATGCAATTTGGTTCATTATTCCAAGAGTTATACCTGAAATACTACAGATTGTTCTCAACCGTGGACAACAACCAGAACTCAACTTTAAGTCAATTTTCAAAACCCTTAGTGATAGAAATTCGGTCCCTTAATGAAAGTTGTAGATATATGTATCTAGTTTTATTTGAATTTAAAATCATCCCATTTTGATGTCTACAGGTCAAGATATGACTATAATACTGATGCTTGTTCAGTAGACCCACTCCTTCTAACAAGTATCCAGCATGTATCAAGTTTCTAAGCTCAATTCTTCATTAATTCAGTACACATTTTGGCCCCGTTTGGTTACACTCCAATCAGCTATTTTTTTAACTGATTAACTCTTCAAACAACTGATAAAATTGTTTGGATAACAACTTTTTCATCGGCTGATTGAACACAAACAACTAAAAATGAACAACCTGCTTGTGAGCAGCGTTTGATGTAATTAGCTGATTACCTTAAACCTATATGTCAAATTTTCTCATCGCATCCCTCTCTCATTCTCAAAAAAAAATTTAACGATTTTTTCCAAATCCTCCCAACGATTTGCCCACCGTCTGCTGCTCTCCCTCTCCACCACGCCTCCACCTATTGCTCGTCTTCTCCACCGTGCCTCCCCCGCTTGCTAATCTCCCTCTCCACCGTGCCTCTACCTGCTACTCTCCAACAAACAAAAATTTAACTTTTTTTTAACAAACAGATTGACAGTAAGAAGGAAACCATCAAACAAATAGAAAAAAGAAATAAACCCATGAAAAAGAATATGAGAAGAGGATGATGCATCATCACTAATGTCCTAGAAATCCATCGAAAGCAATCCTGGAATAAAAAATATTACGCTTTTAATCAACTCGAATGTTTTGTTAGGAACTGGAATATAAATGAAAGAGAAAGAAAAGAGAGTAGAGCTACGAGAGAGGGTGGTTCTTTTGCTGACGTTGGAGGAACCAATAAGGAAGATGGCAAGGAGATTTTCCAGAGGAGTGGGTCAGGAGCATTTGACTATTGGGACAATCAAAATTGGAAACCCTTAACCCCAATTTGATGTTAAAAGAATTTTTACATGTTATAGCTCTGCGCAACTCCAAGATTTTAATTACAATAAAAAATTGTTCTCTTCTGATGATTCCAAATATTACAAAAGAAAGGAAAATGATAAATTTAAAAGAAATATAAAAATTGGCTTAATTTAATATTGGCTCTTTAATTTTTTATATTTAATAATTTAGTTTTATATAAAAATAAAAAATAATGCAATTTTTATGATATATATTTCTTTTTATTTCTTAAGCAAAAGGCTAGTAATTTAAATTGGAATATATTATATTCCAAATCTAAACTTAATGTTAACTTATTTTGACTTTAGAAATTTTGATATGATAATTTATCTATAATATAAATAATATTAAAACAAATCATATTAAATATAAAAAAACTTAATAGTTTAATTAATTGGATCAATAATAACATACCTTTATAATTTTTTTAAGTCATGTCCTTATAAGTCATTTTACTCATAAACATCTAATACTAAACAGTTAATTTTACCAAACATCTATAACAAACAGCTAATACAATTCGCTGGTCAAGTTAGCTGATAGAATCAACTATCAGCTAAAAGCTGATAGAATCAGCTAACAGCTAATACAATCAGTTGTTTGCCAAACAGGGCTTTTATCCATTTCAAACATCAAACAATACATGTTCTAACATGATATCAAGTTTAGTATTCCCTTACCTCTTTAAACTTCAAATAATAACTCCAAATCACTTCAAAGATCTAGCTACACCAACACTTCCTAGCAATCAACTCTTATCTGAGATTAAGGTGCAACTTTCAACACCAATAAGATAATAACACATAAAACGACAAGATCATCTTCATGATAAAATAACTTACAAAGCTTCCAAACGTTGATGATTCAAACTTCATCAAAATTCAAGAAGTTGAGAAGAAGTGAGAGGTTTCGATGGTGAGGAGCAAAGTGAAGAATGAACAAGACAAAAATGACTCCCGCAGAAACTTGCCTCTTCCATTGCTAGGTGTCATGAAATTGTAACAACACGTGTCACTATGCATGATCTTCATTTGTCCCACATTGGAGCTACCACATGTCAACAATATAATAAGCAATTTGTCACTCACTTATTGCTGCCACTTGTCAACTTACTAAATATGTCATTTGTCAATGCATCAACTATGTCAGATGTCACTAACTCATAGGTTTAGAGGCCGTTTGGCTCCACTTTTATTTTTCTGTTGTTGTTTTTTGCTTCTGTTTCCTGTTTTTAGTTTCTGTTTGGTTAAGATTTGCAATATAAAAACTGAAAACAAAAACCTGTTTGGTTGAGATTTCTAATAAAAAACTAAAAACTAAAATATATTTGGTTTTAATAGTAATAATAATAATAATTATTATTATTATTATTATTATTATTATTATTAAGTTATTCTTATTCTTATTCTTATTATTATTAAGTTATTATTATGATTGTTAATTATTATTCTTATTATTATTAATTTTTAATAAGTTATTATTATTATTATTATTATTAT
>JANZLX010000049.1:38254-61552 GCA_025531955.1 Erythroxylum orinocense
ATTGATCTATTTTTTTATTAATAAACATGTTTTCTAATTATTTTCTATTTTATGAAAAAATTTTCTAGAAAACTAGAGAATTTTCAGAAAATAAACGCACCCTAAAAGTTTGAGAGAATTGTTCTCTTCGTTCTTGAAAAAGGGGTTATTCAAATTTATATATAATCGTATCAACTGTTAAAAGTAAGACATATTTTTCGATATGAAGTACATGAAGACTTTATAATTTAAAAGTTCCGTAACGATTAATTTTCACATTTTAGATATTTATTTTATCTATTCTTATTATTAGTATGAGTATTAAATACAATAGATAAATATAGGATTGTACTAGGTGTCTGACATCAAAACATAATAAGTGACCTATTAATTACTATGATGATCTCAGGTCAAAGAAAAAATATACATGTAAATCTTTATGAGAATATCCATATTAATCATCGGAAATCTCAGTTTGGTCAGTTCAATGATCATATCTCTATATGCATCATCGTAACTTAGTAATGAAATCTACTAATATCCATCCAATAGATATTATTACATACATATTAATCTAATCGTACCATTAAAGTCTTTATTTGATGATCATATGATCAAAAATACTTTTAAATTAAACCTTACAAACTTGACTCTCATTATCATAATATCCATTATGATGACAAGTGCATAAATTTAATCAAAGAGTTTACATATTAGAATAAAAAAACAATAAACATAATATGGTGATAAAATTATTTGCCATGTTATTAATCAAAATCAAAAATCACAAAATTAAGGTATTCAATCTTTTACATAACGATTGAGTCATGATTATAATTCTAACAAACTGAATGTTTAATCCTTGTTGCATTTGAGGGAGAATATTAGTGTATCATACATTGATTAAAAATGAAAATATTAAAGGTTTAATAAATAGTTAGGGCCAACTAACCAAATGATTAGTTTTAGTTATTTTAACAATGGTTAAATTCAAGCTCAATTCTTATTAATAAGTTCTACACTTTATTTATATTAAAAATTATAATAAAAGATCCTCCTAAAATTTTCTTTTATTTCTATAACCAAAAAAGAAAATATATTTATTTCATGGTTGAATCTTAGGGTTTTGTGAAAAGGGAGAAACATATGTTGGCAATGGTTAGATCCAAGTTCAATTCTTATTAATGAACTCTACAATTTACTCATATTAAAAATTATAATAAAAGATCCCGCCAAAATTTTCTTTTATTTCTGTAATCAAAAAAAAAAATTTGTTTTATAATTGAATCTTAGGATTTCGTGAAAAAAGGAGAAACATACGTTAAAAGTTTAAAGTTTTCCCGTTAATTTGGATGATGACATCCAAATATTTGCAATATATATAAATATCTTTTTATGATTAAGAATGAGTTTATTCTTATAAACCAAAATTATGGCAACATTGACTTTAATAAACAAATATGATTTTACAAGTATAAATAATACTAAGTTGTGTCAAATTTAGAAAATATAAAATCTTTTATTTGATTTAAAATTTAATCAACTTCAAAATATTTTAAGAGTTTGAATTCCATCAAAATTCTACCAATTTAAGATACGATTGAATTTGAAACATTTAACCTTAGTTTAAATTTCAACGAGTTTTACGGGCTAAAAAGTAAGTATTAATCAAAATATTAATTTAAAATTCGAATTAAAAAAAATCGAATCTAACCTACGACTCAATTAACTCGAGTCTAATCTAAAACCCGAGCGAACCGGTGCTGTACGGTCCAAGCTCAAGCATTCTATTTAAAATAATATTATTTTACACGGGCGAGTTCAGGTCTTTGGAACCGAGTCTGGGCCTAAAGACCGGAACCGGACCAACTGTCATACCTTCGGCCCTATCGCCATCCTTACAGGATTAGTTTTCTTGTTCATAAAAGGCCGCGTGTAATAGTTCAGCTTGGGAACACAAGCTCATGCATGAAAGCCACGTGCCCCCGTTCAAACAACCTTCCGCTCCAAAACCGAACATAAACACACGACTGATCGATTCTCGTGAATCTTGGATCCTGTTAGTTTCAGATTTCTCCGACCTGTCCTAAACATGGTGAAGCTAGCTTCGGCTCGGGACTGCAGAACCTACGGTCCTCGACGGGCTAGAAGCAGAGCGGAGTACATCAACGCAGGCCTTTATTTGTTCGCCACCGTCGTGCTTATAGGCGGGTTTGTCGCCACCGGATTCTCCATGGAAGCCAAGTCTGGTCTTGTGCTTTTGCTCATAGCTCTCGGAATAATAATGGCCGTCAATCTTCATGATCTTTTTGCCCATCTCGCCGGGATCGAGTACCGTTTGTCTTTGATGGAGTACGATGTTCAGCTTGCTCTTGTTGAGTTTGGAGTTCCTACTGTTCAAGCATTTGGAGCTCTGCTTCTGTTCGTGGGTGTGCTTTTCCTCTTCATTCAGGTAATTCTAACGCCAATAAGAGGGGAAAAAACTAATTTTGCTTAATCTGTTAATACATATACTCTTAATCGGATCATTACCGTGATTTATCGTAATCGTAATCGCTCGTAACTGCTGTATAATCTGCAATTCCTTTCAGGATTGTATGTGTAGTTTGGGTATGTCCTTTTCAATCTGTGAAGAAGTGTACGCACTTCTCGAAATTGCAGGAATGTAATATTGCAGTCGCAGTCTGATCCGTCTCGATCCATTGTAATCATCTGTAATTGTATTATAACTTGTATTCTGCAGTTCCATTTAGGATTGTATGCGTTCATCGACATAGGTTACTAGTATCTCCTTTTTAATCTGTAAAGGAGCGTGCGATATCTTTCTGAAAGTTGCATGAATGTAATATTGCAGGTCGGACAAATCGAGAGCAATATAACTCGTTATCGTCGTAATCTGCAATTTTTAATTTTCTAGCTGAGGAATCAATCATATCACAAGCCTAATGACTTGTTATTCTAGTTAGTAAGGTTGTGTATTGATTGACATTTTGGCTTGTATCCATCCAGGAAGAGAAAGGATCAGATTACTATAGATTGGAGAATCATGCCCTGAACCTGCTGATTGCAGGACCAGTTCTATGGGTGCTCGGGTCCATCCACAATTCCTGCCAGATATACGAGAGAGCCGACGGGCACGTTCAAATCTTACAGGAGAGCGTACATCTTCCATTTCTACTCGGAAGCTTGTTGTTCTTAGTTGGTGCCATCCTCAATATCCGTCATCAAACCGGAAAGGACCACTGTGGACTAGAGCTCCTGGTAAGAAACATATCTAGCCTGGATCCGTAATCGCCGGTTTGACATTCCGAAAATGATAATGCAGGGATCGAATCTGATATGGATGGCGGTGTTCGGGAGCATGTTCTTGTTCGCCGGGGGGTTGATGAATGTGGTAAAAGTGTTCAAGATGCAGCAAGTGAGTGGATTAAGGTTAGAGAAACTAAGAGGAGGTGCTCAGGAACGATTGGTACAAGAAAGGGAAGGTCAAATGCCATTCATTGTAGTAGAAGAGTGTAGGAACAAGAGATTAATACCTCAAGAAGAGCCAGTTCCAGTACCAACTCCATACAAGGACGTGCTTCTTCGTCAAACCACTTAGAAACATCACTTCAATTCACGAGGCGTCTAGGATTGTTTGTTTTTTTATTATACTTAATATTCTATAAATCACGTGTTTAGGATAATTCATAAGTGTATAGAGTTAAATAATCGGATCGATCAATTTTTTTTTGCTACTAACGAACAAGTAGGTAAAGAAATTTAAGCTCGCAAGACATTTATTCCCTCACGATCTTATGCAAGAAGAGGATGTAATTGAATCGGAGGATCTTGAGAAGATATGTGTTGCTACAATTCTATCCAATATATGCATCCTATTTTTAATGTAATATTCAAATTTATCTAATACGTGTGAGTAGATCCTGATTTTGGTAAACATTCAAGTGTTTATGCAAGTCGAGAAAAACCTAGAGTGTTGCGGCAAAAAATTAAAAAGGGAGTGGTTTTGTTCAAAGTGGTGGTCACGTGAAAAAGGATAAGGTTTTTTTTTTTTAATCTTTTGGCGGAGCCAAGTTTTAGGTCAATAGATAATTGATTTAAAGGAGTTTTTGGTGGTGTACTGTCGATGGTATTTTGAGCTGCGTAGATATGGTTTTGATAAGCCAAGTATTATGTTATTTGATAATTGATTTGAAAGGCTTTGGTGTGTGCGTGAATCATTGATTTAGTGGAGGTTTTATATGTCTCCGAAATAAATTTTGCTGAACTGCACAATCGTTTTTTTTATGCTAAATTTTTACAGTCTGCGTTAATTACTTGCGTAATTTTTCTTGGAAACATTGGGCAGTATAGGTAGCAGCGTGATTTGTGCCACAAAAGAATTAACTATGGCGAAAGCTTTCAGTTGAGTTATTTTGAGAAGACAAATTCATAGGGAAGTCTTCTTTGTCTCGAGTATTTTTGTTATTTAATTTTCAGTTGATTAAACACTTGAACTATTTTATTTATTATTGTCTTTGAGTGAAAGTAATTAGACAAATCTTTTGTTGAGGTTAGTATGAGACGGTCGTATTATTGAGTTAATTGAGAAAATCCTTTGTTAAGGTTAGTAAGAGGCGGTCGTACTATTGAGTGTGAAATTTTTTAATGGAAAGTGAGGTTGAGAGATAGTGTCAAGGGTTGAATGGTGTCGGCTTAGTAAAATTTTGGGTAAAACTATCGTACCTCGGTGAAAGTGATTAAGCTGGGTGAGGGCTCTACAGACGTAGGCAAGGTGTGGTAAACTTCTTTACCAAATTTCTAGTTTTTTTACTATTTCGATTTTGTTTGATTTTATTTTGTTGGTGCCAAATAAGTTTGCGAAAAGTTTGCGAAATAATTAACCCCTTTCGATTTTTTCAGACCATAATTATTCAACGTAGCTGTTGGGCAAGTTTTAGCAACAGAACAGTTGGCTGCTTACGTTATGGCATATTGCAATATAACTTTCACACTTGGGTGGATACCATTAAACATGAATCTATTGCATGCCTTCCAAACACTCCATAAGATAGATGTAAACAAGGGGCCCCAAATAAGATTTAAGTGTACCTTGCTCGTTATAGATGCTCGATGTTACGTATAAAAATAATGACAACTGTTATACAGCTGTAAGTAGTATAAAAAGTGTAACCGTTCTCTCACAAGGGAAGGAATTTAGGTGATGTTTATGTTTTTTTTTCTCTCTCTCTCTGTACGACTCTTTGTTTTTCTGGACTCTTCTCTCTTCCCCTTCCTCCTTTCTCTTCTATTCTTCATTTTATTTCATAACATTTGGTATCAGAGCTCTCGAGTCTGGGAGATGCCATGGCTGAAGGTACAAGGAATGCAGAATTACAAAAGATAAAGGATAATTTGAAAGGATTGATGGAAAGAATGTTTTCAGAAATGAATAACAAAATGGAAAAGATAGAAAAAAGAAATGTCGTAGTTGAAAAACATGATGATACAAACGCTACAGAAAATAGGAGGAGATGCTGAACCAGTAGACCCAACGTCTCAGAGTAGCTCAGAGAGGTTGACGGAAGATGAATTGAGTAAAGCCGATCGGCTCTCTGAACCATATAAAGATATTGAAGAGGAGATTAGTTTGTTGCAGCTTGATTCAGCAGAAGCTACTAATGGGTTGTCCAAACTAGAAGAAAATTGCAGGACCGAAGAAGTAGACAAGTGGGATAAAATGGAGAAAGATCCAAAAGATAATACTACTTTGAATTATCAGAAACAACTTGTTGATTCAAAAGTGGAGAAAGCTACAGAAGTATCTGCTCCACAAGTGGTTGGAGCTTTAGAGGAGATGGAAGATCAAACGAAGCGACATTTGAATGTGGTGTTATTTGGCCATGTTGATGCTGGGAAATCTACTACTGGAGTGCTGATACTTTTCTTCAGTGGTCAAGTTGATGAAAAGAAGTGCACATGGTTGTTTATTTTTTGTCCATTTTATTAAACCTCCATAACCTTGAGGACAAGGTTTTCTAAAGGAGAAGGAATTGTTACGTATAAAAATAATGACAACTGTTATACAACTATAAGGAGTATAAAAAGTGTAATCGTTCTCTCACAAGGGAAGGAATTTAGGCGATATTTATGTTTTTTTCTCTCTCTCTCTCTCTCTTTATATGATTCTCTGTTTTTTTGGACTCTTCTCTCTCCCCCTCCCCCTTTTTCTTCTATTCTTCATTTTATTTCATAACACTTGATGTCTCAACCAATCCGTAATGGAAATATCACTTGACACTTGTATTCCAAATCTGCGATAAACGAAACTCTACAACCCAACAACAAAGGTGAATGTTCGAAAAATATGACCTACAGTCTCCTCCTCATCCTCACAAAGTGTGCACCTCAGGTTTGTAATTACACTTTTGTGGTGTAAGACATCGTTAGAGTTGAAGCAATTAGAGAAGGCCAACCATAAAAAGAATCTTACCCGCTCTTGAACTTGGATCTTCCAAAGCCAACGACATTTCCCCCACCTCACACCAGACACTTGATTTGAGTAAATTGACAAGTATTTAGAGTGAAATGACGGATTCGATTTGTTGCGGAATGGTTATTTATCCATATTCATACCCCGTCCTTAGGTTAATCGAATAATCTTTTATTAAATCTTACCTATAAATTTATATGTGTCCATTTATTCATATTCATACCACATCATATTCTCTCTTTCAGTTACTCTATTTTGTTCCATTAAATCTTATCCATACTTTCACATAAATTTGTAGATAAGATTTAATAGAATATGATTGAAACATTGTAACCGGAACAGGAGATCTGATCCTTAATTATACTGTGTAATTAGAATACTTTATAAATTTTTTCACTTAATAACTAATATTAAAATTTATTTTTATCATACGAAACTACAAAATTAACTTCGTTAGGTTTGATTTAATTCGAAAATAAGGAGTTAAATATGGTTTAATTTAAAATTAATGGATTAAATGTATTTTTTAATAATTTAATATATATATTGAAAATAAATTGTATAAGTGTAGGCACGAGTATCGAACCGTCCTTCGCAACTTCTTTCTTTGTTTACTTGGTCTGTCTCTATCTTCTTTTTGCGATTCGGGAGCCTTTCGTAGGCGGTGTTCAATCTCCAGTTACCTCGTAATTTGCCATAATTCAATCTTTTTTCTTTCGTTGTATACAGTTTTATCTGCTGATGATTTGTATGCTTTGACTTGGGTATTGGTTGTGTCGTTTTCATGCGACTAGGGACGATTGATTCTTTGTGGTTTGGTAGTAAAGTTGGTTTCTTTTTTGTGTGTACTTGGCCTGTTGTGCTTCCGATCAAAAAGGGTGATGTATGGTATCGGATAGTTTTCCGGTTGGGGTTCTTCGCAGGTGTTAGTTTTGGGTGGTAGATGTCAAAAAGTTAGGGTTTTGTTAACGGAAATTAAGAAGTTTGCCTGAGCACTTTGATCACTGAATTATCCTATTTGAAGACATTCAATGTGTTTTCAGTCTACTTTTACCTTAAAATAAAGAGCTTGGAAGCATGGTTCTTTAGCATGAATTGAAGTATTATTGTCATTGTTGCCTTTTGAGATTCTATTCATTTTCATTGAAAATGTTTGTTTGTGTTGCAGTTCTGAGGGGTTGTAGATTCTTGGAGTAGGTTGCTCTTGTAGAAATGGCATCTGTTTCCGGTCAGCCACAGTTCCGTCTCACCCAAACCCCGTCTAAGGTGCTCCACTTAAGAAACTTGCCATGGGATTGCACAGAGGAGGAGTTAATTGAGCTTGGAAAGCCCTTTGGTAAAGTTGTCAACACAAAGTGTAATGTTGGGGCAAACAAAAATCAAGCTTTTATTGAATTTGTGAGTTTATTTCTTTGTGGGCAGTTCTTTCTTTCATTTCTTTTTAATGTTAATCAGCAATATTATTGATTCTTTTCACCCTTTACTGTTATTAATGGATTTTAGGCGGATTTGAATCAAGCTATTGCAATGATATCTTATTATGCTTCATCCTCCGAGCCTGCTCAAGTACGGGGGAAGACTGTTTACCTTCAGTATTCTAATAGGCAAGAAATAGTTAACAACAAGACAACAGCTGATGTTGCTGGAAACGTTTTGTTGGTGACAATTGAAGGTCCAGATGCACGCCTCGTCAGTATTGATGTTTTGCATCTTGTAAGCTAATTACAAGCTTTCCTAATATATTTACAAGAAGCAAGCGTACTTTAAGGATGATAAAGTGTTCTATACTTAGGCTGTACTTTGTCATGCTTTGCAAAGCTTTTCTTAACGTAAATGTAAATGAATCAGCAGGCCCATGTCAAGGAAATATCTGCAATGGCAGCTTTGTGCATCAGGAGAAAGAGCACATGTGTGTTTGTCTTCTTTCTCCTTTCCTTAACACTGACTCTTTCTTCCCCTACTCTTCCTCCTCAAACGTCCAATTCCAACCTTTAAGTTTCTTGGTAGTATTTCCATTTTAGTTTTTTGAGACCACTCAGCCTTTAATATTTGCATCATTATCATTTTTTTTTGTTTCCTTATATATGTTTTTTTAGTTCATTAAGGTCTTCACATTACTTTTAAACCAATAAAACTTTTGGTTAATGACTTCTTATTGCATGCATGTTGAATGGAATTCCAACACGCCTCTTGTTTTCTTGGAGAAGCAGTCTTAACATGTTCCATTCTTGTTTTTTAGTTGTTTTTAAGTATGATGGGTTGCTGATTGTGTACTTTAGTATAATCTCATATTGACTATTTGGACTAGGATAATTGCTCCTTATATTGAAGCAGGGAGAAAGTTCTTGTTATCAATTGACATAGGAGCTTAATTTTTCTATTCCTTTGTCAGCCTTTTTGTTGGTGGATGTTCACTAGTTTTTGAATATTACTTGTTTCTTATATTCCGTCAATAATCAGCAATTTTTGCTCTTTACGTGAAATATTGCATGGACTTGATTTTTGGCTGCTAGCAAAGGAGTGAATCTCATTGTTCCCTTTGCAGTTCTACAGATCCAATGTTTATCCTATTGTTTTAGCTTTTTTGGTTGTTATCACTTTAGATTATAGTGTTGTGCCAAATGAACTCATGATGGATAACATATATCTTAACTTAGTTTGCCTGAACTATTGGAAGTTTTGCGATATAGGTCATGAAAACCTTATATTGTGTTGCTTTCCCTGGTGCAGGTTTTCTCTACATTTGGGTTTGTTCATAAGATTACTACCTTTGAGAAGACAGCTGGATTTCAGGTCTGATTGATGATATGACTTCAAATTTCTAATTTTCTTCCTCTTTCATTATTAAGCTTTTCATACGCCTTTTTCCAGGCTTTGGTGCAATTTTCTGATGCAGAAACTGCTTCGTCTGCAAAAGATGCCTTGGATGGAAGGAACATCCCTAGGTGACAGTTGTATTAATTGTCTGACATGGTATTTAGTCGAACTGTCATGGAACATACAGGCTTAATAGGGTGCATGGTAATGAAACTTGTAATTATTACAGCTATTTCAGGAAAATAGTGAACATATTGTTAAAGACAATATTAGAAAATTGAAACAATTTCTAGTAGATCTTAGGAATAAATAGGAAATCATATCGAAGTGACTTTTCCTAATATAGATCCTAGTACTTTCCCTCAAGCAGGAGCATACATATGTTAAGCTTCAAGCTTGTTACATATAGACTTCACCTAAGAGCCCCCAAAGCCTAGGTGAATAAATCATCAAGTTGGTCTCCTAACTTGACATATGGTGTCTTAACCAATCCTTCTTGAAGCCTTTCATGAACAAAGGCTTTGTAATTCATGATGAGTGCGTCAAGTATAAACCTGTAAATCAGGACAAGATAAGAAGTTCCAAAGGATTAGGATGAGTGTTAAGGGCAAGCTCAGAAGTGGTAGACTTAGGATCTGGGGTAACATAATTGGGAGTTGTTTGCGAAGGAAAAAAAGGGAATTGGTAGATATTCATCAGTGTCAGTAGAGACATATTGAGCATAAAAAAGTGGGATGTGTCTTAAAGAATATAACATTAGTAGACAAAAAATTGATTCAAAGAAGGGCTGAAACATTTGTATACTTTTTGCGGACAAGAGTACCTGAGAAATTTTTTATAGCTTTGGGTCTAATTTATTTGTGCCAGGCCCGAAGATTAATAGAAAAAGGATCTTGGCAGGGATAGAGGGTAGAGAATGGAGTTTTACGTGTCAATACAGGAGATGGCTTTCGGTTAATCAGAAAACATGTAGTGAGTACAGCATCTCTCAAAAAGCTTTTAGGTACATTCATGTACATATGAGTTGTTTTGACAATGTGTTGGATTTTCCTTTTAGCTACCCTATTCTGTTGAGGAGTGTGTGGGCAGAAAGATTGGTGCTGAATATTCTATTGTTGCAAGTAGCTATAGAATGAACTAGAGAAATATTCCCTAGTATTATCACTGCGAAGAATATTGATTTGGGTATTAAATTGATTTTGAATTTTAACACAGAAAGAATAAATAATAGAGAATAAGTCTAAACGAACTTTTATTAGATATAAGTAAGTTATTCGAGAGAAATCATCAACGAAAATTATGAAATACTAAGATCTGAACTTGGTCTTGACACGACTTGGAACTCCAATTATTTGTATGTACTGAAATAAAAGGTTTCTCAACCCTTTTATGGACTCGAGGAAATAACAAAGTACGATGATGTTTTTTGAGTTGACATGATGCAATTTAAGCTAGAAATAGACTCCTGGCACTAATTTCTTGAGATTTTCCAATGATGGATGACTCAATTGATTGTGAATATCAATTGGAGAGACTAATACTGGACATGCGACAAATGATTACAACTCGCCAAAGTATTACATCCTATTTGATTCTTGCATTTCTCCACTCATAATCTTGCTCTTCAAATTTTGGATAATGACATTATTAGGGTAGAAACATATAGAATAATTTAGTTGTTTAGTCAATTTGCTCACATATATAAGATTGCAATGAAATTTCGGTACAAATAATGTAAAGTAAGAGAGGGATAAAGATGAGAGGATCCAACACCTTTAATGCTGGCAGTAAATCCATTAGCAATGATAAACGAGAAGTAAAGGAAAGATATGATCGAAATTAGTTATTTTACTTAAAATACAATTCGTGGCACTAGAATCCAATACCCATAACTGTTTTTTTGGGGATAGTTGGAATAACAGGTTGTTGGGTTGCCTCGATGAGCCACATATACCATAGTAGAAGATGATACCTGCTGAGTTGATTGGTACTGAAAGTAGTTAGTATACTCGTCCTGAGATAAGATAATAGACGATTGTGAAGCTCTATCCAAAGAATGTTCTTCAAGAGATGCAATATGAACTGCTCGTAAGTGACGATTCTTATCCCACCAGGCCTTCTCATTATGTCCACCTCTATCAAAATGTGTGCAGTGAACCGTGAGCCTCTTGCCACGTCCTCCTCTACCTCCACGACTACCATGTCCTCCTCAACTACCTCTAGGTCCTCCTTTGATTTGTTAACCAGACTATGCGGGATGTGCTGACCTATTGGAGTTGTTTTCAAGTGGACTCTCGTTAGTCATAGAATGAGAGTCTAGTCTAAAATGTACTTCAACTGAGGATGGAAGGTCTACTCCTCTTAGGATTTGTGCTCATATATGCTCAAACTCAGGTTTCAATCCTGCTAGAAATGTCATAGTCATCAAGTGCTTCCTTTGGATTTGTATCTCCTTAACATCATATTTAATGGGTAGTAGAGAATCAACTCCTCAAATGCTCGTGTCACTTTTGCAAAGCGTTCAATTGAATTTCTTGTTTGGACTAAAACAATTCAACAGAGATATCATACATGCTAAGCATATCACTGGAATAAAGAAGCTTAGCATAGTTTCAAGCTTGCTTAAGAGTGCTAACGTGAGAGAATATGATTTGAGATTTCAGGTTTTATAGAATTGAAAAGGATATGAAGTAATTATGTATTATCAGCTTGCCAATTTTCCAATATTTTTTATTAGTTTGGGGATCATATGTGAGGTGGGACAAGTTTCTCTGACCTTTGAAGAACAATTCTACATTTTAAATCATAAAGAATAGTTGTTACTGTTCAAACAATATTTGGTAATTAGCAAATTGGAAGAACTCATTGTTTAGACAGTTACTGAGACATTCGTCAATGACTTATAATTGGAGTCTGACATACTCTCTGGAATATTTGACGAATTGTTGACTAGCGAATGTTGAGAACACTGCCAATGGTGTTTTGGAACATATGGAGGACTATACTAATGACAAGATACCTAGGTTCTATGTACATAAAACAAGACCAGAACCCGTTCACGATGAGAAGGTGAGCTGACCCATCAGACTGTTGTCACTGGTGTTTGTCGATGGCAGTGGATAATTTCCTGGCAACACTGTCGGTACTGTGCTTGTAGCTAGCGCTCTTGGTTGCTTTTGTATATTTGGTTTTTGGTTTTGGTGGGTGGCGGTAATAGTTTTGGACAGTTCAGAAGGTTTTAAGATTTTATGGTAAGAGAGGTAAGAGTTTTAGGATTTCAGGGAGCAAAAAGAGATTTTGATGATCTCAGATTAAATTGCTTTGATACCATGTTCAAGACAGCATCAAAGAATGTCAATTGAGTGCTCGATACATTTTCAAGACCTTTGCAGCTTTTATATGATAGTAAGAACCAATTACATAAGGAGAGTACCAATTACATAAGGAGAGTTGATCTTAGGAATAAACAAGAAATTATATAGATCTGACTTTTCCTAATATAGATTCTAAGCAAGAGTGCTGATGCACTCTTGAAACCTTTCATTTAGCTTTTCTTAAAGCTTGATTAGTTTTCAAAATGTTATGAGAGCTAATGTTTTGTATTCATGATCTTTTCTTTTTTACAGTACAACTGATTCAAGTAGTGGGAACTTGAATATTACTTAAAAGGTTTCTCAGATGTCACCATTTTAAGATTTTTTACCTTTTACTGTCTTCTGTTTCAGTTACCTTCTCCCTGATCATCTTGGACCATGTACCCTTAGGATCACGTATTCTGCTCATACTGATTTGAGTGTAAAATTCCAAAGCCATCGGAGCAGGTAATGTATCTCTCTTTGCATTTTGCAGTCATTTATTTTTTATTTCTGTGTATTTGTCTCTCTTCTCGTGTTGTTTTATTGCTAGTCTAGTTCTGCTCCTGCTATCCACTGGGCATTTGGCTTTGATTTCTGCTGTTTAATTTGCCAGATTTGTTCTCTGTGCTCAAATATTTCCTCTAGTCTAATTCATTTTTTACGAAAACAGGGACTACACCAACCCAAACCTTCCTGTTGCTCCATCAGCTATGGATGGAAGTGGTCTGGTAAGGCTCTAAAACAATCTTTAGCATGTTAAAAGATGTTGCAGCCGTAACAAGTCTTTATCATGTTAAAAGTGGTGACAGCCCTTTTTAGTTATTCATGATTGTATTTTTGATTGTGCAATATGTTTGCAGGATTTAAATTGGTCATCCTTTCTTTGTTTTTAGGCCTAAGAGTCTTCTATTCATTTAATTCCCAGTCTATTGGCTCATCCTGATAGAATTTGTTTACCCTGGTTGTAGGTGAATGTTGGTGCTGATGGAAAGAAACTAGAACCTGAGAGTAATGTTCTTCTTGCATCGATTGAGAACATGCAATATGCTGTCACTTTGGATGCTTTACACATGGTATTCACATCAATACTAAATTAACTGAAATAGCTTGTTGGCTGTGCTTTTGTTAATTCGTTATCTTAAATCCCGAATGCAATGCTAGGTCTTTTCTGCTTTTGGACCTGTTCAGAAGATTGCCATGTTTGATAAGAATGGTGGTGTTCAGGCTTTAATTCAATACCCTGGTATGTACCATCGCCTCTGATTTTAAGCTAAAACAATGATTCTTCAAATTTGCTAATACCTTAGCATATTGCCATTACGAGCTCCCCAAGATTCATTTTAAATTCTAGATGTCTCTCTATACGTGTGGCACACCACAGGTCTGTTTTTGGAGAAGGATTTCAACTTCCTTATTTTTTTGTTGTGTCACGTCAATGTCTGATGCCTTTAGTAGAATTAGCGGAATTTAGGTAGTTTTTTATCCTGCTAACTTGAACTTGAGTAATAGCATATGAAACAGTAAGAGAGGTCGAGCTTTATTCCCACAATTGTTCTTCCAGAATGATAGTTAAGGCTTGGAAGACTGTGGTTAGAAATGATAGATTTAATAAATCTTACACATCTAGTAATGTGTTCCTTTAGCTATGAAATTGAGATGTTGACTGTTCTGTTACCTGAAGATGTTCAGATGGCTATTGTTGCCAAGGAAGCATTGGAAGGTCACTGCATCTATGATGGAGGGTTTTGCAAACTTCATATATCATACTCTCGTCACAACGATCTTAGCATAAAGGTATGCAACTATATCTTTTTTAAATCAGTTACTATTTGTGCATAAGGTGCCAACAAATTGTCTTATTAAGTGAAAGAAGAAATTGCCTATTGATCGGGCTGATTTTTGAAGATCCTGGGGTGAATTCTATTTTGGATATTCTATTCTTTGTTGATCTATATGGGATCCAGAAGTTCCTCAGAACATTTATTTGAGATTGCTATAATGATTACAGGTCAATAATGATCGGAGCAGAGACTATACAATTCCGAACCCTGCCATATTAAACCCTCAGCCTCCAGTTATGGGGCACCAACCAGTTCAACAATTTGGCCCTCCTCATCCATACAGAGGAACTCACTTTGCCCCAGCCACTGAGCATCCACCAATGCCTCCACCTTCTGCTGGATGGTCCACGGGACCTAATTCTATGTCGATGAACGGCCATCCTTACATGCTTTCTGGAAATATGCCACCACAAATGGGGCATCGAATGATGCAAATAGCTCCTCACTCTGGCCCACAACACCCAGCCGCAATGCCACCGTACAGACCTAACTGGATGCAATAGCACTTACGGTATTGCATCTTTAGTCGTGTCGACCTAATGACTTGCAAATGTTGGGATGAACAATTTGGAGAGAGCTTCTCCCTGGAATATTGTACCAGCAGAAATCTGACAATTTGAATGTTATCTTTTCTTTCAAATTTTCTGAGGTCTTGTCATGCAAACATTTAGATTCGAGCAGCTTTACTCTGCCCAGCTATCGAATTATGATTTCTTAGATATTGTGAAGTGTATGAATACAGACATTATGTTTGGATTGTGAAAATACTAGTGTTTGTTGTTTCTATGAAATCGGCCATGAGGGTTGAACTTTACCCTTGGACAGGGAAAGCTTTTGCCTTTCAGGTGATAATGCATGAGCTATGTTTCTTCTCTTTATGCCTACTTTCTCCATTAGAATCTGAAATGCTCTTTAGGTACGTTCATGGTAGTGTAGGTACTAAGTCTTCTTTATGTTCTTCACGTAACTTGCCTCTTTCGGAAAGAACAAAGAAACTAAAATTGACTTCAGATTCAATTTAAGGATGTTGGAAGTAATGGAAACAGAAAGCTCCAAAAAAGTACAAACTTTGATGTGGGTCTAAGGTATAAAATGTCTTAGGAAGTAACACCAATGAGGAAGCAAGGAACTGGCGGCGCCATCTTCAATGTTGATAAGATTACTGTTCTCTAATACTTTTCTTCTCACTCCGTTCGTGTGGTTCTCGAACAACCTCTCTTCTTCTTCTCCTCTCCTCAAGCAAACTCACCTGATACAGAGAGAGTGAGAGATAAGAGAGTTTGGTTTTGATTTGTTAGTAACAATGGCCATTGTTACTCTACAAGCTTCTCTTCTCTTTAAACCTCCTTCTCGACTCTTCCGCCACCGCCACCACTACTCTCATTCTTTATCTCAACTTTGTTTCTTCACTTCTCTCAAATCTGATTTTCCCTTGGTTTGGTCTGCGTTGCACCCGGACAACAATATCGTTTCCAGTTCCGATTCCGATGTTTCCAAGCTCGATCACTTGCCTGCTTCGGTTTCCGAGGAGGAGGAGCCCAAAGTCGAGGTGGAGCTGTCGGGGAGTGACGGAGTTAATCGGAAACTGCCGTTACTTGTGTTCTTGACGGGGTTGTGGGCCACCACTAGAAGAGCCGTGGATGAACTGTTGAGTTCTGATTGGTTAAGCTGGTGGCCGCTCTGGCGCCAAGAGAAAAAGCGTTTGGATCGTCTGATGGCGGAGGCGGACGCCAATCCTAAGGACGCCCTCAAGCAGACAGCTCTCTTGGTTGAGCTCAATAAACACAGGTCTCTTACTGTTATTCTACTTTCTACTAGCCTTCTGATAGAATTAACAATGAAAATGAATTGGTAATTGAAAAAAAGTGGAATTGTTGGGTAGTCCTGAGCATGTGATTAGGAGGTTTGAGAGCAGAGAACACACAGTCGATAGCGGTGGAGTGGTGGAGTATCTGCGAGCTCTTGTTGTTACCAATGCTATTGCAAATTATCTTCCTGATCAACATTCAGGAAAACCTTCAACTCTTCCTTCATTGTTGCAAGAATTGAAGCAACGAGCTTCACGGAATTCGGATGAGCCCTTTCACAACCCTGGAGTGTCTGAGAAGCAACCATTGCATGTGGTGATGGTGAGATTTCTATAGATATCACGTAGTTTATTTCCTTAATTCAGGAGTTTGAATGCTCTGTTTTGGCATTGTTTGATGTTATTCTTATGGAAGGTTGACAAGAAAGTGTCAAGCAAGTCACGATTCGCTCACGAGCTTATGTCGACTGTCTTGTTTACTGTTGCTGTTGGATTACTTTGGTATGGGTTGTTGTCTTTCTGTTCTACAGTTCTTTTCTTTATGGTTAAATTTTTGTTGCCCATTTGCGTATGTGTAGAAGTTGATTTTCAGGTTACTGGGAGCTGCTTTTCTTCAAAAGTATATAGGGAGCCTAGGTGGTATTGGAACTTCTGGTGTCGGTTCAGGTTCTTCTTACTCACCTAAGGAGTTGAATAGAGATGTTATGCCCGAGAAAGTAAGTTACAGTATTGTAATCTGAATATTTCTAGTTTCTTCAGATTCTTCTGTCAGTAGTTTTGAGTTGGTAGCTGTTTTACTGTACTGGATTTTGTTGTTTTTTCCTGTTTTGATCAAGTGGAAGTTGGAAAATACTTTAATAAAGAGAAAATTAGAACAAGAGGAAACAACAAATGGAGTTTCAGTTGAACGTAGCACCTCATGATTGTGGTCTTTTCCTCAACTTAATGGATATCATCATCCACTTTGTGTCTTGCTCTACACTATCTGTGTAGTTGGTTACGTGGTTTGTTTTAACTCTTTTTCCTTCCTTGCAGAATGTCAAAACGTTTAAGGATGTCAAAGGATGTGATGATGCAAAACAAGAGCTTGAGGAAGTGGTGGAGTACCTGAGAAATCCAGCAAAATTTACTCGCCTTGGGGGGAAGTTGCCAAAGGTTTGTGCAGTCCATTTATTTGCTGAAGACATGGAAGAAGAAAATGTTATTTCTACATTGCCTTTTGAATAAAATTAGCATCTATCTTTTGGATTCCTTTGGGAGAATCTGGTAATTGATTACAAAGATTATCATACCCATACTGCACTATGTCGAGTGTAAAACTTCTAAGCAGGTTGGTAATGGGGTAAGATTTGGCTATCGATTCCAGGTTCTCTTAACCATCATTTTAAACTTGTGGCAACCTTTCTGAGCACGTTTTTGCAAATTTAGTGGCATGCCTCAATGGGCTAACATGGTGCATAGATGATCCTTTTTCCGTTTATACCATTGGTTAGTTCGATTTTTACCCCTCTGCTTTGGTTCTGGCATCTCAGTAGAAGCATAATTAATCCATTCACAAGCTAGAGAATGCTTTAACTAGTAGTTAGTTATTTTGTTGTTTATCTATTATTTGCTTGTTCTGTAACTTTTATACTACAATACAGGGTATTCTCTTGACAGGAGCACCTGGTACAGGAAAAACTTTACTTGCCAAGGTAATGCATTTTCTCTGTTTAATTAGGGAAAATTCTCGACCAATTAATGCACCTTAAAGGTTCACAACCAAGTAAAACTCCATTTTTTGAGCTTTTGCACATCTTAAGAATTGAAATATGGCTTTGACCTTTATACAATTTAATATTAAGCATGTTGTATATAACGTGCTTTGGGGATTCCAACTATCTTGTTGGTGACCTGCTTCCTTGGTTTTGTTAGAGCAAGTTCATTGTTCCATTATTTCCATGCCCTAGTTCAATAAATTTGCTCCGTCTTGTCATGTATCCATAACTCTTGATGTATTGTTCGAACATTCCACCTTTTCGTTTCCTCAACACATGTGGTTACTTTTGACGTATATTCTTCATCTACATCCATGTTGGTGATTGGCAATGATTTCTGGAACGTACAGGCTATTGCTGGAGAAGCAGGAGTGCCCTTTTTCTATAGAGCGGGATCTGAATTTGAGGAAATGTAAGAGAATCAATTGCTGCTGCTTAGTGATAATAAGGCCTAGTTATTTTTCTAGGTCCTCCCTTTTCTTGGAGTAACAAGTTGGCAATAAATGTTGTTTCTCTAAAACCCAACTCTATGTCATGTCACTTTCAGCATACTTTTTTTATTTGTAGCACTAGTCTATTGGGTTGTAGGCTGGAAGTGCTGCTGCAGAAAAGTATCTCTCTCTCACTTGGAACTGATGGTCTGAAGATGTTAGTTAAGCAATATTTGCTGTTTTGAAGATGTTTAAGTTTCCTTCATTCATTTTGTGGCAGGTTTGTTGGAGTTGGTGCTCGCCGTGTAAGATCTTTATTTCAAGCAGCCAAGAAAAAGGTTTCTTATACTTGATTACTGATATTCATATTCTACGGTCCATAAAGCTACAAGCTTTATCGATGCCACCCCAATAGTACGGCTGACAATTTTAGCTAATTATCATAGGCTCCATGCATCATCTTTATTGATGAAATTGATGCTGTTGGCTCAACAAGAAAACAATGGGAAGGCCATACAAAGAAGACATTACATCAGCTACTTGTTGAAATGGATGGTTTTGAACAGAATGAGGTGCCCATTAACTATAATAGTTTCGTATCAAGGAGTTTCCTCTTGGATCTCTAAATTTACAAAATTAACTGCAGGGAATCATATTAATGGCTGCAACAAATTTACCTGACATCCTTGACCCAGCTTTGACAAGGCCTGGTAGATTTGACAGACATGTAAGCTATTGAGTTTCCTTCGTTCTCTTGGAAATTAATTTATAAGCAACTCTAAAGTGAAAACTTTTACAGAAATTTCAAACGTCTGCTTTTGGAATTCTTGATTTAGATTATCTAATTGGATCTGCCTTCTTGTATGATTTTATTTAAGAGATTCAGTTTTGTATTTTGAGCTCATTTCATGAGCAACCAGAGGAAAAACTCCTGCTCTTGCATATCGTCATATCTTTTGGACGTTGAAGTTGATCTTTGGCTGCTGCAGATTGTTGTTCCCAATCCCGATGTACGGGGTCGACAAGAGATTTTAGAGCTTTATTTGCAAGACAAACCATTGGCTGATGATGTTGATGTAAGATCGATTGCCTGTGGCACCCCTGGCTTCAATGGAGCAGGTTAATCTTTATTTAATTATCTATTCTTTTGTTGAAATTGATAGTTGATTATTCTGTGCCCTCTTGTTTACTGCTCAAGATATTAGAACCTCTTCATTTCATATTCTTTCTTGAAAACAGATCTTGCAAATTTAGTAAACATTGCTGCCATTAAAGCTGCTGTTGAAGGTGCAGAGAAGTTAACTGCGGCACAATTGGAATTTGCAAAAGATAGGATCATTATGGGCACTGAGCGGAAAACAATGTACTTATCTGAAGATTCAAAGAAGGTATTGTACTTGATCCAGCTGAACAGGGTTTGGATAAGTGCTATTCTTGGTGTGAATAATATGATCTTCTTATATAAGTATAATAGCTGGAAATGAGCTTACTATAATCATATAAAATATCCAATTTTACCATTGTCCTTGATGTTAACCATGTTTGCTTCCCAGAATGATATATTCTAGTCAATCTTCTAGTTTGTGACATTGTGGCATTTCTTTTTAGCTGACTGCCTATCATGAGAGCGGCCATGCTATTGTAGCTTTAAATACTGAGGGTGCACATCCAATTCACAAAGCAACTATTATGCCCCGTGGATCTGCTTTGGGAATGGTCACCCAGCTTCCCTCAAGTGACGAGACATCGGTTAGCAAGAAGCAGTTGTTAGCACGTCTTGATGTTTGCATGGGAGGTAGAGCAGCTGAAGAACTCGTTTTTGGTCAGGATCACATTACTACTGGAGCAAGTAGTGATCTTCACACAGCTACAGAGCTTGCCCATTACATGGTTAGTAATATGCATAGAAGTTCGGTCCTGTCTTATATCCTAGGTTGTCCAGTTAATTTATTTATCCAATTCTTTGCATTGTTGATCTCCAACATTATGGAATGAAGTGGTAATCAGATATTCAATTGTCTTCTGCTTTGATTTATCTTTCCGAAGGTGTCAAATTGTGGTATGAGTGACGCAATTGGACCTGTTCATATAAAAGAGCGATCGAGTTCAGAAATGCAATCGCAAATTGATGCAGAAGTATGTATTTTGAGTTTTTTTTTTCTTTTTTCCATATAGCGTAAGGGTGATAATTCCTTTGCAAATTTGAAATTTGTCTGCTTGATCCCTGTAGGTGGTGAAAATCCTTAGAGAAGCATATGATCGTGTAAAATTTCTTTTGAAGAAGGTTGGTACTGATTAACCTGTACAGCATTTGCTTTATGAATATGCACTACCATTTGAACATATGTTGATAAATGCATCAGCCAGGTTTCGCTTTTTAAAAGGTTTTTGAGCTCACAGCATTTAACTCTGAGAAACTTAGCTCTGTTTTTGAACGGCGTCCCGAATTTACATAGAAAGACATAGGATTTAAATGTTCTTGTAGAAGATCAATGTTCATCAGAATCTTTTGAGATTTTCCTATGAGCTTAGTCCAGATGATTGAGTAGAACAAGTTTGATATCTGGTGTTGTTTTAAGCAAAGTCATGAAGATTTCTGTTGTATCCCCTTGAAGATTCTTGAATCACTTGAATTTCTTTTTTGCTTGCTCTTGGGCTCTTGGGGGATTTTGTTCTGTTACAGCATGAGAAAGCATTGCATGCTTTAGCCAATGCACTTTTGGACTGTGAAACGCTGAGTTCGGAAGAGATTAAGCGTATTCTACGCCCTTTCCGGCAACGGCCGCTGCCTGAGCAAGAAGAAGAACTGCAGGAGGAAGGGGACTTTGTGTTGGCCTAATCCCCTCATGTCAAGTAACTTATTATGAGGAGATGCTGTACAGTGACTTAGAAGCTGAGTCCAGGATATTATTTATTATCTTTTCTAGTTTCCTCTCCTTTTCTGTAAAACATTGATCTAACAACCATAATGATCATACAATTTTGCTGTTCCATTTGACGAGTTCAAAGCATCTTGTACTTATTCACTTCTCTTTGGGTTACAGATCAATTTTCAAAAGTGATGAGAACAAAAGCATGGAGCACTTTTAATGTGTTATGGAACACATGAAAATTGGTCTGTGCCTTTATTCTTGATCACCCTTGTGAAACTTAATGAAAGACGTGTTGAAAACCTCTAATTGATCTAAAATCTGTAGAAGAATACGACATAAAAGTAACTCTACATGAAGACAGGTCATAGCACTTGCTTGAACAGAATAGGAGGGAGAGGAACACAGACAATGGAATGAGAAAAGTGGTGATATAGGAATTTTGAATCCTTTAAACACTAGTGAAACACTCACTATGCCATTTCTGTTATGACCATGTTGATAACTGAGAAAGACTCGGTTCTTTTATTAAACCTTCAAAATCCAAGATCCCAGAATACTAATACACACAAGAATATATAAGCTTTTGCTTTCTTAACTATCTGCAGTAAATGTATGATACACCTGTTGCTTTCTTCCCTGTCTGCGCTGAATGTGTGATGTGCCTGTTACTGTTTCCTATCTGCACTAATGTGTGATACCAACCTGTTACTGTTTCCTATCTGCACTACAATGTGTCATACCAACTTTCTTTCCCTGAAAGTCAAAACTGACACGAACACTCTTTCAACTAACTAGATAAGGTGAAGGACCAATGTTGTGGACTGATACGTAAACTTACAGGGGCCATATATATATATACATTGACATTGGTGTAGTTGATGAAGACGATAACATTACCGTAAGAGTATGGATCGTTTTTTAATGTTTTGGAGATGAAGGAAGGGTTACGGTATGGATCGTTTTTTTAATGTTTTGGAGATGAAGGAAGGGTATAAACTGCGATAAACCGATCACGGCTCAGTAGTTCAAACATCGTCCAAAGAGAGGTTGCAAGATTCTTCTCAGTGTGGAAGATCACTCCCTTGACTGATTGAAGAAGCCTCCTTCAGCCCAGATCCTGCGAAGATTGATGTTGGTTGAAGCAATATATCAAACACTTGGTGTACTGTTCACGCAAGCTTTCTTCAACAGCCAGAAATTTGCATCTTCGATCTCCTCTGCCTTGTAGTTTGATTGTTGGTTGCTCCTTCAAAACTCCAGCTCAAGTCTCTCACAGATCAGGGAATGTATGGTGTTTGGTTTTGTGTGTAATGGAAAAAGAATGTAGCTCACTCTACTGTTCACGTCAGCTTGCAAGGGAATATGAAAGCTGATAGTTTGATTTTTGCTAACCGAAATGCTCCTCTCAAAATGTAATAAAACTCAATAGCTGATTTGAATTGTTTGTATGTATTTGGTAGTTGTGTAAAATCTCACTTCCTAAGGGAATCCGAAAACCACTCCAGCTTTGCAAGTTTTGGTTTTTAATACGCTACTTCTGCTACTCTACTTAAAGGCTTTATTTTGTAAACCAGATACTACTCGAGCAACACAGAGAAAAATGGACAACTGGAAAAAAATTGAGTAATGCTAAAAACTTTGGTTTTTACTCACACATCTACTTCTAAATTTGCTTCAGATTAAAACAGAACATCAACTCAAAGACTTCTTCTTTTACTTCTACTGCTCAACAAAACTACTAGCATCTGGATATCAAAACCAAAACAAAAGTGAAGAACAAGACTCAAAAAGATGAAAACTTGAACTGAAGGTATTGTATTGAGATTTTCTGGTTTTTGCATTACACTCTACCTTGCTGGAAAAACAAAACAGAAGACACAAAGCTAGTTGAACAAAATGGTCTGAAACTTGCAAAAACGATGAAACTTCTGATTTTCACTTCCAAGACTTTTCAAACTAGTTTCA
>JANZLX010000054.1:0-18834 GCA_025531955.1 Erythroxylum orinocense
ACATGAGCCGTTGCTGATTTCAATTTGAATATATGCAATTTTTGGTACTAATACTGCCGCCTCTTGAGATGGTTCCTTTACTTCGAAAATAGGATAACTGCTGTAGAATTTGATGTAGATTTCGCGGTCTTTTGCAAACCGATCTTTGTATGCTTTGACTGCTTGGGTAAATCCACATGGAAATTCGGCTAAAAGATTAATATTTTGTAGATAAATTGTGTCAATCAATCCGCTTTGAAATAGTAGTTAGGTGGCTAATGGGTCAGCGCCGGGTAAGATTATTGCTTTGGGTCCAAATCGGCCTCTATTCTGTGGAAAATATTGAAAAATCTTCATTTCATCGATCCGGGAGTCGGGAGCCGGGGGCCAACTCTAAGGAGGGGCCGGGGGCCAATATTTAAAAAATATCTTTATTTATTAAAAAATTATATAAGTATATTTAAAAAAAATTGAAAGGGGAGGCATGGCCCTCCTACCCTTATACATGGCTCCGTCCTTGGGGCGAGCTAGCGGAAGAAGGAGCAAACCAGGTGGGTGGTATTGAGTGGGTGCTGGGCGAGGAGAGAAGAAAAACGTGAG
Source organism: Erythroxylum orinocense (assembly GCA_025531955.1). Taxonomy (NCBI): domain Eukaryota; kingdom Viridiplantae; phylum Streptophyta; class Magnoliopsida; order Malpighiales; family Erythroxylaceae; genus Erythroxylum; species Erythroxylum orinocense. Next base: position 580 of record JANZLX010000054.1, read on the forward strand.
CTGGAGGTGTGTGGGCGTGACCAGCGTTTGTGTATCGAAGTGGAGTGCATGGTGTTGGCCAACGTGAAGAGTAAAACGTTGGAGTAGCTGCGTGAACGTTGGAGTTATGTGGCTTGTGTGTGGCCAGCATCCCAGGTGTGAAGGTCTGCCTGCGTGAAGGCGATGTGATCTGGAGAGGTGGAGTTGAGCTGCGTGAATGTGGAAGGAGCAGAAAAATCAAAAGGAAAAAGAAGCAAGGTGCTGGGCGTTGTTCTTCGTTGGATTTGGTGACTACAGTAGACGTGGAGAGGGGAACATGAAGCTGGTATGTTGTGCGTATGTGAGTGGCTTGTTCATAGGAGATGGTGAGTGCGTGGAGGCTAGAAAAATCAAAAGAAAAAAACGTGTGTGCGTGGTTTGTGAGGAGGTGAAGAACAAACATTAATTTGTCACTTCTAGCTACAGTGTTGGTTGTGTGGCTTTGGTACGGGTGCGTGACGAAATAGAAAAATCAGAAGGAGAAGATGACAAAGTCCAAAAATCTCATCTCGACCGTATCCGATCATTCCCACTTTCCATGGTTGACTGTCGGTGCTCAAGATTGGCACTATCTCCAATAAATTTTTGTAGCTAATTTATCGTAATCTTTTAGTTCAATAGCTATTTATAGGGGAGTTAAAACTGTATTTACCTTCCGACCATTTGATTATTTAGTTATTCCTAAGTCTTAGAATAACTGTTTAATTATTTGAAGTTGCGATTGATTATATCTTGAATTGGAAGATTCAGTGACTGGATTATTATTTAGCAATTGATTATTGTGCTGATTTTGAATTTAATTTCATTACTTTATTTTGGGTCAAGACTTTATATTGAGATTTTAGCGAAATTAGTGATTATTCAAAATGGCTTGAATTATTGGATCATTTTATCTGTTACCGACATTAATTATATTTTCTTAATTATTGTGTAAAAGTCGAGTATTGGTGTTAGTATCCTTAGTTCTATTTTACTAGTCTAGTGACAGTTAGTAAATTGGGATTTTTGGAAAATATTTTTGTAACAATTTGAGGTTGCTCGATTGTTAGATTAAAAGCTCGATTTTAATTCTTGGTTTAATTGTTTTAACTCTCATATCTGTTTGAGTGATTATTGCCTGCGCTATTGAACTAGAGGATTGCGTCTATCATTGTTAATTACTTGTATTTTTCTTCTTATTTAATTCACTCATTATCATTTCATATCATTTAGTTTAACTTTAAAATACCAAAAACAAGTCCTTAGCTTTTATTTTCATTCGTTGCAAACTTTAGTAGTAATTGTTCAAATCAAACCCTATTTTATAGTCTAGGTTGTATTGCATCTAGTTACTTAGAAAATTAATTTCACCATTTAGTTCCTCATAGAACGACCCGAGATTGCGTTATATGCAATCCTTGGTTAAATTTTTGAAGTAACCCTAAGGTGACAATCGGACAAAAAAGCTATTACGAGTAGAAAATGGTGTGCACTCTTTTTTTTTAAGTTATATTACGAAAGAATTTCCTTAAGTATTACAATTTAAGAGAAATCACGTGCAACTAAACAATATATATAGACATCAATGTCGAATTTTTGGTGCACCTATTTCACAATTTGATACAAGTAAATTAGATCTACTTTATCACATTTCTATAATACATGTACATTTGGTACGTAAATATCATATAGGAACATTTATGTCATATTTTAAATATTTTATATTTTCGTGCGCCTAAGTATAACATAGACACATCTATATCACTTTTAAGGTAAATAAATTTAATATATATGTATTATTTTGGGGCACCTGAAAGTGTAAATTTTACGTGAATTGATGTAACAGCACTAGATATTACACATGTGCACCGAAGTATAACATAAAGTGTACTGAAATGTTTTGGATAAGAACTAACACAAGATTTACACGTACAAGATGATTGAAAAACCTTGACTTATTCTTAATATTGGAGAGGCTTAAAGTATCAAGTATTTTTATCAAAGATAATAAAATGTTTATCAAGAGTTAATCAATTAACGGTTATAAATAATTTGTTTAAGTCTAAGGAAATATAATTGTCAAGTACTCTAAATTTATGCCCACTGCAATTGTTCAACCATAAAAAGGAGTGTTTAGTTATTGTGTTTACATTAGAAAATTTTTGATCATATTTATTAGGACCTAAAGTGGCCAAGGTTTAAGTAAGTTGATGTAAATTTGTTATCTTTAATAAAATTTAAAAAATCTAATATGGATGAATTCAATCAAAATAATGATTGAGAATTAATAAATGATATTGTTACGTATATGTAATCTCTATTTACATAATATTCATTTATATATAATATATACGTAATCTCTATTTACATAATATTCACTTATATATAATATATACGTTAATATATCAATGTTCTTCTCCTTTATAAAAGTGATCTTCAAATAATCGATTTTATTGACTCTTATAAGAAAAGTATCGTAAGTTTTATCAAACAACAATGATGATGAGACACACATTCTCCTACATTGGGTATTGAGAATATCGTGATGTATTGACTATAAATGAGAGTGTGATGAGTTACAAATCGGTATACTTGAATTGTGAATTGCATAGTTATAAATTTTGCAATGCAAATGTGGACTGAATTGAGAAAGACATAGTATGTAGACCCAATATGAGTTGTGATTACTGGTCGATATAGAAGTGTATTGTTTTTTGTAGGATTGACCCTTCTTCCAAAAGGAGGATGCCCATTTTACAAGGGAAACTCTGCCGAAATTTAACTAAGGTCAACGTAAAATGTGACATCACTGTTTTTTTAAATTAAAGCAAGAGCTCTTTAGTGTTAAATGATGATTGAATTAATACAATACAGTTAATGACCTTGATTGATTATAATATTTCACGGCAAATTATTTGTTATATTTCTTGCTTGCTAACCTATCAAAGAATTTGTTATTGGTTGTAGGAGCTTGGACACATTCCAGTATATTCATTTGGCACGAGATTAAAGAGAAGCTTTAGCAGGTATTAAATTGACATTCATTTCGTTTATGGTTTAACAATATGAATAATGCATTGTCACACATTTTGATGACATTTATTGCAGTTTCTATATTTTCCATTATTGCTCCGTCATTATCATCCTGTTCACGTACTTTCAGAAGATCCGTCTGCACTTAGGTTGAGGTTAGTGAATTAGTGTTAGTGATAATATCCGTTGAACTACGTTAAATTTGGGAATGAGTTTGTCGAACGAACTTCGGGTTATCATTGTGGTCATATAGGATGAGTTTGTCTTATATTGTGTGAATTTCCAATGACCTTAAATTTTCAATATGTTATTGCATTGATTCTTAATCTGTCACTATTAGCTTCTCTTTACTTCTCATTTGCAAATTTAAACACGCATTATTTTGAAAAGTAGCTATATGTGTCAACAATGAATTACAATATGTATATATGCATATATTGATGAATACTTATTATATTTTGCAATATTAAATAGTTAATATATGACGTTTAATTATTGAAAATATCTGCTCATATATATGTTTGACTATAAACATATATGTGAGATATTTAGTATAGGTTCATTATTTAGATGTGAAACTGTAACCCAAAATCCGTTAAGTTTGGTCATGTGAGTCTTATCGGTGGAAAATACGATGAGCTTAGGATTCACAACCAAAACTTGTTGTGCTGACTCAGAAGTCTTATCATAGATGTCTAGTATTGCTTGTAGGACTTGAATGATACTAACAAATGATTCACTATACAAAATTAACAGTTTTGCAGATATGAGTTATGTTGATAGATCTTAGATGTATTGACAATTAACTCATGATGGTTACATTAATCCTGAATTTGTTGCCAGAGTTAAAGCTTCATTGCTTATGCATGTTCTCAACCTGCATATATGGATGGGCCGAAGATCATATGTCCATGTAGAAAGTGCAAACACAAATGTTTCCTTTCAAGTGATGAAGTTAATAGGCATCTGTTGAGAAAGGGGTTTATCCCCAATTATTTTGAGTGGACACGACATGAGGAACCCAACATTTGTAGCACCTCAAGGGGTAATCAAGCAAAATCATCTGCCAACTTCAATAAGTTTGAAGGGGGACTAGGGATCCGAACAAATTATTTGGATGAGACTGCAAATCCGTACATGCAAATGGTATATGATGCAAGTCGTAATACCTTTGAGCACAATATGGAAAATCTTGAAGAAGATCCTAACCCATAGGCAAAACAATTTTTTGACTTACTTCAGTGAGCATACCAAAAGTTATAACCACATTGTGAGATAATGACCTAATTGTCTTCAATTGCGCGAATATTGAACATCAAGTCTAAAGGTCATATATCATACTGAAGTTTTGATAAAATTCTTGAGTGGTATAATGAATCATTGCTTCCTGATCATACAATGGTTGATAGTTTTTACGACATGAAAAAACTTATTCGAGGTCTTGGTTTGCCTGTGGAGAAGATTGATTGCTACAAATTGGGGTGCTTGTTGTATGATGTCGAATTAGAAGATTGCAAATTTTGTGGTCAACCAAGTTTCAAGCCTAGAAAGCGTTCAATGAAATAGAAATTAGTACCCTGGAAGCAGATGTACTATTTCCCTCTAACTCCGAGACTATAAAGACTTTATGCTTCTGATGTAACTGCATCGCACATAAGATGGCATCATGAACACGAACAGGAAGATGGAATAATGAGTCATCCTTCATATGCACTAGCATGGAAACATTTCAATGACACCCATCCTGACTTCATAGCAGAAAGTCGAAATGTAAGGTTGGGGTTGTCGACGGATGGTTTCCAACCTTTTGATCAATCTAGTCAGCAATACTCATCTTGGCCAATCATAATAATTCTGTATAATTTTCCTCCATGGATGTGTATAAAGGACACATATATGTTCTTGACAGTGATTGTGCCAGGGCCTTCAAATCTGAAGCATAAAATCGATGTTTACTTACAACCATTGATATCAGAATTGCAGCATATTTGGGCATATGGTGTTCATACATATGATGTGTCTAAAAAGGGAAAGTTTGTGTTGCGAGTGGCATTGATGTGGACTATTAGTGACTTTTCGGCATATTCCATGTTGTCTGGATGGGGCACAATAGGAAAACTGGGTTGTCCTTATTGTGGTAACAATTCTTATGCCTTTAATCTTCCGAACGGGGGCAAAGTGTGTTGGTTTGACAATCACAGGAAATTTCTCGTTGCAGATTATCCATTTAGATGCAATAAACAAAAGTTCACTAAGAATAATATGGTAAAAACACCTCCTCCACCTTAAAAATATGGTGAAGCGATTTTGTAGGAAGTTGATGAGTTAGGCTTGCTAAAAGTAACAAAATTTGAGGCCGATGAAGTTAACATAACCATCAGTAAAAACTTTGGTTGGAGAAAACGAAGCATATTCTAGGATTTGCCATATTGGAAAACGAATTTGATACACCATATTCTAGATGTGATGCATATTGAAAAAACCTTTTTTGACAATTTGATTAATACCATCATGAACATTGAAGGGAGGACAAAAGACAATGTAAAATCATGAGTTGATTTGAAACTTTTTTGTAGAAGGAATGAGTTACATCGAGATCCTTACACCGGGAAATATTCGAAAGCATATTACACTTTGGACAAAAAACAAAGGGAAATATTGTGTGAATGGTTGAAAGGTCTAAAGTTTCCCGATGGCTATGTCTCAAACGTGGCAAGGAGTGTTGATATGAGGAAGTACAAATTATTCAGTTTAAAAAGTCATGATTGTCACATGTTTATGGAAAGACTAATTCCAATCGCATTTTGGGAGTTGTTACCGACTACGGTTTGGGAGGTGATAATAGAAATAAGTTTGTTCTTCAAAAGTTAACTGCATCCGAAACCAAGTTAACTGAAATGGAAATCCTTCAAAGGGAGATTCCAATTATATTGTGCAAGTTAAAAGGAAATTTTCTGCCAAGCTCCTTTGATTGTATGGAGCATTTATCTGTGCATTTACCGCACGAGGCACAACTAGCTGGTCCAGTTCAATATCGATGGATGTATCCATTTGAGAGGTCATTCAAATTCAAATTATTATAATTGACGTAATTACGACATGTTTTAACAATTAAATTGTAATAACCATATTTGTGTTAATATAGGTATTTGCATCACTTGAAGAAAAATGTCAAAAACAAGGCTAGAGTTGAAGGTTCCATATGTAATGCGTATTTGGTGGAGGAAACCAGTACATTAACATTTCCTCCACCAAATGACTTTGAGAAGTCTTATCATTGTTGACATTAAAATCACATTTTATGTCGTCCAGATTTTATAAACATTTCGCATATAACATGGCATTTAGGTAGCACTGGTAAATAGCAATGTAGGTTGAGTTTTGATGAACAATATGAGGTGTTACAGACAGAATAGGGCTCCATCGGTAAATGAATAGCCAATTCCCGATGGAACCGTCCCTAACGGCATTATAATTACCGACGGAACCGTCGTTAACTACAACTATAGTTACTGATGGTTCCGTCGGTAAAGGCCGTTAGTTTTGCCGACTGAAATGATACTTCCGTCAGAACATGATGGATACCTTTGACGATGGTTTATCAAATTCTGTCTCTATTATCACCGATGAAAAGGGATGCACCGTTAGTGACGATACCGATGGAAACGACATTTACCATTGGTAAATATACCAACGAAAAATCATTATGTTCGTAAATTTGCCGACGGAGGTTAATTGTCGTCGGAACATTTACCAATGGCTTAGTTAACGATGCTTGTTTCCGTCGGTCTTATTCCGTTGCAAATGTGTGTTATCAATGAAAATTTCCAACTTTCCATCAATAAAAACCTATTTTGTTGTAGTGAAATAGACAAAAAAGAAAACAAATAAGTAAATAAAACAAACAAACAATTAAAAGAGAAAATTATGAAATAAATAAATAAAGGGATAAGTGAAACAAAATAAAACATTTAGGGTAAACGTAAGACATAAGAAACGAAAAAAGGGAAGAAAAAGGTTTAAAAGACCTATATAAAAAAAAGGGATCTCTTTATGAAAAGAGAATAACATCTTTATGTAAGACCCTTTACATTTCTTATAGTTCATCAAAGTTTCCTATTGAGATTCAAGTCTTTGGTAAGCTTTAACAAGGTCATATCATACCTAATCACCTCCTCCCAATTCTTCTTAGGTTTTCCTCTTTTTCTTTTACAATCTCTAAGTATAATATTCTCAATAGGGCGTCAGAATGTATCCTCTTAATATGTCTAAACTGCTTAAGCCTTTTCTCCTTAAACTTACCATCAATGTTAGCACCTTTAACTTGTCTCTTACCATTACATTCCTAACCTTATCTCTTTTGGTAAGGATGAATATCCAATTGAGCATTCTCATCTCCACCATTATGCACTTATTTGATGGGTTAACTCTTTTCCTATAGAGCATGACTAACCTAATGGCTAAAAGATAAAATTTCCTTTTTAGCTTGACTGGTAACTTCTTGTCACATGAAACTCCTGATGTACCCCTCCATATAAACTACCACAATTTGATGTAATGAACTATTCCGTTATCTATCTCATTGTTTACTATGATAAATCTATGGTACTTAAAATAATTTTTTTATCGTATAACTTCTAAGTCAATCTTTATCTCCACATTGGGTACAACCCTGCAACCTAAAAAATTATACTCTAAGTACCCAATCTTAGTTTTGCTCAATCTAATGTCCTTCGAATATACTGTATCTTTCCAAAGTTTTAACTTGACATTAAAACTCTCTTTTATTTCATTTACTAAAATAATGTCATCAATAAATGACATACATAAGGCATATGCCCTTGGATATTTTTGATGAACTATTACAAACAGGAAGGGGTTCGACAAGGATCTTTGGTGTAGCCTGATATTAATAGAAAGATGTTATGTATCTCCTCTTATCATCCTTAATCTGGTCTTAACACTTTCATACATATCCCTAATAACCCATGAATAGATTAGAAGAACTCCCTTAGCTTCCAAACACCTCCACGTGACTTTTCTAGGTATTCTTTTCATAAGACTTCTCAAAGTCAATGAAAATAATGTGCAAGTCCCTTTTTCTTTCCCTATAATATTCCATTAATCGTCTAAAAAGGTGTATAACTTATATTGTGGACCTTTCTGGCATGAAACCAAATTGATTCTCCGAGATAGGTGCACCAGTTCTCAATTTTTTCTCAATTAGCCTCTTTAATAACTTCACGGTGTGATTATGTAGTTTAGTGTTTCTATAATTGTTATAGCTTTAAATGTCCCTTTTTTCTTATGAAGAGGGATTAGTGTGCTAAGTCTCCACTCATCCAACATTTTGGTGAAGTTAAGGATCACATTAAAAGGCTGAGCTAACCAAGTAAGACCCTCTTCTTTTATGCTCTTCTACATCTCTATAGGTAACTCATCAGGTCCTACTACCCTTCCATTTTTCATCTTCCTTAAAGCTCATGTAATTTTTTTCTCTTGTAATTTGTTAGCAACAAGTGAAGTTACAATATTTCTTAGAAGTGCTAAGATCACCTAAGAAAAAGTTATCATATCCGTCTTTATTAAAAAGGCTATATAAGTATCTCTACCATTTTCTCTTGATATCATTTTCATCTACGAGCTTTTATACAATGAACTTGATCCAAGTCCTTCACTTTCAATTCCCTAGCTCTCACCAACTTAAATATATCCTTTTCTACATCCTTATTGTAGTCTCTACTTTTGGCTTCTAAGATTATCTTCTTTACCTCTTTTTTGTTGCCAACTTATAACTCTCTCTTTTAATTACCTTCTTTTCATTTGTATTACTATCTAATAAAGTTTTATAGGCAACCTTATTTATCTTCACCTTTTTTATACATCTTTATTGCACCACCAAGACTCATTCTTACTACCCCTAGGTCGTTTAGAAACTCTCAAGATCTCTTTAGTTGCATTTCTTAAATGATCAACTACTCCCTCCCACATCTGGTTAACATCTCCTACTAGTTTCCATTCTTCTTCTGACATTATTTTTCCTAAGTTGTTCCAAAGTTTCTCCTTTTAGATTCCACTATCTAACTCTAATGCACCTCCGAGAATTTTTCTTTTTTCTCTAACCCTTAATTATAAAATTCGTGGCTAATAATCTATTTTAAGTTGACAAGCATGTGTTATGTATCACCTTGTGATCCTTGCAACTAATCAATCACTTCACTTTATGAGAAAGTAATTGATATGAGTTTTCGCAATGACGCTACTAAAGGTCACAAAGTTATCCTCTTTTTTTGTTAAAGAATGAGTTAGCTACTATCAAATTAAACATTACCTAAAAGTCCAACCAAGTAAGCTCACTATTATTCTTATCTCCGCACTTAAAAGCCCCATGATGGCCACCAAATATTTTCATAATACACTCGTTCGTGCCAATTCATCAAGGGCATGTGCAACAAAGGATAAAAGAGATAAATAATTTCATCTGTTTAAAATATAATATTAAATTAGTAAATTATTAATATACAATTAAAATAAGTTAAAATGTATCATATAACTTTATTATGTGTTTAAAAAGAAATTTAAAATTTTAATAATTTTTTGGTATTTTAATACTATGCAATATTTTTAAATAATATAATATTTTAAATTTGATTAAATAAGTTATTCAAAAATATTAAAAAATAATTTATGTCCACTCACTTTGACCTTTTCCAACTTTAAAACCAGTGAAATCAAGTAACTAGTAAAGACGTCATGGATGACGTTTTCTTACTAGCTCTGTTCTTGGTGTTTCATGGTCCTCGTATCGTTCAGCGGTTAATGATAATTTTGAAGTCGTTCTCGTTGTTTCGTCGTTTTTCTTAATTTCTAAACGGCCCAGCCCATAAGTTGACAAATAAAAAATCTTTGTGGGGCCTACAGATTTAGGTTTTTCTTTGTTATGCGTCATACTTCTCTAAATAATTATCCCAAGTATTCTTCCATTCTATTAGGATATACATTTTGATTATAATACTTTATTTCGCGCCGTTTCTTTTGAGTTTTGAGGACCATACCTACATTTTGTAACTTCAAGTTGAGATTAATTATCATTAACTAATAAAGAAAATGCACAAGTCTTTCTTCAACTTTGGTTCAACTTTTAAGACGCAAGTGGTCAGGATCGTAGACGTAGTTAGGTAGGTCCAGTGATGTACTGGTCTCTAAATTTTTTTTAAAAAATATATATATATATATATATATATATAAGGGTGTAGTTATTTAGGAGTCAGTAATATATTAGACCCCTCAAAATTTAAAAAAATTAAATATTTAAACCCTCCTATCTTAAATTTTTGATTCTGTCCTTAATCAGGGTCCTGTAACATTTTTATCTTAAAACCCTCTAGGCTAATAAAAGGTGCTAAATGTTTTTATACTCCTAAAAATAACGAATTATTAATTAAAATAATAAACTTGACCGCTAAATTAATAACTACTATATTCAAATGAAGACGAGAAAAGGAAATAGTTTTAATTAATAATTTCAAGAGTTTAATAAATCTTAGATTTAAGTAGTATTAAGATTAAAGCGTGGAAGTTTTAGAAAGACTACTTCCAAAGCATCCTAGTTGAACTAATTTGCACTTTCAAGCTACAAAACAAAAGGCTAGAAAGTGGTGTGATATAATAATAAGATCAATTGAAAAACTGAAGAGTTATATTTTATAATTCAAATTTTTTAACTTTTCAAAAAAAAAAGGATCAAGTGTTCAATTCGTCCAAATTTATAAATTATGATTTTTCATGTACGTATCGGTTTGCGTTTTTAAGCATGCAGATAAACTTCTTTTTTTATAAATACAATCAAATATATAACATACATTACAAAAACGGTGATTAATTCAAAATTTTACCATTTGATATAAACAATATCTAATAAGAATTTTAAATTATCTTTATCATTTTAGTGATGATTTCAGTTTTTTTAAAATCTACTCACTACACTTTAAAACACTTTTCATTTGAAAAATAGTTAAAGCTTTATTATATATACAAGTTTTTCATATTTTACAATTAAGGTGTAACTCTTGATGCGACAGGAGTTCCACCTTACATATTTTCGTCAAATTTGATGTTACTGCGAAGAAAAACGGCGAAACACTTGTCAAATCGATATCCTACCCACATATCACGTCAAGTTTCTAAATAAGACTGGTCTCCTCTGTAAGAAGATCACCAAAACAAGCAACCATGGAGCAACTGCAACTCTCTCCATTCGCCGCCATTGTTACAGTCATTTTACTTTTGTTACCCACGACATTTGTTTACTATTGTTTTGTGGCAGCAAAGAAGAAGTACGAAAAGAAACTACCTCCTAAAGTTACTGGTGGGTGGCCGGTTGTTGGTCACCTTCCTCTTCTAGCTGTAGAGTCTGAGCCATCTCATATAACCCTAGGAAAATTGGCTGAAAAGTTCGGACCGATATTCACCATCAAGCTTGGTGTACATCGAACACTTATAGTCAGCAACTGGGAAATGGCCAAGGAGTGCCTAACTGTCAATGACAGGGCCTTCGCCACTCGTCCTAAAACTCTTGCCATGGAGATTTTGGGCAAAAATTACTCCATGTTGGGCTTTAGTCCTTACGGATCTTATTGGCGACAAATGCGCAAGATAGTCATTATTGAGCTGCTCTCTAATCACCGACTCAAGATGCTTAAACATGTACGAGAGTCCGAGTTAAAGGCAGCCGCAGAAGGATTGTACCTGAAATGGACCAAAAGCGCGAGTGGTTCGAATAAGGTTCTAGTGGACATGCAAAAATGGTTTTGGGACGTAGCGCTGAACATGATTTTGAAGATAACTGTTGGCAAACGATATGTGGAATATACACGTTGTAGTGACGATGAACAGAAAGGTGGGTGGAGGAAAGAGTTGAGGCTATTTATGGAATTGTCAGGGAAGTTTTCCGTGTCAGATTCTCTTCCGTTTCTAAGGTGGATGGATTTGGGTGGAGTTGAGAGAGCGATGAAGAAGTGTTCGAAAAATCTTGAGATTGTTGCTCGAGAATGGTTAGAAGAGCACAAACAAAAGAAAGTTTCAGTTGTAGCAAAGAGCCGTGAAGATTTCATGGATGTTTTGTTGTCTGTTTTGGACGGTGCCAAAGATCTGTCAAGTAGAGATGCTGATTTTGTCAACATATCTACGTGCCTGGTATGCCTTTTCTTGCCAGATTGGTCAGTCCTTGCCTTTAAATTCCATGCCTACTGTTCGATACCAACATTTCTATATTTTATAATTAGAACAATTTTTGTTTTTTCCCTCTACAATTCACAGGCTCTGATAATAGCAGCTTCAGACACCACAGCAGTTACACTAACTTGGACACTGGCTTTACTGCTGAACAATAGAGATGCTCTAAACAAAGTTCAACATGAACTGGACATCCATATTGGTAAAGACAGGCAAGCTAAGGAATCAGACATGCAAAATTTGGTCTATCTCGAAGCTGTAATCAAAGAGTCTCTTCGGTTATATCCTGCAGTGGCTCTGTTGCCACATGAATCCATGGAAGACTGTAATGTAGGCGGATACCACATACCAGCAGGGACACGTCTTATCATAAATGCATGGAAGATTCATCGAGATCCACAAGTATGGTCCGATCCTCATGAGTTTAAACCAGAAAGATTCTTAGCAACCCATAAAGACGTGGATGTCAGGGGGCAGAGTTTTCAGCTGATCCCTTTTGGAAGTGGAAGAAGAATGTGCCCTGGAATCTCATTTGCTCTTCAAGTTCTGAGTCTTACACTTGCCACTTTGCTGCATGGATTTGAAATTGAAGCTCCATCAAACAAGCCAATTGATATGCGAGGAGGCCCAGGATTATCTAATATCAAATTAACCCCACTTGAAGTGTTTCTTGGTCCGCGCCTTCCTCAGTATTAATGCTAGAATGGTTAAGCTAGTCTCCAATGTACGTTGTGCTGTTCTCTGAGTAATGAACAGTTTCTGCTAGTATTTATATTCTTTTTGCTACTTATATTCTCCTTATATAAAGTTGTATGCTACCAGATTACCCTCTATTGACCCAAAAAAAAAGATAAAAAGAAACTAAGTTCTTAATAGAAAATTTTAATAAAAAATTATTATGAAAATGAAAAATTTTAATTAACTAAGTGGACCGTAATTGGATTTCTTATAAATCAAGACTATCTGAATTAAAATAAAGAAAAGATTAACTAACTTAAGGTTACATGTGCTCTTTTTTTTTTTTAATTGTTCTCGTTAATTAAGACTATATTACAGTTTTATAGATACCAATTCCAGTTCTAGTTAGTAGTAATAAATTAAATGGGTTATATATCGTCTAAAACCTCTCGAATGGCTGGACTCCTCATGTAATACATTTGTCTTTGGTACTATTTTCAACCTTCTGTTTCTTTTGGAGTGTAATTATAAGGAAAAATGATTTTTTTATATATAATTCAAATATGAATTTTATATTTTAAAAACTTACGTCTAAAATTTAATCCTTACACATAAAATTATTCTTAAAACTTAAATATTTTAATTTCCGTGACGTTTTTTTATTTGTATTAATTTGTATTATTTTTTCCATTTTCGAAAATCATATTAATTTAATAATTTTATTTTTAATAATTTTTTTTAAAACACAATTTTTTAAATCTTAGTTGTTTGATAACTATTCAATATTATTTATAAATTTTATTTATTTAATAATTCTTCAATTTTTTAGTATATCATCCGAACCTTAGTCTTACCCTTGGAGGTCAAATCAAAAATATAATCCAAGGATTGTAATATAGGTTGCAATCTTGAGTCGTTTCACTTAATCGGAACCTAATGTAATAGACCTAAGATAGCCTATATATCATGAAATGCAAGCTAAATTAGTAAAGAGGGGGTTTTGATTTTTGAAATTCTTAACAAAATTAAATGAATTGTAAGAAAAGTGCGTTAAAAGTTTTGTTTTTTTTTTGGGAAAAGAAATTGGAAAGATAAAGACAATGATCAAATGTAATAGAATCCTCTTGAAAATAAACTTTGGCTATCATAGTCCGAAATAAATTTTGGTGGGAGTGAAAATCACTAAGCTTCAAATGGTAAACCTTAAAGAACTCTTTAAGTTCGAGGTCTTAATCAATGAACTCCAGTCTTTAAGACCTTGTTAAATATCCTTAGTGTGTGTAGTAGGTAAATCAATGCAACAACTTACTTGGGATCCCAATTCAACTCAATATGAAACACAACTATGCAAGAAAAAAGAGATTCAACAAGATCACAAACAAACATATATGAGACTTCATATATTTAAGCTCAAAGTAAGAGATTCAACAAGATCACAAATAAACATATATGAGACTTCATATATTTAAGCTCAAAGTTCTCCATCAACAAATCCCATCAACACAATGAGTATCCAATACTTGAAACTCTAATCAAGAATGTTCAACTATTAATTACAAATCCTAAACCTAGGAATTTATAAATCATAGCTAACTATGGATTAAGTCACTCCTCTTTTAAGCCCACTGAACTTAAGTCATCGCTACATCTTCAAGAGGAGAAAAGTGCCTAACCACGCATAACTCCGGAGGCTTCGCAACTGAGAACCCACTGGAAGCATCCATGGTAGCAATCTACGGTGGAAGGAGAAGAACAATAGTGTGGATGAGAGGAGATGAGGGTGTGTATAAAAGATTTGCTCGAATGGTAGAGAGAGTGAATTATGATTCTCTGTTGTTGGCTCTCTTCTTTACTTAACCTAAAATAGGTAAGTTTTTAAAAATCGGGTTGATGGATCGGGTTGTACAGTAGGTAAATATTTGAAAATGATTCGGGCATTTGAAGGTTCGCCACAGCGACAGGATGCGTTTACCGCGGTGAACTTTTCCCGAAAGGCCTCTTCAATAATTTGCTGCGCTCACCGCGACGACAGAAATAATTCACGCCACGGCAAGATTAACCCGAAGAATCTCTACGTGAATGCTTCGCCGCGACGAACTTTCCTGTTGCTCGTTTGACTTGTTGACTTATTATTGTCAGCCTTCACTCCTTGCCTCTACTCCTTGAGTCTCCTACAATAAACAAATAGTAGTTTGCGGTATCAATTGTTCTCAAAAAATTAATTTAGTGAAATTACCAATGATTTGTGACAATTTTACTCTCAAACTACATAAAGTAAAGGCAAGCACTCAAGAGTCAAATTAAGCATAAAATCTAAAAGTAAGAGCCAAGAAGTGTAGTAAAAGCCATGAAAATGTCACCAATTTATCTAAGAAACTTGGGTTCAATCAAATTCTCCTACACTTAGACCTTTGTACTCCTGGACAAAGTTTATAAAAATCAAAGAGGCACTAGTGCAAAAGAAAATTCCTATTCAGCTTAAAAATGAGAGTGGAAAAGCAGTTAAGTCACTTCCTCATAAATCAATCAAAGCATACTGAAAGACCACGAAGAACATAAACACTATAAGCATTTAATCCAAGGGATTAGGCAAAAGAGATTTCACTAAAGGAATGGTGTTTACTCTCAACTCACTTGTTTTTGGGATAATTTCACTCTAAAATCTGCTTAGTCCATTCTCTACTATAAGCTTGTGATAGTTCTACATCTTCACTACAAGAACTATAATATTTTGAAAATCAAGAGGACTTTTCAAGGTTGTAATGTACGAAAGGCTAAATGAAATGAATGAAATAGAAAAAAAAAAGAGTCCATACACCACAATTATCTTGCTAATGAACTAAACGTCAACTATGCGTAAGAAAATATTTACACAAACAACAAACATAATCTATCACTTAAGATTTCTCTTTTTAAGAACTAAAAAAAAACTCTCTAAACTTTTCTTTTCTTGGAGGAAGCCTTTTGATTATTTTTTTTTTACTTTTTTTTGGCTTCCCTCAATAACCAATTTCTTGTAAGAAAGCTTTTTTTTTGTATCTAAAAAGATAAACTTAAAGTAAGAACAGGAAATAAAATATGTACAACAATATTAAGACATGTGCATGCACTTAAAAATATGGCTCAAGGGGCTAGCAATGGTTAAGTGTTTAGGGTTTTGTGTTTAGGGAAGCAGGGTTTTGAAAGAATGCCTCTATCATGGTAACACAATTGTAGTTCATTAAGCTTTGATCAAGAATTAAAACAAGTTCTAGAGAGATATGAAATTAAGCAGATACACACAAAATTGAAAGAATTCAGGCTCATATATCCTTCCAACAAGGGTAGTATCTCAATTAAGCGATCTCAAGGTTTAAAAACACATAATGCTACTTCATTAGCGTCCCCTCACTTGCTTCTCATTAAAGCATCGAAAATGAAATTAACCATAATCAACTATCATTTAAAAACATAGATGGTATTTTCAAAAACACAAGACCACTTTGAAATTTATAAAATCTTCAAGACATAGGAGTAAAAAGAATCTTATTGGGAAGAAGGATTGAAATGAGGAAGTTTTAAAACAGTTTCTGTAAGGAGGATGGCATCGCCGCGGTAAAGCCAAAAGTTTTCCGCGGTGAAACATTAATTCCGCAACGTCGCCGCGGAAAAGAAAGAGTTCGCCGAGACAAAAAATGACAGAAACATTTAAAACAAGCAATTTGCCTCAATTACCAATTTTAAAATTTTCATATTACGCATAACTGACTTGCACAAGTGGTTAAAGGGCCAAAAATGATGCACAAACAAGAATTGCAAATTATAATAACTTCCCCTAGCACTAGATAATTAGGAATTGAGAACTGGCCATGAAGTTTGTACATGACAAAATGTAATTGAGTACTTGACAAACTAAAAACGAAAACAAAAAGAAGGAAAATACAAGAACAAGCAACTTGAGCTACTCCATAGTATGATCATCCTCAACGCTAAAGGGGCCTATCCTCGAGGTGCCAGCACTGCTCAGTAGGTCATTTTTATCAGAAGGGAGCTGGAAGTGAAGGTGCTCGACGAGCAATGCATCCATTCATCGGCGGTACCGCCGATCTCGATCCTGTAGGGCTATCTCCTAAAGGAGGGTGTCCCAGAGAGTAGCAAAATCTGCATTGAGGCCATCGACTCAGCTAGCGAGGGTCTGTAAGGTCACGAGCTCAGGGGTTGCCTGAGCTGGAGGATCGTCCTCACTTGTTACCGCAGTTGTAAGGATTATACCAACATCAGGAATTTGGGTGGAGGGTTGGGTGGGTGGATGAGGGGTTGTTTGAGGCGGTCTTACCGAAACAGAGGAGCTTGGTCAAAATAGCTGTCATTATTGAATTTTAGGACATTGTGGGCCCGAAATATGTCTGTGATGAGATGGGGGAATTTAATGGCATTGGTGAATTTTATGGTGGTGATGGAGTCACGTAGAGCGGAGGCAATGACATGAGCGATGTTGACTGGGCGACTAGTCATAAGAAGGTAAAGTTAGAGGGCTTGTTGTTTGGTGACATAGGCGAGATGGGTGCCCGGAATGATTTTGTTACTAACAAGGTGGAGCCAAGGATGAGCTTCGGGTTGGAGATCAGAACGTTTAAAGTAAAGTTGATAATATCGGGGTTTATGCCATTCGATAAATAATGTTTTCCGAAGGATAGTGGTGGATCAACTGATCGTAGTGGCAATGAAAGATAGGAGGAAGGTTGTAATGGCAGCGAATGCTAGCTGCAGTGAATGCATTGGGGGCTTTCACACCACAGAAATTAAGTTCCATGGTGTGATGGAAGTATAGAAATGGCAAACGAATTTATCTTTTCCTTTATCCCAGGGTTGGACTAATCCCGTAAGTTGAGAGTTGACTAGTTGTTAGACAAAGGGATTGTCGGGTGGAGTTAAAGGGAAAGGGCGCTCTTTAATGAATGGCCTAATGTCTGCTTTTTTGGCTAGTTCAACAAAACTAAAACCATCACTATCCAAAGAATTGGAATCACTAGGTGGACTAGAAGGGTTAGTGGGTTTAGTATCGGTAGGTTTTTTAGTTCTAGGCATTGTCCTGCAAAAATGCATGTTGAAATATAACTTAACACTACAAGAAAATTACCCCTTCAGCAACGTTTTAAAAACGTTGCAAATGTTAAAAAACCGTTGTAGATTGTTATTTGTGAAGTTTCTGAAAACGTTGCAACAAACGTCGTTGAAGGTGGAGTAAGGAAACGATTTTGTCGACGTTTTGTAGAAAACGTCGAGGAAGCCTAGGCTATTTCTCGACGTTTTGGAAAACGTCATAAAAGCGTA
>JANZLX010000056.1:11048-27010 GCA_025531955.1 Erythroxylum orinocense
TGCCTCAAATGCAATTAGCAAATTAACCATCCCATTATGGTTATTAAATATACATTAGGCAATTCAACTTGTGGTTAAGCATATGGAATTAAGTTGTGATTATATTAGTCCACTAACATGTATTATTTTTAAGAGTATTTTCTTAATAATTAAATATTAAGATTAAAATTATAAAATTAAAGTGAAAAGGTTTTTGAAGTACCTTATAACTTACATAAATTAAAAAAAGTTTTCTCTAAATATAATTACATGATGTAATTTTAATAAATTTATGTACAGCAAACATAGTTTTCATTCAAAGTTACGGTTGTTTGTTCTTATCTATCTTTAGGTGATACCAATTTTATTTCCATTCGATATTTATCCTAGTCTTAGGTCCCAAGCCAAACACAGTTCCTTGCTTTTGTTGTTGTGTCCTAGTCAGGCACGTGTGGTGCGAGTTACATCACGTGCAAGCATTTCGTACACGTACCTCGGTCGTAGGCTCCCGTTTCCGTGACGGACGAATCAAGATCTTCCACGCTATAAAACGATTTACAGCAAAACTGCGTACGGTCGTTCAAGGCTTTCTGCCACACAGTCAAGCTAGCGAGGGCCTTCCATGTTCCATCATCGTCATCCCACTCCTTCCGCGTTTGCTCCTCAACTCAAATCTCACCATCTCCCAAATTAAATTTTTGATTAGTTTTCTCTTAAATATTTCCATAAAATGCTGGACAGAGCCAACAGCAACTGATCTGAGGATCGAGAAAAACAGCGACGATGGCCAATTGGATCTCCTCCAAGCTCAAAGTCGCCGAGACCTTCTTTGAACAGGCATATTTTTTTTTCTCTGTCTTAAATTTTCTTTCTTTTTATTTTTCCTTCAAAAAATATCCTGTTTTGAATTATGATGTGAGAAATTGTGGTGGTGAATCAGATCGATCAACAAGCGGCGGAATCGTTGAAGAAGAATGAGGCTTTGCGATCTGAAGACCAGAGATTCCATGTCCCACAGAAAACTGGAGCCAACGTGTCTCTAAAAGACCAGTTAAAGAAGAAGACAACAATCTACGACACCGACGGCTACAACAGCAATGATACTGGATACTTGGGAAAATTGAAGATTGATCCTGGTGTCAGCAATGTGGCTAATGGTATTTTTAATAATAGTAATAATAATAATAATAGTAGTAGAGTTAATAATGCTGAGAAGGAGCCTTCCAGTAGTCCGCAGCCTAAAGGTAAGCCAACTACGCTAAGTGATAGTGATTGGACTGAGTTGCTTAGCACCCCTAGTAATAACCCTTCGGCGATGTCTACGCGTAGTAACAGTAGTAGCAGTAGTAATGGGGCTCCTATGATTCGTGGTTTAAAGAATGATGGGAGGATTGTGAGTTCTGGATCGAATTTGTCAATGCTAGATAGGAACAAGAAGAATAATAAACTACCTGATGGTTGGGTTAAGTCTAAGAAGAAGCCTGACATCACATCCGGGACTAAATTGAATGGGAAACCATGTGATGGAGATGAATCTAGCTTATCTGCTAGGTCTTCCAGTGTTGAAGTGCAGAGTAGTGGTAAGGTTTCTGATGGGAAAGGGTTAGATCGTAAGGATGTGGAGGCAGGCATCACAATGGTTAAATTGAAAAGTAATGATGGAATTGGAGTGAATGGTGAATCTCAGGATGTCATTGAGTTGGACAGTTTGCGAGCAACAAGCCAAAATGATCAATCCTCACAATTTTTAGAGAAAGTATCTGATGGGAGGAAGGCAGTGGCTGATGTTTATCATCAGTTAACAAGTACAGTGAAAGGGAAACGTGGCACTAGTGTTGTACCTAGAAGTACAGTCTCTGATAATCCGAAACAAGCTTCCTTTTCAGCAAGCGATGAGGGTTCTGATTCAGGTTCAACATCTGACTCTGAGAGTGAAGGAGAAAGAGAGAGGAGGGAGAAGATTTTGGCTGAGAGAGCTGCTGCTAAGGCAGTGGAGGCCATCAAAGAGCGGGAGAATATGGTTGCCAGATTGGAAGGGGAAAAGCAAAGCTTGGAGAAGATACTTGAGGAAAGAGCTAAACAACAAGTACAAGAGGTAAAGTTATAAATAAAGCTTTTACCTCTAGTGTGACATATGTTATTTTATTTTTGGCTGATTTATGGCTGCCGTACAGTCATATTTCCCTGTTCTGAGAACTGGTGTCATTCACCAATTTAGATTACATGCATTAATTTTAGGTCATGAATATCTTTCTTGAGGATTTAAATTCAGTATACAATCTATTCTAGGTGGCAGTCCTCACTTCTCAGGATTTAAAGTACTATCACAGGTGGAAACTGCAATTTTAGCTGTTCTTGATGTTTGAGGAGCATTATTCATGTTGTATTGGTTCTCCGATGCTCTTTTTCCAAACTTTTCTTGATTTGCTGACATTTTATGTGGTTAATATTGCCTGTCTTAGGCTTCGCAGCTGCAGATGACCACGATGGAAACAATGGAAGCTGTTGAATTAGAAAAACAGAAACATAATAACACCAGAATGGAAGCCCTTTCACGTTTGGCTAAAGTTGAGGTATACTGTCTTGGGAATGAGGATTCTTAATATTTTCTTTTCACTGACCTACGGTCTATCGTTCAGGAATCAGGACTATAGCAGTTGAAAACAGCTGACAAAGATGTTGAACCAGATAGTGTATAATCTTTGAATTTAGTTACTTATAAACATTGATGTGATTGCAGGCTATGAATGCTGATCTTGCTAGATCTCTTGCTACTGCACAGAAGAATCTTGAATTAGAGGTATGGAGAAAGTGCATGTAAGGCTCGATTGATGTGCCTACACATGTTCGTTGCATTGATTATGTTCAAGAGAACATTGAAATGTACTTGAGATTTTTTTTATGTAAAATAATTGAGTATATGAAACTGCTTCACAAGTAAGTTATAAAAGAACTTTCAGCTAGTTTTATGATGAATATTCTTCCCTCCCTAAAAGCACTAGTATACCTCGTGTTCTAGAAGATACAGCTAAAGGTGCTGTTTGGTGTACATCCGAAAAGAACAGGCACACAGGAGAAAATGAAAAGGACTATTAGATATTGAAGTCAACTTTTGCTTTACTCTGGGGTAATTTTGGGAGAGTTGGGAGGAGTGGGAAAGAGAAGAGTGGGTGTGAAGGGATTATTCTTTGATAAACATTGGTTGTGAGAACCACAGAATGTGGTTCCATAGTGCTTCAGATAAAAATAATAATAGTAATATTTCTAACTGCTATGTTGAAATTAGATGAAACTGATTGGAGATTGATTAGGCTATGTCTTTTATATCATCATCAACATACTAACCTGATTTTTTTTTTCTGGAATAGAAAATGTACTGTTATCACTTGGGCGTTGATATTTTTGAGCTGTCCTTGTCAAACTTGCTTGCTTGCAAGTTTACTAACTGTTTCATCTTTTACTGGCCAGATGAATCAAGTTGCCGAACTACGACAACTGCTTGAATTAAAAGAAGCGGCCGTTGAAGGTGTGCTATATTGGATTTTACTGTTTAAACTAATGTATAGACAATCTTTTCTTCTCTTTTTTTTTTTTCTCTATCTCATATTATTGTGCAAGCATTTCCAGGTAGATTGGATTGTGCTATATATTTTTAGTTGCAGTAGTACTAGAGCAACCAATTGAACTGATATATGAGATGAAACTTGAGAATACAAGAAACAAGAATCAAATTTCCAAAGTTGACCAGAGGTGATTTTAACAATTATAAGAGTTGGTTCTCTTTTTGAAATTTTATGTTTTCTTTTGCACATTTTGTTTCAATGAAGGACATTTTCTTATTAATTAGTCAAATTTTGTGCATGTCAAGCTTGGTTTCTTATGCTATGCTTTTGTAAAATGGATGATATATAGAGGGAAGGGGAGATGTGTCTAGTGAAAATACATTTACCTTATCGAGTTTCAAATTTATATAGTCACTGTGGTCTACTTTTATCTTTTGCAATCATGAATCTGAAGAGAAGAATTTGTAAAAGAACCTAAATATTTATCATTTATTCCTGATATTTTATGAGGGCAACTTATACAATCTACCCAAGTAAATTCCAATTATGAATGAATTTTAGCATTCATTGAATTGGTTTATTATACTAACTTCAGATAATAGGTGAGAGGGATTAGATCTTTTGTTTTGCTCTAAATTTGTTTATGTATTACCTAAGCTTCTTTTCATTGTAGAACTAAGGAGGAGGATCTCGAAGTCACATTTTTCTGGAACTTACCTAAATCAAGTGGGTAAAAATTTTGCACTTATGATCTCTGTCTATTAGCTGGGATCTAGAGGGCATTGCAGTCCTTTCATGGTGCTGCATAAAACTTGGCCCATTTTTAACTCTTTTTTTTTTTCCTGAAAACTTTTAGTTGGCAGCTTCCAAAGGAGCTGAACTTGAATGTGAAGCACTTGAAGCAGAGTATTCTTGCCTAATGGATAAAATTACAAAATTGGAAGATCAGGTTAGCTCAAATGGTTTGAAGCTATATTCCTCAATTTAAAGTTGCTCCATATGTGTGCACCGTTGATATGACACCCTAGTCTTCTTTTAATGCTTGCGGACAGCATTATGCTTTGTTTTATAACTCAATTTCCTAAAACTAGAGCTTTTATTTAGATTTTAGTTTGTTTTTTCACTTTTAAGTTCTTGCTGAGAGTTAATGCAGATATATAAAATAACGCAGTTTAACTTGCAATCCCTATTATGAATAGTTCAACTTGTTAATGCCTTTATTTTCTGCGGAAAAAGCTAATGTATGAGCTTTAGGAGAGGCTTCGTCGCTATCCCAATGCAAATATCATTTTTGTTAGTGTCAAGCCAAGCACAAAATTAAGGAAAATGTTCTTCACTAGTGGCAGTAGATGATTGTGGAAGCAAAGATTGACAAATACGTAGTGGTTCATGCTGCTAGTTGTTATATCTAGAGCGGATCATTCTATTTATGGTTGTTTCCATCACAGCATGGATCTGCTTCATTTGGTCACTTAAATTTACAAATTTAATCTGTTATATTTTACTCCAGGCAAAGAAGCTGGAAGTGAATATTGAAATGACAAGAAAGGAGATGGAGGATCCAACAGAAGTAGAAATTGAACTCAAGAGAAGGCTAAATCAGTTGACTGATCATCTAATTCAGAAACAGGCCCAGGTTTTTGTGTTAAACATTCTTCTTAGTAACGTCTACCTTTAAGGGTTGGCATCTAGTACCTTTGAAGTAGTGTTGGCTTTGAAGATTCAGTTAACAGCTAGTCCCCTTCCTGTCCCTAAGAGAGGAGGTTGTGAATTTCGTTTAGATATTTTTCAAGAATGCAATCACACGAGCATGCAAGCTTCAGTGTTTGTGCACTGAGAAAACGAAGCAGGAAGATAAAATTAATACTGGTTGATATATGATATATTTGCAACTATAGTGAACAGAAAGGATTAGTCACTGCAATTTATTCCATGAATTTATCTTGCTACATCTTTGGGATTCATATTCTATTCAGACCATACTATGAGGAACTATCTTCATTTTCTTTTAATAATTCATTTACGTTATTGTATTCAAAGATTTCAAAAGCTGCGCACTTGATTGCCTTTCATGTTAATGTCCAGAAACACAGTGTTTCACTTCTTGTTCTCATTGACAGGAAAAGATTACAAAACTTCAACCTTTATATTAAAGGATCAACAAGGGTTTGAGACTCTAATGATTAATTATTATTCATTTTGTTGCAGAGTTATGATTGAGATTTATGTTAGTGTGGTTTGCTTATTCACGATTGTTCTGCTATATATATGTTCACAAACAATTACAAGCTTATACGATACTAACAGCTAAAATCTGCATATTACCAGGTTGAGGCTCTCTCCTCAGAGAAGGCAACTCTTCTTTTTAGAATTGAGGTATACTCTTACTGAAGTATCAATATTGTTACCATTGGTGACAAAAGATGGCCAATGGATTTTTGTCATTGCATTTCTTTTCATGATGGTTTTGCAGGCAGTTTCAAGGTTGCTGGAAGAAAATAAGTCAATGATGAGCTCGAAAGATATAGAATCAGGAACAAGGGACTTGTCTGAATCAAAGTTGAGGCCATTATTTGAAGAAAAAATGCGCACAGGAAAGAAACAGCTGGGATCTTTGCTTCTGCAGTTAGATGCAATATTTTTGGCTGGGACAGTGTTTTTAAGGAGAAATCCTGCTGCAAAAATATGGTCTTTGGTTTATCTTGTATGCCTACACTTTTGGGTCATTTATATTCTTACATCACGCTCACAAGCATCGAGTGAGTTTAAATCTGGTGCTGTGGTTTCCTTGGAGAACATCAATAACACTGCAGGCTTATAATTCTTTTTCTTTTTGCGTCTCGTCTTCCTTAATTTGACACATCTCCAAGGACTCCTAGTCAGCAGTAGTAAATTGTAACTATCTTCTTAAGCAGAAAAGTTGTATGTAAATGCAAATTTTTCTTCTTTTTTTCCCCCCCAATCAAAATATCTCCATACTTTGTCTGTACGTCATGTGGAAGACACCTGATTGCCCGATTAAATGTACCATCTGATTGCCAGATTAAATAAGGATGCCATTACTTGAGCATAAGACCACTACTTTATTTCATTCAATTGAAAAGATTAACGGTACAATTGTGATAAAACTTGAATCTCATATTGTTCACGGCAGAAGCATAAACAAAGATCATAAGCAATCAGGACAGTTTTGTCACATCTTGTGCAGTGGGAACTATCAACTCCAAAGTCTCAAGTTTAATTCAACTTCAGTCGGTCCCGGATTTCTTCCCAGCTCGTCTATACCACCTTGCACAAAATGGATGTCTATTTTAGAACGAAGTCATACAAAAGGCAGAATCGACTAGTGAAAATTAAATCCAAAATTTAGAGAATCTAGTTTGCCTGTCCTTTTTAGATCGAAGCCACAAGAAAAAGGGAGAATCTGGTAATAAAAATAAGCAAATCTAGTAATAAAATGAACTCCAAAATTGAGGACAAGACCAACGATGCATGAAATACCTCCAGAGTTCAAAACCTAAGCAATCAACTTTCAGGTAGCTCAAGTAGGCTGTGCACATGACACAGCAATCATTAGAAAGCACAAAACTTGTGCATAAGATGCTAAACACAAAGCAACCTTAACAGTTTTGAGATGATGCATCAATTTTGGTGGCAATTTTATTCAAGCTCAAAAGGAATTTTCAAGCATTTCCTGTAACATTGGATAGAAGAAATAGTTTTCAGAAAGCGACCAAGCTGCTAATAGCAGGCCTAACAAAGAGCTAATTATACAAAAGAAACATACAATAATATTCTGTAAAAATTCCACTAACGTGAGATATGGGGAGCTTCGATAATACGCAATCTTACTCTTAACTAATAGAGAAGCTATTTTCAAATGGCCTATATAAAGAGAGGGGAAAAAATAAATCATAATAATAAAATAAAATTATAAATAATAATAATACTGATAATGAGAAAATTAATAATAATAATAATAATATAAAGAAAGTTAGGTAAAGGTTTAGGTTAAATCTCTAACAAGTAGTTACTACCAGCTTACAAGTATAGGCTAACTACAAGAGAAAAGAGTTAAAAGATTTATGAAAACTAGAATGATCTCTTTATGAGGAACCCTTTATCTAAATACTAATACGCAAAGCTTTTTATCGCGGTTCATAGCCTCGGTAAGTTTTAACATTGTCATATCACTTTGTATCGCTTCCTCCCAATTTGTTTTAGGCTTCCCTTTTTTCCTCTTACAGTCTTTAAGTACGATCTTCTCTCATTTTTTCACTGGATTGTCTAGGTGCCTCCTTTTAACATGTCCAAATTACCTAAGTCTTGTCTGTCTTAATTTCTCAATAATAGTAGCTACCTTTAATTTGTCTCTTAACATTATATTCTTGACCTTATCTCTTTTAGTAAGATTGCACATTCAACAGAGCATCCTCATCTCCGTTACTATTAGCTTAAGACTATGCACTTGTTTGATGGGCCATCACTCCGCCTCATAGAGCATGGCCGGCCTAATCGCGATAAAATTTACCTTTAAGTTTGAATAGCATCTTCTTATCACACAAAAGTCCTAATGTACTTTTTCATTTAAGTCACCCTAAACTAATCCAGTAAACTATATTTTCATCAATCTCTCCATCGCTAGAAAGCATCCATATCATCAGACAAAAGAAGCACACACCTATATCCAATCCCATTTGGATTCTAGTTACCTTCTCTTGACCAATTCAGATCCATATCTAAAGCTCTGATTGTCACTAAGTTGCATAAATTATATTCAAAATATTTGGGCTATTTTTATCAGAAGTCCCAAATTTTTCTAAGAAAAACTCTACCAATGAATATAAACATTCTGAATAAAGTAGGAGGATGAGGCAAAACAAATAAACCAAGAATGGAAGGGAGAAAGTAGGAAAAACCAAAGATGAGTGCTACATGCACACACATCTAAATAGCAATGTGCTTTTGTGTCAAAAAGAAGGCCTGGAATGAAATGCAGTAGACAAGCAAAACATAGCAATAACTCTAAATCCTGCCTTCACAATAAGCAATTCCACCTCAAGTTGGATGAATTAATTTAATAAGTTCATTATCTACTAATTATTATGAGAATGCACAATGGATCAATTTGTGTTTGCTTACATAATTAAAGCACCGTTGTCTAATCTCACCATGTTGACTCTTCTTTGGGAAGATTCCGATTGTACATAGGAAACTCGAAGAGAAATATTGTTTTGAACCATGAGGGTAAGTTCCCATAAATTGATGGGGGCAGTGGAATAAGAGGGCTGAAAAACAGCATATTGGTTTATCGTTAAGATTCCTCCAGAAAAGAAAAGAGTGAAAACAAAGAAAAAATGAAAGAAGAAAATGAGTTTAACCTTGTTGTTCTTTTATACGCCCTGTATGCAGCCACATTCCCAAATTTTTTGTCAGCAGATTCCTGTTCCAGTATGTTGCATATCCTGAATTTCTTAACCAAATTATGGTATAAAGATATAATATTAAGAAAGGGGAAGCAAACCTCAAGTAAAGGTATCCCACTGAGGAAAAGAAGCAAGAGTGTTAGGAAGATCGGGCCAATTATTACAAGCCACTCAGCACCTTCAAGCACAGTAGTGGAAGCCACAAAAATTCCCCACCAAAGGAAAATCTGAGAAGCAACATTTTTAGTCCTTCTCTCGAAGAGAACACCAAGGAAAGTCATGTGGAGTTTGAGAGTATATGGACTATTTAGTAGAATATTCCAGCAGAACTCCAATACTAAAAGGAAAACTTCAACTTGCTACTTCCTCATTTTTGATAAATCAATGAGCAATTACTGCAGTCAAGGTTTCATTCCTTAGATGAACTTCTACTATGTGGCCAGCCAGTGCACTTATCCTCTCCTTTAAAATCCAAACTAACTTGGAAACCACAGAAATCTTAATTTTTATGAATAAATCTTCAAAATTGGTGATATGGATGAGTTTCCCCACCATAATCATTGCAGTTGTGATTTAGATGCCAACCAGCCAGTAGGAGAAAAGAGGTTTCATCCTTTGTTAACAAGGATGCTGTGAGGTCCTGCGGAGTAAATAAATCTACTTTGAAAGGAGAAAATAGTGAAGTGATATTTTGGTTTGGTAATACTCTTCCATAAAAGGAAGTAGAAACCTCAAAGTTATTTTAGTAACAACAACACTTGATTTTAAGATTAATTAACAGGAAAAGTTGTGCAACATTCGCTCCACAATAATAGTACATAAGCCTAGACGGCATACCTCGCCAAAATAGTTTGGATGCCGTGTGTATTTCCACATTCCAACATTGCACCATTTTCCCCTGTTTTCAGGGGAGTTCTTAAATGCCAGTTTCTGCTGATCAGCTGTTGCTTCAATTGAAAAACCTATGGACCACATTATCCAACCAATGATATCCTCAGCCTTGAGATGAGGCTTTCTATTGCTAGCATTGACCACTGTTACAGGTAAGCTCACAGTCCAGACCCAGATAGCCTGAAGAGAAGTTTAAGCACATGAGATTTCATAAGTTAACATCAAACTACAACTGCATCAAGTATTGAGATGTGGAGATGGATGTATTCCTAAAAAGAAAAAGGATATGTTCAAAAACCTGAAATGTCCAGAAGACTGCTAGTTTCCCCAAATTGTTACGCATTTCATCAAAACGTCTGTCCTCTCCCCATTGAATTATTCTGTATAGAACATTTCAGAACCAGAATTCAAGAACAAAATCCAGAGTCAATTAGTAGAATTTTACCATAAGTATAATTTCACATGCAAAAACTTAGATGTCTACCTTCAAGAAGAAGCATATTTTCTTAACAATGGTTGAATCGAGGTGACGCAGGACCATCTAATATGTCATTCTATCAAAGCATGAAAGTTTTAGCTTGAATTGGTTGTTCGGAGTTGATGTCATATGATAGTTTGATGGATCATTACCCCATTGATCCGAGTTTGAAAGCCTTGAATAATTGAAGAAAAGAAACAACTGGTGTTGTGCAATTGTGTAAAAGTAAATCTTGCAAGCCAAACCTACTCCCCACTCATCCAGCATGCTTCAAAACTTAGATTTCTTTTAGAATAATGTTTTTATGAAAATTATTCTTTCGGAATAATGTTATGAAAGCCTGACGGTTAAAAAATCTAAAAATTAGAGTTTACTGACAGAAGCATAGCATACAGGCCAAGAACAATGCATTGTCAATAGTACCTCATCAATAGGAACAATCCCAGACGAAAACCCCATACTATGACAAGCAAACTCAAGACTACCTGCAGTTAGAGGAGGAATATCAAATGAGGAAACCACTTGCACTGTATGAGAGGTGAAAACTAAAATGAGACTCAATATAATTCACACAATTCAACAAATACAACACTATGATTATGAATGATAAAATGAAGTTCATGGTTCAGGAAAAAATGTTTCAGCAACTGTAACATTATCGGCTGCTTCCGTCTTTAATTGTTGCTTAGAGGCAATGGAGAGAACTTCATGAAGGTATAGAGCAATTCTTCTCCACTTTGTAAGAAATTGCTTGTTCCATTACAATATTCATTTAAATAAGTCCAAGAAAGTTGAAAAAAATGTAGACCTAATAGATTACTTTTCTTTGATAGAAAATAAGACAATTGCTACAGAACATACAAGAGATGTTTACAAACACCAATCTTGTAACTAAAAGAAAACAAGAAAGATATTTAATGCGCAGAATGGATTAAAAGAATGTGAGAAGCTTTGCAGGTAGCTCTCGTCAAGCAATTCCGACTTCACAGAAATCAGAAACGATTCATCGTACAACTACTAATATATGATCTCTACTTTCCATAAGTCTAGATAGATCTCTACTTGCAAGAAGACACATTCACCTGTCTGAAATGCCATGATCCATTTACAACCAGTGTCAACACAGCAAGTACGATGAAATTCGTGCTTCCTGATATTAGAAAAAAAAAACAGAAGTTGTTTCATATCTTCTGATCCAGCCATTTCTTAACAAACCTGTTTTCCTCTTAACTAGAACCAAAAGAACATGGAAAAGAATGAAATTTACAGCCAATCCATCAACACAATTGACAGGAAAACATATGAAATACGAATCTAGAAAAGAATAACCAAACCAGAAAAAATAATGGAAGCAATTTACCAGCAAAGTCAGTGACTTTATCAAACTTGAGAAGAGCAGTGATTATAAAGAACATAAACTGATAACCCACCTGCAGCAGCAACAACCACATCAACAACTACAAAGAAGACCATCCCATGCAATAAATTCCAAGCCTCAGCAGAAAGACAAAGGAAAAGGCAGACTTACAGTGACAAAGGCAGTGAGAGCCAGAAAATGAGAGTCTATAACGGTTCCCATTTGGATGGGTAGAAGACAGCAAATACTCCTGTTTACCTTTAGCTTTTTTGTCTAAGATAATTATACAGGAAGGGTCTCATTAACGACTATTTCGGTAATAAAAAAGGAGTTGGCTTTTGCCGGCTGCTCAACAGTATACGTATCAGCGACTCTGTGCATTCTTCTTCTTTCAATAATAGCAGACTCCCATCTTTTTGGAATTGTTTCTGTGGCTGAGACATGTCCAGCGTTCGTGTTTGCGAAAGGTACGAACTTTTTTTCATTTTAGACCAATTGGGCATTGACTTCATTTAATTTCGAAGGCCTTTGTTATGCTATTGCTTATGATTAAGAACTATGAAATATGCTTTAAGCGTCAGAGGACTTAGATGCTTAGGAATGAAAAGTGAGAAGGAAAAGATTAGGCAGATTAATGTTCTGATGACTATTTTCTTACATTTTCTTATGGGTAAAAAGTAATCCAAGTTCAGTCAAGGTGGTACCATTAGTGCGAAATTGATTCCAAGTGTTAGATCACTATGTTGTGGTCTCACCTTTAAAATCTTCCGTAACTATTGGATTTGGAGAGCCTACTTTTTAAAGTTTCTAAATTTCGTTCTTAAGGGATTCAAATTTACAAAAATAGGTGATACATAAGAGCCTAATGGTTGAATTTTCTAACTTAGAACCTCTGAATTTGCTTTTATATGGGGAAGCATGACTGTTGCAACTTCAAGCTGGTAAAATTTAAGACTGTTGCAACTTCAACGATGTACTCAAGAGTGGCAGAGGGTGGAATTTGCACACCAGTACCCAGGTCTGCGCCAGGATCTTCAAATCCCAAGCCAGGAGGATCTACAATTCTCCTTCTACCTCCTGAGTTCATTGATCTCAATGCATATTCTATCCCTTCACACATTCCTTTGTTATAAGGCCAGACCCATTGGTTTCTTCTCTCTACCAAAGGTGTCGACAAACATCTCTCCACTTGCTTGTACTTGTCCCCTGAGATCAATCCCTACCAAGTCTCCTGGTCTTGGAGATGCGCCTCTGGCAACTCTCAACTCATAATACCTGTTTCCAATCGTAAGGTTGAGGATGGGTATGTTTCAACTTTCAATGGCTTAAGTTGTGAGTTAGAGGAGCACGTACCATGTATCTTATGCCATTAGGCAATACTATCTCTTCCTCATTCTCAACGTTTCTGCAGTTGTGTAAGTCTATTTCTTTTTTTTTTTTTGGGATAAATCAGTTAATTAAGTAAATCAACAAAAAGTTATGTACAAATCAAGAGATTGCCTAAGCTGCAAATCTCTTTCCAATACCAAAAGAAGTAGCCTTATTTAAGAACATGAGGAGCACCACTTGTTCCTTACGAACCGAAACAGCCACAAAAACCAGCCTATACATATTTACCAACCAAGATGACCTTGTAGGAAGGTACATCTTAACCAGCAAAACACACATTTAGAGATTTACATAGCAAAGCGTTAAAGTAAACAGGTCAGTCATTCCGCTACTAAACCAGAACCAGACTTTAGAGTCACCATTCATAGGTTGAGCTTACTACCTGTGTTCTCCTATTTGCTGAAAACCAAGGACGATAAGGCCTCCTTTGCTTCTTGCATCCCTCTTGTCCCTTCCATCGTGATCCCAAGTATGAGATCCCTATATATGCTCGCGTAACTCTCACCCATCCTTCTTTGATGAAAACTCGTAGGAATGTTACTGATTCTTTATAAGAAACCAACTGTGGAGATGCTGGTTCTCTACTGTCACGAACTGGGATAACCTACAAAACAAAACATTAGAGAAAATAATCCTTACCGATAGTTACCTTCCCTCAGTGTTTGAGTCAAGAAGTTCGATAACTTGGAATACCTCTCTAGTGTTTATGTTCCCAACTTCCAAGGCCTTATCTTTGAATGTTCGGTGGTTTCTTTCTGACCAGAGATTATAAACTGTCACTGATAGGAGAATGATAAGAAGGTTGAGGTCAATATTTGTGTGGTTTGAGGGGTGATTAAACCAGCTTAGAAAGGCTTGAAGATTTATCAAATTTGGCAAGTGAATCTGAAAATGGTTTAAACAAATTGTCCATACTGTTTTTGAGTAGGGACATTTGAAGAATAGGTGGTTAGTGGACTCATTATCTAAGAAACACAAAGAGCAGTGATTTGGGACATATAAGAAGAGAAGTTTGTCCCTCATTTGCAACTTTTTAAGAAAAGCTAGCCATAGAATCAAGGAAAACCTTGGGCTATTTTTTTTTATGCCAAACTACTTTATACCATGGGACACAAGGATTGGGAGGTCTCATGTTTTGGAAGGGATTGGAAGCCATTTCAATCTATCAGGTTGGGAGCATTCTGGTTGATATGATAAAGGGTTCCAAGGTTCGTATAGTCTCAATTGTGGCCTCATGCCAGCTCCGTACATTATCTCTGATACTCTTATAAACTTTTGCATTCATCGGTAACTCCGATCCATTGATCACTCTGGGAGTTAAAAGGTCCTTTAGCATGCCTCTAAGATGCTAAGGGTTCTGTCATAAGAAAGTAGATATCCCATTTCCTATCTTAAATTTGAATTGGTTCCTAATAAAATCCCTAACATTTAACAACTTCCTTCAACTCCATGAATTATTATTACTAGGTTGTGCATTCCAAAAAGTTTTCCTTTTAAGAATAATAGTATGCACCAATCTAACCCACAAAGCTTCATTATCATTAAAAAGCACCCAAATTCTTTTTCCTATAAGCACATTATCTATGTAGATAAATGTTTAATGCCTAGACCACACTCTTTTGTAGGTCTACAAAGGTTCTTCCATTTAACTTTCACATGAGAATTAGACTTTACATTTCCAGACCACAGGAAATTTATTAATTTTGTCTCTATCTCTTTAATAATGAAGGAAAGAAGAATAAAATGAGTAGACCAATACACCTGAAAAGTCGAGAGCACAAAAATCACCAACTATAGTCTACCAGTATAGGAAAGAAATCTATGGGTCCACTTGTTAACTCTAGTGTCAATTTTATCCAAAAGAGGAATGCAATCTCCTAGAAAGCCTAACTGTTAAAAGGGGAACTCCCAGGTAACAAATAGGGAGTTGATCTCTTAAAAGGCCCGTAAGGGATTCCAACTGACGAGCCATATGACTCATGTCAGAAGATAAAAAGTACTGACTCTTGCTAAGTTTATATCCAGGCTAGACATATTTGAGAAAATATTCAGGCAATTAAGAAAAGTTTGAATCAAAACCAAATCGACATGACAAAACATTAAATGATCATCAACAAATAAAAGATGGACAATTTTAGAGTTTTACACCTCCAGTGGTATTTAAAAGAGCTATTACAAGCTATAGAAGAATCCAAACTCCTCGGGAGAACCTCCATACAGATAATGAAGAGATACGAGGATAAGGGATCCCCTTGTCTTAAACCAGATTTACCACGAAATTTTTTAAAAGGAGATCCATTGATCAAAATCAAATACGAAGGGGAGGTTATACACTCTTCAATCCACTTAACAAAATAGGAGGCAAACCTATTGCTAAGAGAACATTTAGGAGGAAATCCCGGTGAATAGAATCATAAGCTTTTCTCAAGTCAATTTTGAAGGCACAACGCTAATGATTATTCGACAAGTGGTAGTTCTTAAAGATCTCTTGAGCCAGGAGGATACTGTCCCCTATTATGTGACCTTTTATGAAGGCACTTTGACTAGGGCTGATGATGTGAGGAAGCAAGTTTTTAAGCCAATTAGCCATTATTTTAGAAATCACCATATAAATAAAGTTATAGTAAGAAATTGGTCTATAGTCATGCATAGTGGAAGGATGATTAGTGTTAGGAATTAGAGAAATAAAAGTAGAGTTAAGCTCTTTAAGGAGCTTTCCATGATGGAAAAAATCTTGTATGGCTCTAGTAATATCACCCCCAACAATATGCCAAGTTTTCTTGAAGAAGAAACTATTGAAATCATCCGGACTGAGAGCCTTATTGGGATTAAAGGAGTAAAACATCCTTAATCTCTTTCATTGTGACATTCGAAAGGAG
>JANZLX010000056.1:27110-50169 GCA_025531955.1 Erythroxylum orinocense
TTAGGAACTCCTCTACTGCTGCTGCCACCTCCTTCAAAAGGCTTCCTTTTGTCCATTCTTAGATCTTTAGGGGCATTTTTCGATTTTCAATGTTTCAACTAATGCTTTCCCCTTTCCTACCACTTCACTTGGACTTGGTTGAGTTGATCTCCTAGGGTATTCAAACCTCTTAGGTGCCTTTTCCATCTTTTCAACTTTCAAGGCCAACTAGTAGGCCTCCTCTACGTTCCAAATAATGTGCATTCCAAGCCTTTCACTTATGGACGATCTTAATCCTCTAAGATGATACCTTGAAACTTGTTGCATGTTAGATTCTTCAAGATTATTGCGTGCTGCCAGCCTCAGGAACTCCGAATGATACTCCTCCATACTCCTAGAACCTTGGATGCAACTTTGATAAAGATCAAATAAGTGCAGCTCATAATCAGGGGGTAAAAATCTAAGGAAAAGGCCTTGTTTCAACTTCCTCCAAGATCTGATTGGTGGTTTTCCGTTTCTCTCCCGATTCTTTTGAAGATTACTCCACCAAACTTTAGCACTACTTTTTAATTTATAGCCCACAATTTTCACTAGTTTATCTTCTGTGACTTCCATAATCTCTTGAAAACTTTCCACCTCATCAATCCAATCAAGAAAGCCTTCAATGCTTAGATTTCCACTGAAGTAAGGGACTTCAACTTTAATCTTGTAATCATCTTTACCCCTTTGGCCTCTTCTTAGTTGGTCTTGGTTTAGAATTTCTTCATCCGAACTATCTTCCATAAGAGGTAACTGATTCTGCCCGTGAGCTCTCCTATTTTTTGCATTCATTGGAAGATCAGGTCTGCCAATAGGTTGGAGTTGAGGTAAACCTCTGCCTTGAGTTCCCACAAGTGGTATTCCTCCATTATTGGCTTGATTAAGGCCCATAATGGTTAGAAGTTGATCTATACGAGTCACTAATCCATTAATACCCTCCAAAACTTGTCAAATCTCTGGTTATTTCCTTGATCAGCCATGTGTACTGGTTGGTCAAGGCTGAAATGTTTGGTTCGACTTTTCTAGGTTTTGGATGAATTTTCTAGGTTTTGGGTGAATTTTCTAGGTTAGTAGGGCTAGAAAATGGGCTGGAGGGTGTGGAATAGAAACAAAACTAAGGAAAGGTAGGGCTGGAAGATGGGCTGAAAGGTGTAGAACAGACACAAATTGAGGAAAGGCAAGGAAGAAATCTAGGAAATTTTTCTGGGTAGGTAAGGCTAGAAGATGGGCTGGAGGGTGTGAAATGGAAACAAAACTAAGGAAAGGCAGGGCTGGAAGATGGCTGAAGGGTGTGGAACAGACACAAAACTGAGGAAAGGCAAGGAAGAAATATAGGAAAATTTTCTAGGCAGTAGAGCTGGAAGGTGGGCTGGAACAGAAACAAAACAAAAAAGGCACCAGGAAAGAAATCCAGGAAAAACTGCATTTTAATGTCTCTGATACCAATTGACACAACGGAAGTAATTAGGTAGAGATTTTAGGTTAATCTCAGAACCAAATCCAAGCATAAAACTTAGGATTTAATAAACAAGAAAAGACACTCTCTCAGGAGAATTTCCTGCAGAAGTTTTGTTAGAAATAATAACTTTTCAGGCTGCCTAAAACATATGTTAACCCTCTCTTTTATATCCCTAATGTGGTATAGTATATAAGAGTCGTAATTCTAGTAGGAAAATGATTGACTGAAATCCTTTTCTAAAGCTAACTTATTTCTTTTTTTGTTGGGCAAGAAAACCTTCTTAACTAGGAAACTTAAAATAAAATAAAACATAAACAAATCCTAATGGATATAGGAATCATGACAAATCCTTATCCTAACGGGTATATGACAACATAACATATCCTTATGGATTCAATCCTTTATTATAATCATAGATCAGGTTTGGCGTCTAGCAACGCATCATGACTACCTAAATATTTAGGAATGTTAAAGTGGTTTTGACTAACCGGCATAAACCAACAAAAAGATTTGTCACATATTCTCTAGAGGAGGAAAGGTTTTTTTTGTTCTCAATAGTGCTCTGAAAAAAGCCTAGAAATTGTTTTTGGATCTCTTCAAACTCAACAATCCTATGACCCTTACCCAACAATAAGGAATGGATGTTGTTCCTATTCCTATTCAACAAAAGAAAGTTATTAAAAATTTTGGTATTCCTATCTCCCTCTTTGAGCCATTTAATACGGGAAGAATGCTTGTAGAACAACTCCTGGTCCCCTAATGCACAAATCATATTGGTAATGGCTTGATTTTCTTGGGCAACCAAGTGAGGATTATTAGGCAAAAAACATTTTGATCTTGGATATGATTAAGGGTAGCTTGACAGGTTTTAACTCTAATGTTTACATCCCCTACCTGATTAGAATTTAAAGATTTGAGAGTGTTTTTAACTAATTTCAGCTTAGAAACCACACAAAACATAGAAGTTCTCCAAACTTGAGAAGACCAAGGATCTTCTACTGTATGAAGAAAATTGTCCTGAGAGGTTAAGAAATTGGAGAATCTGAAAGGAGAATGTCTTCTCTGCTAGTTTCCTAAGGCCCTAATCAATACAGGGGAGTAATCAAAGATGTTTGGATTTTGAATCATTCCATAGGATCTAGGAAAGCAAGAACTCCAAGCCGAATTGACAAGAGCTCTATCTAACTTTCTAGCTATGAAGAGCTCCCCTGATTGTTTATTGGACCAAGCAAAACTAGGTCCACTAGAATTTAAGTCATACAATATGCAATCCTCAACACACTTCCTAAAATCCTTCATACCAGTAAGAGCCGAAGTACTAAGAGGTTCAGCCTCTTCGGAAAACAAAATTGCATTAAAATCCTCATAAACTACCCACGGGTTACTACCCACATTCAGCTTGATATTAGAAACATCAGACCAAAGAGACTTTTTGTGATTATAGTTATTAGAGCCATACACACGTCACAAAAAAAAAAAAAAAACCGAATCACTGGTAAAAAGAGTGACCTCCATGTGAATCAGTTGATCTGTAGAAACAATAGGAGAACACATGTAACAGTCGAGATTCTAAGCTAACACTAATCTAGCATTTGAAGCCTGATCTAAATTGTTATAACTAAGCCATCTAGGAAATAAGGAAGAGAACACATTGTTCAAAAGAGAAGGGGACTTTATTATAGATTCAATCAAGCAAACAAAAAAAACTGACAGCAATTTAAGGAAAAATTTCACAACTAACTATTTTTTGGGATTATTGAGACCCTTAATATTCCAAAAAACTAAATCTACAAAGACCAAGACTTATAACTTTTGTTTTCTCCTAGATTTCCTACTCTTCCTAATAGTAAAACCTCCTTTGTCATCATTAAGACTTGAACTCTGAACTTCAATAGGGCTATTAGGAACCAAATCAAAATTAGGAGAAGTTAGGGAATTACCTGATTTTCTTACAACAAAAAGGTAAGCATCAGCAAGGCATCCCTCTGGATCATCTTGACTCTCCTGAACTTTTTTATCACCCCTTTGATCAGTTACAGCCTCTGAAGGTTTGTTATCATTTGGATTGAGGTGTGTTTCCTCATGGACCTGCTCCTGTCCAAGCTCCATTTGTTGATTAGCGCTACTTCGTTGTGAAACCTTCTCCATATCCACCACCTTTTGAAACCCACTCTCAAAAAGTCGACTTGTAGACTTCGATTCCTTCTTCTGTATATAGTTTTCAAGTCTCCTCATATTCTATCTAGATTTCCTTAAAGATAATTTGTCCATCTTCACTATACGTTGCCAACTGAAAACCCATCGGCCAATTACTTTGTAGTTCTATTTCCACAAACATTCTGGCATTCTGAACCCTAGACATCTTAGCTGTCTGAGTATCTATTAGGAGCGGTTTCCCCAGTGCACTAGCTATTATACCCAATCCCTCATTATTCTAGTATTCATATGGGATATTATGGAACCTAGTCCATATTGGGGCATATCTAATTTCCTCATGTTCACCAGCATTCAGACTCCACTTCCTTAAGAATAAAAGTTTCCCTTGGATATGCCATGGGCCCTTCTCCAATACCGAATTCATTCCCTCCTCAGAATTAAATTTAAACAGGAATTAATTCGAGCTAGTAATCAATGTATCAATTAAACCGAAAGCTAGTCGTGTTCTTGATAAAGCTCTTTGAACTACAGGGTATGCTGGACGCTTACCAATGAAGAAACCAATTAGTTCATTTCAGAGTTGCGCTAATCCTCTCTTCGCTAGCTCCGGCGGAGGGATGACAAATATCTTTTCATCCTTGATCTCTGGAGGATAGTAGGCCAAAGCCTTAACATCCATGGACTGCTACACCAAACCAGATACTACAGATTTCCATGTTCTGGGTGGAAGAGGTTTCCCCAAAGTTTTTGCGCATTCGAGTTCTTGAGGGATTGAGGAAGGTTCAATCGATTGGATAGCCAAAGATGTTGTCAAAGAGGGCAGTGGCCACTGCTTTTAGTTAACAGCCATGGTTATCAGGATCTTTGAAGAGGGGGAGGGGTTTTGAAGGTTTGGGTCCGTATTTTGGGTGAGGTTAAGGTTAGTGGAACCGAGCAAATGGGAAGGTCTGGGTCCGGGGAAGGAGACGAGGGCTAGAGGCACCCGAGAAGGAGAAGAAGAAGAAGTAGAGGCCATGGAAGAAGAAGAAGTAAGGCCACCGGCAGTCGAGCAAGTTACGGATCTCAGGACTGCGCTCTCATCGCTCAGAAAATTTCAGAATCCTTGTACTAACCAAATTTCCAAATTGAATTTTTGGAAGTCTATATCAGTAACTGGATTAACAATTTAGAAGGACTAGAGCTTTACATTCTTTATAGTCTCGTGCATAAGTTCCTGTAGCTTAAGAGTTAATCGTGGGCAAGTTTAGATTTTAACATGCTCAGTAACATGCATGTTCCTCAAACAGGACATAATTACAACCATCTGCCACACTTGCAATCTTATACTGGACTGGAAGCGAAGCGCATGCCTTCAGGGAAGGGAATTATTACCGATGGATCTCGAGTTTCAACTAATACATTCCACAATTATTACCACCATGAAATATTACTACTCTTTTAAGTTTATGCAACAAAGTCCTAGAGGATCGCATACTACAGACACGTGCATTAAACACAAGAATATCGGTTAAATGCAGTTAAAGGTGAACTAAAAACCTTGTGTTTGCTGCTTCTTGGGTCTTGAGCTGCTCTGAGATCACTCCAAATACAAGAAAAGCAGCCCATACAACGCCAGCGCCGAGCCCGAAGTGCCTTGTTATTAAGTTGGAGGCAATCCAGTCAGTGGTCTCTACATTGATGCTGGAAGTTGTTGGCCTTTGTTGTTGCATTTTAACAGTGACAGTTGCTGGCTGCTTCTCGGAAGATGAATTTGTTGTCAACGGTGGAGTAGAAGGTGTTGAAGATTGTGGCTGCCATGGCCATTTCGGAGGAGGAGGAGGATGCGATGATGAAGAGAAGTGATCGGTTATTGTCTAGTCGGACCAGAAAAGGTGAAGATGAAAAGAAAGTTGCCATTTTCAGGCTACCAAGATACTATCTTGTCTAGGATGTGATGGAGGATTTAGTAATTGGTCCCTACCTTATCCTTTTTTGCTTGGAAATGAACCTGAACTGGAACAACAGTTCTTTATTCAAGCTAATATAGATACCGCATAATTCTATCACTATGTCAAGGATATGTATTGCGCGCAATTGCAGCTACACATTACATTGCTGTAATAGGATATTGGTACCAACATGATAGCTTACGATTCATGTTTACGGCATCAGAGGTAAGAGTGCCGTCTGGTTCGTTCAAGTTAAATCCTGCAAGAGAAACGAATATGCGTAATACTGTTGCCACTGAAAGGAAGCTTCACGGAATCCTCTCAACAAATTAGCAAACATCAATTAAATATTTACTTAATTTTCTCTTCAGCAAAACTTGATTGGACTTGACCAACAATTTCAACGATAAAGATCAAAAGTTGCAATGCAAAAACATTTAGGCCATGCATGCTATGCTTAGTGCAGAATATAAATCTCTTTATAGGGGACAAAATGAATTTCATCTTCTTCAGTTGAGTAATTTAATGGCATCCAAAAACTCAACACATTGATTACAACTTGAAATGAAATATTTTACAAAAAAACAAATTTTTACAACCCTCCTGAGATTTGCTTCACAAGAATATAACCCAAAAAAAGAAAAACAAAAAAGAATCACAATCGTCTCAATATGTTGGTGAGCCATTTATCCTTAACCAACCTCATTTACTCGTCACCATGTTCTGGCAATCCAGTAAACTGCATCCGTAAGTTCGTATATTTAGCATGCCTATTCTTCTACTTCCTGTGATCGCTGACCCCTCTCTTGCAAACTTCTTCTAGCCACTTGTGGACCAACAATGGGTTTCTGCAATGGTTTTAAAGCTGCCATGATTTCCCCAAATGTTGGTCTCAATTTTGGATCCCTACAATTTGAAACATCAATCATTAATCAAGTGTCAATTTAGCTCTGACTAAACAAATACACTCTTCAACAAAGTACAAATATATCATATCAGCACCAGTAAAGAAACATACAACCACAGGCAGTTTGTATAATACATATCAAAATTCCATAGTTGGAACATGTTTTACAGCCTTTAGCTCGTAACTAGTACCTATGCTCTTCATTTTGTGGATATATATCACTTTCGATCAAAAATGAACTTGGTAAATTCTTTGGGAGTTACAGAAGACAAATTAAAGAGCATACAACCTACCACCCATTATAGTGGCACAAGTTGTTATACAATGCAAACCTATGCAGCCCATCATCAAAGTTAAAACAGACAAAAAAACTCAGAGACAAAATAAATCTAACAAATTGAACTACAGCAGAAATACGTTTTGGCTAAATGACTGCACATAAGCATGTTAAGCTCAAATGCAGAAAGTCTCTGAAACCAAAATGAAAAGGGAAACAAGTTGTATGATACAGAGATGAGTAAAAAGATTTGAAAAAAACTGAAAATGAGAAAAGAAGTCACAACTTCATAAATGGGAATTCACTCCTTTTGGCTTAGAGGAACTGAGATTCTCATCATTAGTTTTTAGAAAGGTTCAACTGCAATGGAAATAATTTTTAAAAGAAGCAAGAGTTTTTCCTTGGAGGTTAGTCCAAATTGTCGGAATCTCAAAAACAAAATCTGTTATCTTGAGAATAGTTAGCACAAAAAGCAACCAAAACACTCACGTTTGCCAGCATTGCCTAATAATATTGGCAATTGCAGGATCCATATCATCCGGAATATCAAGACGACGATGTTGGAATCCAACAGCAC
Organism: Erythroxylum orinocense; assembly: GCA_025531955.1. Taxonomy (NCBI): domain Eukaryota; kingdom Viridiplantae; phylum Streptophyta; class Magnoliopsida; order Malpighiales; family Erythroxylaceae; genus Erythroxylum; species Erythroxylum orinocense. Next base: position 34,434 of record JANZLX010000056.1, read on the forward strand.
CAACAACTTGCATTGGATTCATTCCTTCCCACGGCTGTTGCAATGTAGTGAGCTCCCAGAGTATAACCCCAAAACTATATACATCACACCTACAAAATGATCATTCATTTACACAACTTTGACAGAAAACTATAAACTAATCCCAACCAAATGCAACATTTTTGTTGGATAAAAGTGCATACTTCTCATTTGAAGGTTCATTTCGCAGCACTTCTGGAGCCATCCATTCAGCCTTAAAAGCAATAAAACCAAAACTTAGTTTAGTGCTTGGGACTCTTGTCTATAACCAAGCAAGCATACAAGATGAGACCTTAAGAGATTTAGGTTTCGTCATGTTAGGGGAAACTAAAACAAATAGCTTCTTCACAAATTTAAAGGTCACTGCTTGGCATGAAATTTACTATATTATTACAGCTAAAATAACAGACCAAATAAAAAAGAAGCTGAACTCTGCAAAGCATATCCGATACTGAAACATGCAAAGAATAGAGCTCAAACATAAGCAATCCAACAGGAAGACTGCAAATAGATAAATACGATCAGCCTTCTATAAGCTTATACTAAAAAATCATAAAGAATTTCGCTTGTCCTAACAGCAGACAATTGTGCATCACTAGAAAGATCTCATTGGTGCTATCTGTTATATGTTAGAGCGTGCTATAAATTATTTGAGCTTGCAAATGCATCAGGAACATAGCGAGCATGAATATATAAACATGTAAACAGAACAACGTACAATGGTTAAATGGGGGAAAAAAAGAGTTAAAGACAGCTTTTATTTAATTATCAACACTGTCAAGAAACAACTTGAGCCAGGTGGAAAATGTTGTGTATCAATAAACAATCTACTAATACTAAAGGTTATGTATCTCATGATTTCATTATTACAAACAGATTAGTATTCATGCAAGTCACTTTTCAAAACAAGTTCTGTACTACATTGAGCATTGCAAAGTTTTTCGATTCAATTGTTTCATTACAAGATTAAGTTCGGGAAGTAAAATAGCATCCGGAACATGTTATGACACATTTAATGGTGCTCAATTCCAAATTAAAACCAAATTGTGATATCTTATAAAGAAATCAAAACCGTGAATAAATAATAATCAATTCAGAAGAAACCAAGGTAAGATAGAAGCGTGCTGTGCTTTTAAGAGTAGCTTACCGTCCCTGCAGTTGATCGTGAAGAGAGAAACGTGCTGTGCTTCATCCGTGATAACCCAAAATCACATACCTAAGATGACAAGAAAAAAAATTCCATGAGATACTGCATTAGTCTACACAGACTATGAGAATGTCAAGATGTGTTCAACACTGCCGAAGTAAAGATAGGTCAACCTTCACAACCCAGTTTCTATCAACTAGAAGATTTGGGGACTTCAAATCACGGTGTACTATTGTTGGAGAGCATGTGTGCAAATAATTCATTCCCCGAGCCTGAAATTTCAGTCAAGTAGAGAACAGAATATCCAAATGAATATATAAAATAATGGTCTATATCAATTGACATTGAAGATGAGTAGATCAGGAGAAATTCATACAGCATCAAGGGCCATCCTCAAACGCCTCCGCTCATCTAATTGGTTATTAGGCCGGTGAAGTAATCTGTACAAACTACCTCTGAAAATGCAAATGTCATGATATGATACTGCCATTACTGTAGTTAGAAATCATACTATTCCTCCTAAAAGTAGAAAATGTCAGTCAGAATTCTTTTGACTTTCAAAAAACACTGTGATAGCATCAGAAAGAACAAAGTTGAAGAGAGCCAGCATACCTAGGAAGAAATTCTGTCACAATCGAAAGATTTGGCGCACGAGTTACTGCTCCCATGAAGAGAACCACATTGGGATGCCTTACTCTTTTCATGATTCGGACCTTGCAATTTAAATCAGAAGCAATTTAGCAAGAAGTTTTTGACAAGTTGAAGTTCACATTAAAATGTGCCAAATTTATTTCAGATCAGCAAACCATTGGAATGATTAGCAATTTGATGTCTGCCTAGCACATACAGGTTACCTAAGATCTCAAAAATATTAGACCTTGACCAAGGATTACGGCAGTAGTGGCTCAGAACAAAGACTTTGTTTGGCTGAATTTGGAGCCGAAAAAGATCAAATATATAAGTATATATATTGTAAACTTCTCATGTCTTAAATTAACTAAAGCATTTCAACATAGCAGTAAGATGCATAGACAGAACTGCTGAACCAAGTCAATAATAGGATAAATATCTAGGGTGCCCCACTACACCTATTTTAAAGATAAAAGAAACGAAAGGCCCTCGAGATTTGCACTATTGATGTTAATAAATCTCAGTAAGGACGAGGCAACTCCATCAAATAAATGTTACAGAAATAACCATCCAAGTTTTTCCTTTGAGAAACACTAAGATATTGCTATGATGGGCAAAGCAAGGAGAGAAAGCTGTACCTCAGTTTTGAATTCTTCAAGTGAGTCACTCATGATGTCTTGGTCTAAGAACCTCTTAACTGCAACTTCCTAATTACAAAAAATATTTAGAGTTAATTACATATATAATATATGAAGGTTATTTATTTGTCTCCTTCCATCTCTTGACAGATTAAGAAGTTAAATCCATACGAAATTTTCTGTCAGAAATTGAATGCAGAATCAAAGGGTTCAAAAGGAAGAGTACTATTATATAATATGTAAAACACACAAATCATACTGATCCATGACTATTCTTGTAAGATGGATATTTCATCCATTCCTAAGCCTCACGCAACAAATTAAACTTCTAGGTTGAACAGTTTTCTTAACACGATATTAGAACCTCCATCAATGAAAGTTCTAGAGTACAAGCCACTTTACCTCTTCTATATGGATCTGTAATTTGTTCACACTTCTTGTGGGGGCCTTTGATTGAAAAATATATACTTATTCATGAACAATTTAAATTCTTGAGCACAATGGTTTCTTAAAATTTCTAATCCTTGCATTTACAGCAACTAGGGCAGCTTTAGCATTTTGGAGTTAAGGAACGGCATAGTGGCTGGTTGACAATCAGTCCCCTCAAGTCCATGTTAAATGGACGCAAGGGAGTCTTATTCAGAATAAACAATCTCATTCTTCATGTACTATTGCTATATTAGAACTGCTGACATTTTGTTATCGCAGACATGGACTGTTGACCAGCCAAGCCAAACTTCAAGGTTATATAAGAATACTCACAGTTCCATGCCAGTCTCCACGATATACCTCTCCATAAGATCCTGCAAATGAAAGGGCATATTGAAACGCTAAGTTAACTATTGAATAAGGGTACCCACTGCATTGAGATTTACAACTTCACATGAAGCGAAATTTATGAAATATGAAAAGGTCACTACCAAGTCCAATACGTTCACCCAGTGTAATTTCCTCCCACTGAATCTCAAACTCACCCACATCTTCCATTGCAACTTCAGATTTGGAGCTTTCATTACCCACAGATCTATCAGATACTCTCTCGCCTTCAAAGGTTGCCCCAGAAGCATCACGTTCGCGGCTGCCACTACCTTGGCCACCACTACCCCTGTCCCCACTACCACGCCCTCCACTACCCCTGTCCCCACTGCCACGTGGCTCATATTGACCACTATCTACATCTCCATCGCTTCTCGCTCCCTGCTCATACTGTTTACTCACAGCTGCTGTCGTTGCCACTACAGCTGCAGCAGTAGCAGTAGCGGCAGCTGCCACTGGTAGTTCAAGATTCGTGTCACTGCTCGACTTTGCTGCAGCAACAACCATAGAAGATGCTACAACAGCTGCAGCAGCAGCTGCTGCTGCAGCTACAGGAACATTTCTAGCATATTGCACAGGAGTAACTTCAGGTTGCAATGATAAAGGTAATCCTGCAAACTCCCTTAACTCTAAGGGAGGAGCAAGACCAAGGACTTCAACGGGTTTAAGTTGCTCAGACTGGCTGGAAGAATGGATTATTTTGGAGAGCACTCTTTGAGGTGGCAGAGGAGGTAAACAACAAGCATGGCCAAGATCATCTTGATCTTTTATGAGCTCTGGAGTTTCATTTATCTTAGGTTTGTGATCCATAACTTCAACTGGAGGGTTGGCCTCACTATTTGATAAAATCAACTGTTTTGGATAAACGTCCCTGAACAGGTTCGCTGGAGCAACAACCCCACTTTCTAGCAATACATCATGAAGTTTTTGTGCTAGTTGGGGATTATCTTTAGCAGCATCAAATACATATTGTGAGACATTTTTGGCTTTCATCCTATGCACAGCAGGGGAGTTAACACCTTCAGTCCAAGAAGGTGATCGTCCATGCGAGTAAGGATAACTTGGCCTGCCAGGAAGCTCCCTCAGCAAAGCCTTCTCTACACTGGAAGATTTTCTGAAATCATTGGACACCATCTTGGATTCTTCTTCATCTTTAGCTGGCCTTCTAAAACCTGTGTATCCATCAGACCTGTTTATACCAGCAGGAATTATCCTAGATCTTGATTTCTTTTCAGATGCATCTGAATGCTCCTCAGAGTAACTCCCTATTCCACTGCTAAAAGAAGTTATGTGAGAGGAGTCAACTTCTCTAGAAAAAGGACTAGCAGAGCAATAAGATTCCTCATACTCGATATGTGAACCAGCTGCATCTGAAGGAATAAGAGTTCCAGGATCTGCCATTAGATCAACTATGTATTCCCTGAAATTCAGATTATCATACCTTAAACTGCATTCTGATATTCCAATGAAATATCATATATCCAAGAGGCTACACATGCTCTAAGAAAAATATAGTAACCAAAATGTGTAGGCCCAACATAAGCAAACGATTTTTAAGTAAATGCTTTTACCTATACAAGGCAATTTTCCTGTTCATTTTAAAACTACAGCTACAATTTAGGGTTACACACACAAAATCCTCCGAGATTTGGTGTTAAAAAAAAAAAAATTTGAGCTCCACATTTTCTTATGCTTTAACAATTAGTAAAATTGATCCCTTTTCCAGTATTTTAATGTGGTCTTAAATTATATTTCTAAGACGTCGTAATTCAAAATAGCATGTTACTAGCGTCGGCTTTGTTCAGCAAAACTAATGAGAAGAAAGTTTTAATTATAAATGAAATACTAAAAATCAGATTATTTTGTAACTGTTTAACTACCAGGACCTTCAAAGTGAAATTCACACTGCAAAGAAGATTTTGAAAAAACCCCAAATTATAGAGGATCTTGGTTTATTTCACTCTCAAACAAACAATAAGCTATAAGCATCATACCTATTAACATAATGATTAATTTTTGCAGTCAATGAAGTTCATCCCAAATAAACCCAACGTTTAGCCAAACTAAATGAATAATATATGTCATCATAATATCACGAATACCTTCCATCCCCAATTTTAACAAAGTTCATAGCCACATCATCAGCACCAGTGTATTGATGTCCTTTCACCAATCGGCATGGAATGCCCACAGTATCTGCCAAAACCTACATAAATATGTCCATGTACAAGAGTCAAGAAGACTTCAGAATAGTCAATCCCTACAAAAGCCACATCAGAAAGCTCAGGATAAAGTTTATGCTATTAGGACATTGGAATGCTGAAGATAATCTGGACAAGGCAAACAAGCTGTTTGAATTCCATGAGGAAAAAAAAAAGATATAGAAAAGTTGAAAAATATGTTAATTATTGTTGTATATGTTGTGTCTATACCAACTTCTGATGAAAAACCAAATCCGTCTAGAAGGTATGGACTGGTATTCCAACGTAAAAAGAAGAATAAACTTCCTGGGGCCAGCGGGCAGGTGGCTAAATAAGAGCTACTCTGTTATTTGGGAATATTCCTAGTTTGTGACAATTTCTGTTATATGTGAGAGGGGGTGGGAAAGTAATGATTATCGTCGTTTTCTATAGCTAATTGCTTGTGGGTTTGTTTGGTTCTCCTAAACCATTCTAGGCTATTCAAGGATATTCATCAGTGGTATCAGAGCACGTAACGGTTGGGTATGGCACTTACGAGAATGGAGAAGACAGATGAAATTGAGAAAGATACAAAAGGGTTAAAACAAGCTATTTCCAATCTGGAGGAAAGGTTTACCTCTACTCAGAAGGATATCCAAGACATGCAAAGGATGATGTCAAGGATGGAACGTATCTTGTTAAAAACTGCAGAAGATAACCAATCATCTGCCATGACCAATCTGCAATGTGGTCAGATGTCGAGGGTGAAGACACCTTCAGAACTGGGGGAAAAGGTCGAGACCATCGTGTGGAAGATACAAATGCCAGTCTACGACGACATTGACCACAGGCGTGGATTTTCAGGGCAGAACAGTATTTCCAGGTGTACTCCATTGTTGACGAGAACAAAGTAAAATCAGTCAGAGTTTGCATGGAAGGAAGGGCACTTCACTAGTATCGGTGGATTAAGAATCATATCGAGCTTCCCAACTGGAAGGAATTTCAAGATTTCTTGATTCTTCGTTTCCATATAACAAAAGTAGGTGACATGTTTGATTTGCTGTTGGAATTGAAGCAGGAGAAATACCTCCGTAGTATTTTTAAGTGGGGTTTGACTCCTGAGATACGAACGGAAGTCATGCTCTTCAAACCCAAAAATCTGTTAGAAATGATGGAGGTGGCTTAAGAAGTGGAGGACGAAAATAAAGCCATGGGGAGGGTAGCAACTTACAGAGTGACTCGACCAAAAATGTGGTCCAATATAAAGACAGTGAGCATAGTCGATAGTGTGCCAAGACAACAGCCCAACACCGAACAGGTAGCCACTCATGCACTAAACAATTACAGAGAGCAAAGCTCTGGAAACTTCCATCGTGAAAAATTAGTGCATAACGTGAGGGAAAACAGGGAGGTTAGGCAAGTCTCCGATGCCAAAATCTAACAACGTCGTACTTTGCGGCTGTGCTTCAAATGCGAAGAAAGATGGCAAGAAGGGCATCGCTATAAGTTACCTAACCTTCGGTTGCTTATTACCGCGGATGAAGAGGAATATGAGAACGCAGGAGAACATATCCCGCGTGAAGAAGAAACAAAAATAGTTGAAATAATGGCCGAGCAAAACACTATTGAGCTATTGCAACAATCGCTGGTGGGAGTATCTTCACACCACTCGATGAAGATGAAAGGGGAGCTACGGGGTCATGAAGTAGTAGTGTTACTTGATAGTGGGGCCTCTCATAACGTCATCTCCTCCAACTTGACTGACAAATTGAAGCTAGAGGTAGACAACTCCAATTGTTTTGGGGTATTGAATGGAAATGGGGAGTATATACGCGGCAAAGGAATTAGCAGAAACCTATATTGCAAGGTATTCGAATTACCCGAGACTTCCTACCCTTTCAACTAGGGAGCGTTGATGTCATTTTAGGGATGGCTCGGCTTAGCACCCTTGGGAACATGGAAGCAAATTGAGGAATGTTGACAATGAAGTTTCAGTGAGATGGGAAGACTGTTTGTCTTGAGGAGGACCCTGCATTGCTCAAACACAGGTGACCTTAAAGACACTACTCAAAACCGCAAGGTAGGAAGGCATTGTCTGGTGGGTGGAACTTAATTCAATGGAGGAAACACCAGACCTATCTACACAAAAAGATGTCCAACTAGAGCACCTTCTTGAAGGAGCCCAAAAGGTATTTACCGTACCCCAAGGACTACCACTGCAAAGGTTCAACGATCATGCCATTTCCTTAAAATCTGGAGCTCAACCACCCAATACCTAGCCTTATAAATATCCCCACTACCGAAAAAATGAGATTGAGAAGATCGTGAAGAAAATGATGGCTGCGAGAATCCTATGGCACAGTAACAACCCCTTCGCAAGCCCAGTTCTGCTTGTCAAGAAGAAGAATGGTGAATGGTAGTTTTGTGTTGACTACAAGGCATTAAATGAACTAACCATTCTGGATAAGTTTCCCATACCGGTGATTGATGAGTTGCTGGATGAACTTCATGGAGCTAACCTCTTCACCAAACTACATCTCAAGTCTGGTTATCATCAGATACAAGTCAGAAATGAAGATATTGTCAAGAAGACTTTCCGAACACATGAAGGACATTACAAGTTCTTGGTTATACCATTCGGACTCAAGAACGTTCTTGCCACCTTTCAAGCAATCATGAATGAGGTATTCCGACCCTTTCTTAGAAAGTTTGTTCTAGTGTTTTTTGACGATATCTTGGTTTATAACTGCAATAGGGAAACACACTATGAACACTTGAGGGTAGTATTTAAGTTACTAGCAGAACATCATCCGGTAGTGAACTTGAAGAAGTGTAGTTTCATTCAGAAGCAGATTGAGTACCCTGGCCACATAATATCACACCAGGGAATTGCTGCAGGCCCTTCCAAAGTGCAACACATGATATCTTGGCCTCGACCTAAAACGGTGAAGGAATTGAGAGGATTCCTTGGGTTGTCACGATATTATCGGAGATTTGTCCAAAATTATGGGAAGATAGCTGCCCCTCTCACAGCACTGCTTAAAAAAGAAGGTTTTTCCTAGAGCAGCGAAGCTGAAGATGCCTTCAACACTCTGAAGCAGCAACTTAGCTCACTGCCGGTTCTTGCAATGCTTGATTTCAATCAGCAATTTATTGTGGAGACTAATGCGTCAGGGAAGGGATTAGGAGTTGTCCTAATGCAAGTCGGGAGACCCATAGCTTATTACAGTCAAGCATTATCCCCAAAAGCTCAATTGAAATCTATTTATGAGAAAGAACTACTGGTTGTAGTTTTTGCAGTTAAGAAATGGAGACATTATCTGCTTGGAAGGAGATTCATTGTTTGGACAGACCAAAGGAGTTTTAAGTATTTATGGGAGCAAAGGTTAGCCACAGAGGACCAACATAAATGGGTCATGAAGCTTTATGGGACTTGACTTCAAGATTCAATATCGACCGGGTAAAGAAAATAAGGCTGTTGATGCTTGTCAACAATGGAAACATCGGAGCAGTAGCTATTTCCTTTATCAACCTTGACATTTGGAGGATTGGAAACAAATTGAAGATGAGCTGTAGCTAGACCATCGAATTAAGGCTACTGTTCAGGATCTGGTACTTGACATTGGCAATCACCCAAACTTCAAGCTATTGCAAGGACACTTGTACTATAAGGATCGGGTGGTTCAATCCAAGAAATCTACATTAATTCCACAAATTTTGTTGGTAAGTCATTCTTCTCCTCTTGGGGGCCACTCGGGATTCTTTAGAACTTACAAAACAATTACTATGGTTTTCTACTGGGAGGGTATGAAAGCAACAGTTAAAGAATTTGTTAGATCTTGTGAAATATGCCAAAGAGTGAAGTACGATTCATTAGCCCCTATTGGATTGCTAGCCCCTGTTAGACTACTACAACCTCTTCCAATCTTGGAAAAAGTATGGAAAGATATCTCAATGGATTTTATCAATGGGCTTCCTAAAGCTCTTCTATCCTAGTAATAGTTGATCGGCTGACAAAATATACTCATTTTATATCACACTGTCATCCTTGCAAAGCAAAGATTGTGGCTGCTATTTTTATCAAGGAGAGTATTCGATTACATGGAATTCCCAAAACAATAGTGTCCGATAGGGATCCCATTTTTGTAAGTTACTTTTGGAAGGAACTCTTTAAATTTTGTGGAACTGAACTCTGTCTCAGTCCAGCATACCATCCTCAATCTGATGGTCAAACAAAAGTTGTTAATAGAAGCTTGGAGGATTATTTAAGATGCTTCTCATATTCCAAGCCAAAAACTTGGCCATAGTGGGTGCCATGGGCAGAATTCTAGTTTAATACCAGTTACAACAGGAGTATTGGAATGTCCCCTTTTAGGGCTTTGTATGGAAGGGATCCCCCTTACCTGTTACATTACACTCCTCTTAGCTCTAAAGTACAGGAAGTTGACAAAAGATTGGGTGAAAGGGCTGCTATACTTGAGGAACTTCGCTTACATCTTGAGAAGGCCCAAAATAAGATGAAAAGCCATGCTAATCACCACAAAAGGGACATAAATTTTTTTAGTGGGGGAATTTGTTTATATCAAGCTTCAACCCTACAGATTCAAATCACTGGCTGCTAAGAGAAATGAAAAGCTTAGCAGTCGTTGTTATGGCCCATTCAAAATCACAGCAAAAGTGGGAACCGTGGCCTACAAGCTAGAATTACCTCCAACTTCCCGGATCCACCACACGTTTCATATCTGCTAACTGAGGAAAGTTATGTCCAACAACCAAACTATGCCTACTTTGCCCCTTGGCCTCAATGAAGAGTTAGAACTCCTTGTTCAGTCAGCAAAAGGTTCTCGACGTTAGAACATGCTCAAATAAAGTAACTAATGTATTGATTCGTTGGAAAGATCTTCCTAATTTTGAAGACACTTGGGAGCAAGCCTTTGTCATAGAACAACAATTCCCAGATTTCCACCTCGAGGACAAGGTGGCTCTTTTATGGAGGAGAAATGATGAAAAACCAAATCCTTCTAGAAGGTACGAACTAGTATTCCAACATAAAAGGAAGAATAAACTTCCTGGGACCAATGGGCAGGTGGTTAAATAAGAGCCATTCTGTTATTTGGGAATATTCCTAGTTTGTTACAATTTCTGTTATATGAAGAGGGGGTGGAAAATGTAATGATCATCGTCGTTTTCTATAGCTAATTGCTTGTGGGTTTGTTTGGTTCTCCTAAACCATTCTAGGCTATTCAAGGATATTCATCAACTTCCAAGGCCAGCAATAGCAATAATAGCAATCATCCATAAAGATTGATTTGAATAATTGCCCATGAAAATAAACAAACTTGCCAAGTATTGACACGAGGAAGAAATTTATGACCACATTAAGTACAAATTGTAGATTTTTCCATTCAAGAAATAAAAGGAACATCTCGTATTTTATAGCTCTCTCTCAAACGATTGAGATTCAAGATGAAAATTTTGCAGATTTTTGTTTCCTAAGGAAAAAAAAGGTTGGCCTGCTTCACAAGCCATCAATCCAACATTAGGAAACGAGTTTAGCGTTGTTTCATTTCTAGTGAAACTAGTTGCAACTTGATTAGTTAGCAATGGTATTACCACACATGAGTTTTCGAAGCTTTGAGATGTGTTGTGTATCATTAAGCCTACGCCACTTGCTCGAGTTAGAATTTCTAGAGGATTTTTTCAACATCAAAAGTAAGTAAAATGGGCTGTGATGCTGGCATTTTCATTTAGTTTTTTCAATTAGCAAAGCCACCAACAAAATAACCAGGTTTATGCAATTAGAAGAGAAAAGGGAGTCATTACTTACTGTAACAAAGTTCGTGGTGAAATTTTTCTACAGCAGGAAATCTTGAGCTTCATTTTCATTAGAAATTAGATTTATAGCAGAATGGTCAATTGAAATATCACTTTCCCAAGAGAGTGTCTCGCTATTTTCCAGTAAGTAATGACACTTGATTCAAGATAGAGTTATGGATGTGCAAAAAATTTAATCAAATTGGAATACCAATAAAACTAACTCATTTTCTAGTCCAGCAGTAAATAGATGATCACATTATCATGCACAATCACATCAGATATTGGTGCGATCTCTTATCCTTTTTTTCTCATGCTCCCTGCTCTGCATAACATGACAATAACATATCTGAGGTACAGCAGAACCTGTCATTTTATAGACAAACAAATTGATAACTATGATATCAAGAAGCCATTCAATTCAAAAGTTTAACCTCTTGATCACACATGGCTCTGATATCATGTTAATAAACCGTATTCAACTTAAAAGCTTAAGCTATTGGAAGAGACCCAAGAATGGATGCATCTTCAATCTGAAACTAGTTGTAGAATGATCAGTGACCAGTCCAACAATTAGTCATTTCCAGAAAGTAAACAATAGTGCAAATAGTACCTCTTTTATGTTACAAATAGAAAATTCAGCACGCACCTTGAACATCAAAGCACGATGACGAGCCAATCCTATTGTAAGAGAACCAAGCGGCAAAACCATGCTACCAAGAGTGGCTTTTAAACTGTAGCTAAGGCTTCGCCATGCCTTTGTCATATTATCAGGATCTCCAACTGCTCCACCCATGTAATCAGAAACTAAAACTGCAAGCCTATGCACCAGATCACTGTCAATAGTAACTAAAGATTCGGCTCTTACTTTGACAGTCATTTCGAATGCCTTCTGTTCAAGTTTCAATAAATTAGCATCAGCAGCTCTGTTGACCAGTACAGCTTCCCAGCTTGCTTGGTCAGAGACTGGTGTTCCTTGAAGATCAATGAGGGAAGGCATTCTTTCCGATGCAGTCTCGGCCAAAATTCCATAGAGTTCATAAAAACCATCCGAGATCTTGTCATCATAACTAAGAGAATTGTAATTCTGTGAAGCATGGATAAATCTACGATATGAGATAGGTTAGAAAGGAACAAACACAAATCTAAAAAAGTTTGAAAAACAAATGTCAAACAGAAGACTTCTGCTTGAAAAGCATTATTCTTTTGGACCCGAGTTACTTCCAGAACTAGCAACATCCAATAAAGGTAAACTAATATTAAAATAATTGGTGCTCAAGTATAAGGTGAAAGGACTACAATAGGAAGCCATAAACTCATTTTGGAAGAGAAAAGAAAGAATGACTAGTTACAATTAAAGTTTACAGATAATCTTGCTTTGAAGAGACATAAATGGAAATTAAAATCTTTGTTGTTTGCCATAACCAGTTCACAACTGAGTTTTAATCACAGAGTAATAACTTGTGTGTAGAAACAATCTATGACAAACTTAAAGACATGTTAATAAACAACTGTAGATTGCTTCACTTTACTGCATCTACTTTGCTGGACTCATCCTTAGGATCTATTTTCATCCTATGAAATGATAAATCATAGGCAACAGAAATTAATCAACATCTACTTTGTTATAATAATCTCTGCCGTCTCTCGAAAGATGAATGAAGATACATTCAATAATATCCTTCACTTTGTGTGTTTTTTTCAATGCTGGTGTTTTGTCTTTTTTATGTCTGCCTCTAAAGTGGGCAATGAATAACACAGAGAATGAGATAAAGAAATATCAATAGGGATTCTCGACAATAGGGTATAACAAAGTACCAGAACTATAAGCTATCTCAATGGTTGATGTCTTATCATTGAGTTTGTTGAATGTTCTACATCGTGAAAGGTAATACCACAAGCACCAATTTTGTCCAACTCCTGAAATATCTAAATGACCTTTATCATGGCTCCATGATTGTTCCTAAACAACTCTAACCAATGAAATCCAATTCACGGTCACAAATTTTTGACGAACAAGGAATAAGTATTCCAGCCATGTACATTTCTTAGAAAGCATTCGAGACAAGTACACCTAAAGTATGGATTAATGAAATGTAAAGCATCAGTATGGAAAATTAGGTTCAAACAGATTAGGCAGTTAATTATGAAGAGACAAACTTACCCAGTATCTATAAGCAACAACTTCAGCTGCTGTATTCTCAGGAGCGCAAGAACCAAGACTTATTTGCTTAACAGCCTCAATCTGAACTGCCTCAGGATCCTCTTTCGCACTCATTTCCAAAGCCAGCTGAATCTGATACTCCTCCTCGATATCAGGATCCCGTGAAGTTGCAGACCCTGAATCAGGCCTCATTGCATCTGAGACAACATCGTATCCGCTACTACTGATCGAATCAGATGGTTCCGTTCTCTCAACTCCAGCCACATTAGAAGACGACGGTGGACTTGGACCTTTTTTATTAGCAACTGAATTCAACCAATTTGAAAGACCTGAAAAGGGCTTATGCTCATGTGACTTGGAATGCAAAAGCTTATCAGAGGTTGAAGCATCAGCGGACTTGTTGCCCCTTGATGAACTTGACCCCTCTGCATTCTCTGATTGATGGTGCATGATATGGAGCTTCTTAAGAATGTTCTTCATACTATCTAGCTAAGCAATTGAAGTATGCTATGCTAAAGAAGTAAAAATCTGGCCATAAACCGATCCACTGTTTTCGACTGAGCATGAAATTGAATCAGTAAAATAAACCGTCTCGAAAACAGAAGCTTCAAACCAAACTAGAAACCCCTTTTTGCCTCACACCCCAAAACTGAATCCAAAGCAATCAACAAATTCAAGTAGCCAGAACCACCATTGCAAGCAATACCCACTTCACCTTTCCCAATATCAAGAACACCCAGATGCTTTGGTCAAAAGAAAGCGCCCTCCTTTTTCAGAGCAACAATGACTTTACTCTTGAAGGTAGTACAGGGATCAAAAACTTGATCTTTTCGCCTTGGACAAGAATAAACCAATACGCAGACGATGAAAAGATGGATCTTTCTTTGAATAGAGGGAAGAAGATAGGACATAGAAAAAGGGAAGGTGATGTAAGCGGGATCATGGACAATCGAGCAAGTCCAGGCAGAGAGCTAGTCATACCAGAATGATCCATGACCAAAGCTAGGACCAAGAGATTTAAAGATGCTCTTTGTATGCATGTGGGCTTTTATCTTGAAAAGATGGCAAACTACGAGCCTATTGGAGGAGAGTTTAATGGAAGTGAGCCCAAACTAATTCATTTAACTCAAATCCTTAGACCGGATACACTTGGAGTTTGAAGACCCCCGAATCAGGCCTATTTATTTATTCACTTTATTTTGGGCTTCCATGTATTTTAAGCCCAATCCTTTATTATTTGACCTAGGTATAAATACTTATGTTTTAGGGTTTTAGAAGTTTGAGATCATGTTGTTTTGAGTGCTGATGGCTTTAGGGAGAACATTATTCTCTTGTTCTTGTTACTTTCCAAACCATCTTTCACTTATCAATTATTTTTTCAATTGTGGCGTGTCGATTGTTCGTCTCTAGGTTTTATTTTGATCATCGGGATTGCTCGGAACAAGTTTCCGAGAGGTGTCATAGAAATCAAACCTTGCGTATCCTTTCTTGGTTTTATTTTGATCATCGAGATTGCTCGGAACAAGTTTTCGAGAGGTGTCGTAGAAATCAAACCTTGCGTATTCTTTATTTTCTTGTTCGTTGAATTCCAAATATCTATCCTTTTTAATTCCTTTAGGTCAAAACCCCATAAAACAGAAATATCCATTGAAATCATCATCCTATCAACGTCAATCTTTCCGCGATGCGCGTCAATTTTGGTATCAAAGCCCTAGGTTTGGAGGAGGATTCTTATTCAACTCTATCAAAATTCAAGAAACCGCCGCCCATCGCCATCCAATTATTGTCGGATCACCAATTCAGGTGTGAAGCTACTTTTAACCTAGGATTTTAATTTTTTTTTACTCTTGTTTTAGTTAGGGTTTTCAGTATTTGTTGAAAACTTCCAGCTTAGTTCCGAAAAAAAAAAGAGTTTGAAAAAAAAAGAGCAGAAAAAAAAGAGCAGGAAAAAACAAAAAGTGCCAAAAAAAGGGGAAAAAAGGCCAAAAAATTATAAAAAAAGAAAAAAATCTGAAAAGGAGGGAGTCGTTTCGGAAGGAGGGGATAGAAAAAAAAGAGTCAAAGTTGAAAAAAAGTCAAAGTCAAAGTCAAAGCTCAAAAAAATTTTTCTGGAAATTCTTTTTTTTGATCTTTCATACTTGTTAATTGACTGGGGCTTATTGTTCTTGATACTTGAGCTACAGTTGAGAACATTGATTAGATGAAACCGTGGTTCTGATTGTAACTTGGATTTCAGAGAAATTTGAGTGGTAAAAGGCAAGAGTGTGTGAGCTTATTTGAGGGAGTCATTGCCATGACTTAAACACGAGGGGAGTGACATCATTTTGAG
>JANZLX010000056.1:50269-64225 GCA_025531955.1 Erythroxylum orinocense
CAAAATAATATACCCAATAATACAGTGCCATTGGGTAGCAATTTTCGCTACCGAAAATCGACCGGTTCGCCAATTGGCGATTTTTCCAGTCCGGGAATTTTCTCCGGAAAAATCCAGAAAAATTCCTGAAAATCCCTTAAAATAGAAAACAATTTATGGCGCACTCAGAATAATTTTTCAAACCCAAAAATCACGTTAATCCCAATAAAATTGTCTTAGGCACGAAAACCGGGAATGTCATGTATGCATGTACAGTAATTTCATGTGCATAATTACTACTGTGTAGCAATCCTATTAAGCATGAGCAGTCATATGAAATTCCAATCTATCCCATCCTATGCCAATTTACCATTCTACCCTTTCAATTGAGGGTGGGATGTTACATCTACGCAACTTCTTTTTTTCACACAAATGATGAAGAACCCTTACAATTTTCTTGTTTTGGTAAAAATAAAGTGTAACTTTTACACGTCTTCTTCAAAATTAAGAGAAATCCTTATAATATGTATGCTAAGAAATTTTCTTAATCACTATATATTGGTGCCTAATGGAACCTAATTAGTGGATGAACTATGTGTTAGTGACATTTATAAATTTTTATAACTTAATAAAAATTTTTAATAGATTTTAAATTGAATGATGAAATGTGATGACAATTTAATTAAAGTCAATTAAATCAACCAAGTACTTAGTAAAGAGTATAAGGAAGAAAAGTTTCATATGGATCTATTCTTTCATCTAGATAAAAAAGAACTTTCTTATAATCATCTTTAATCAACAAAGAGAAACCTTTGTATACTCTTCTTTAACGAATGAAGAAGAACCTCAATATTTCTTAGAACACCCAAATATAAGAAAACTAGACTCAATTGATGTTTACAACTTGAAAGACATTGCTTGCTCAGTTTAATGTTGAATGCCTCTCATTCACTTTATAAACAATGAATGAATTCTTGTAATGTTCAAAAAATCTTATAAATGTCTTAACATTTACCAAATGTTTTATATGCTTTCACCTCTTCGAAAATATAAGAGGATCCATTTCACCTAAAGATCCTCGTTATATGTGCACAGTTTCCAAACTCTCTTGGCCATCAAGACCTTGCCTATATTTTTAGTATAAGTGATTCTCAATGCTCTATTTTGTTTACATAGATAGATCGTGGACCATTTAAAGTTAGGGATCTTGGTTTTGTTATTTATTCCAAATCATAAAAGAATCCTTAAGCATCCTATCAATTACTTTCATAATTTCTTTAGGCAAATTTATATAAGAGCACTAATATGTATAAAGATTGTTTTAAGTTGAAATTAGCAATCGCAACCTTCCCCTAGCTTTATTACACTAATTATTCAACCTTCTACTTATAAAGCTCAAAAGAGGGGATCAATTTGACAATGAAAGCTCCCTTATTGTTATAAGGACTCTAAGATACGTGAATGGAAGTTATTTGTTGTTGAATCCCATAAAAGTATCTTGAAGTCATGCATTTGGATTATCACTTGCTAAAAGACAAAAAGGAGCTTTTATTAGAATTAAAAGCCAAACTTGAAATGACTTCATAAGATTCCATTAAGTTAATAGGTAGGTTTATAGAAGTTAAAGATGCACCACATAATAAAATTTGGTCATTTATAAAAGATAGTTGAAAGATGCCTAACTACACTAATATTTGAAGCTTGGTTCCCTTAAAATCTTTAGTTTGTTAAGCTTAGAGAAAATTTCCATACTAATGGCAAATAAGTATGGTGAAAATTGAATCCTTGCCTTCTATTCACAAAGATTGAGAATAAAGGTGAAGTGGTAACTTTAAATCCAACATATCAATTTGTTAAGAAAATTTATGGCTTGCAAGGATCTAAAAATGAAATTACAATTTAGAGAGTCAAATGCTTTGGTAAAATCAATCTCTAATGTACATATCTTAATAGCTTCTTTGAATTTGTAGCTCTTAGGTAGTTCTTGAGCTATTAGAATGTTTTTACCAATACATATTCTATAGACATAAGCACTTTAACAAAGGCTAATTATATCTTCAAGGTATTTCTTCATTTTATTGGCTAGTATTAATGAATTGATTTTATAAACCACATTGCAACATGTAATACGCTTATATTCATTCAAAATTGAGGGATTAACAAATTTTTGGATTATGAATATATTATTCCTATTTATTTCAAGAAGTAACCGACCACTTGTAAAGAATTCTTGCATTGAATTAATCACCATTTCACTTATTAAGTCCCATGTATTTTAATAAATCCTTGCATTAAAGCTATATGGTCTAGGGGCCTTTTTAGGGTAAAAAGAGAAAAAGGAATTCTTAACCACATATGTTTTAACATCTCTAGTATAATTAATAGAGAATTGTTTAGGAAAAGTTCCACTAATTGAGATTTTTAACTCATCTGGTAAAAAGCATTATCTCATTGTTTTTCTCTAGCAGCTTCTTGTAATTTGTATGTGCAATCTCCTTGAGGCCTTTTTAGTCAAATATGTACTTAACTTTAACATCTCATGAGGATAAAATCATATTCCTATTTCTTCTTACTTTGATGTTATTGTTAAAAAAAAAATTGAATACCTATTTCCATTTTTCAATCATAAAATTTGAGATTTTTACATCAATTTGTGAATTTAAGGTTTTTCTTGTAGTTACATACTCCTCATTTCCATATAAGCTTCCTCCTTAATTATAGAATCTATCAGGTTTAGCACAAGCTTATTTGGATCTGATATGTGAATCAAACAATATATTTTTCTCCATTAGCATCGGGTTATTCCTCTACATATTTATTAACTCTAGATTTAATAAATTTCATGTTTTAAAAACATTTCAATATCTCTAAGCGCCTGTTTGGTTCAACTTTTTTCCACCACAAAAGCTATTTTCAGGAAAAAAAATGGGTGTTTGGCTGCAAACTTCAAAAGCACTTTTCAAGTAGAAATAACTTTTGAAAAAGCTAAACAAAAGCTAAAATTTGGAGCTTTTCAGAAAAATCAAAATTTCAACTTTTTTGGAAAGCTCATTTTTGACAAATTCCGTCACTTACGTACCAAACACCTATTCTGTTTCTTCTGTTTATCATTTATCACGCTTCTGTTTATCATTCAAGTAGTTAGAACCACCATTGCAAGCAATACCTACTTCACCTTTCCCAATATCAAGAACACCCAGATGCTTTGGTCAAAAGAAAGCACCCTCCTTTTTCAGAGCAACAATGACTTTACTCTTGAAGGTAGTATAGGGATCAAAAACTTAATCTTTTCGCCTTGGACAAGAATAAACCAATACGCATACGATGAAAAGATGGATCTTTCTTTGAATAGAGGGAAGAAGATAGGACATAGAAAAACGGGAAAGGGTCCTCGTGGTATTATTTTACAAAGGAAAGAGACACTAGCAGAAAGGGAGGGAGAGAGAGAGAGCGAAGCACAGCAAGTGTGAGATAGTAAGACCTCAAAAACCTAAAAATGTCCCACTTGGAGTAGAGTTTGAGGCACAAGGATTTGACGGTCCCAGAAAAAGGTTAATTAGGTGGCGAACACATCAAACAGATCAAGCTCGTTCTCTCTCTAAACACACACAGACACACATGAAAATTTATATATATATATGTAGAAACGCAGAGCGAGAGAGAGGTCGACTCCAAAGACAGCCTCTCACTAAATGTCCATCCAAAAACAAATGTCTCTTTCTCACCCTAGCTGGGATTGGTGCTCCAAACTCCCAAGTGTGGTGGCATGAGTTGGAAAATCTATTTTTTTGGGGGGAATAGAATATTGAATGTGCAAGTTGGAGAGAAGATGGGTGTGTCGTACTCATAGAAACTACAACTTTTTTACTATTTCAAGATGATTTTCTTGCTTTGTCGCCTTGTGTTAACCGCTGATGGACTAAGTTTACTGGGAAAGAGGTAAAGAAATGAACTTGAACCTGGTAAAAAGATTAGCACCTGCAACGCCATAATCAGATTCAGAATCAGAGCCGCATTTACTATTAGGAGGGTTTTGAAGAGTCTGCCAATTGCGGCTACAACTACAACTAAAAGCTAAGCTTAATGGCCTTGACTTTATACATTAAATTTGGAATGTCTCTTTGTGCCCAAAAAGGCAAAGCCTTTGCCATGTCTTACTCTTGCCAGAAAAGAAACTCTATTCAACTTGGAAAGAAAGGTTGTCGGCTAACTAAGTTCATAGTATCACGTGTTCACGCCCTCATCAAATCTCTCCTTGTTTTTTAAGTTTCGCATTTCCAAATCGTTTCCTTTTGCTTTTTCCGGTTATTACAATGATGAATTAGCAAAAGAGTCGTTTTTTGGCTTAGTAATTCTGTTTATAAGAAAATTTGTTGGAGAAGTTAAATAGGAAAATTTTGAAGTCTACATTACTAAATCAAATGCATGGATAAGAGAGATGTCAAACGCGTCAATTTGAAGTTTTTTTTTTTTTTTGTTTAATGTAAGTTGAAGAGGAGTGATTAGAGTGGAAGTCAAGGTTAAAGGCATAGGTAGTGGAGGTGGGTCAATTATAATATATGATTAAGTTTAATCCCCCAATAACATTTAGTGCAATGTCATTGTGAGGTTGACTAAGATGTTATTGGATGGAACATTAGCATGTTCCCGCATCAACCCCTTCATTTAAGAAATGCAATGATTTGACATGCCCCTAAGCAAAGGTTTCTTCTTCTACACCGAAAAGGGTTGCTTAAGTTAGCTTTAAATTTTGAGTTGCAGGATTCCATGAGTTTCTATTCTCTAAAATTCTTGAAACGTCAAATATATACCAGTGGGACAAAATGTTTGGGTAATGTTATTGTCCCTTTTTATCCAAATATGGATTGTATGGATAGGGAAAAGGTAGCTGATGAGGATGACAACTTTGCATATATGCATACTTTTTGTTAGCTTGTCCTATTAGAATGCCCTGATGAAAGGGGAAGATAAACGACCCATGTATCTATACTATAAGCTTCACACATTTTCTAAAAATTAATAATTATTTGAGGTCCTAATTGCTTGGAGATAATAAGAGAATAACTATTTGAGGTCCTAATTGCTTGGAGATTGTTAATTTTAAATACGTAAGGGGTTAGGATTGTCTTTACGGGGGAATATGCAACTGGAGCATAAGCAATTGCAATCACAAAAACAAGAAGAAGAAAAAAAAACAAGACTTGTTGAATGTTAGTCGTTTTCAGCCGTCGAATAAAAAGATTCAACACCTTTCTTCTTTAACTCCAAAACCTTTTAGAAATAAACAAAGGGGGTGCTTGTTTAGAAGTAACGGGGAGAAATGTATGGTATGGAATAAAAACTTATGTTTGGAATCAACAAAAGTAATACTTTCATTCCTCCGTTTTCATCAATACTTCATTCCTGTGGATTACTAGAGAAATGAGATTCATTGTTGGCTATATTCAATTCTCATTCATTACTATATTCATTCCTATTCTTATTCTCATTACCTTATGTGAACCAAGCGCCCCTAAGATTAAACTAGCTTACATGTACCTCAGTTATCTTTGTTCGTATCTTAATTAGTGAAATTAATGTAGGAAATTAGAATAACCTATTAATCATTACATCAAACTAATTGAATTAAAAATACAATTGTAAAAGAAATTGAGAATGTATGCGAGCGTATCTGAATTTAATGGTTAAGAAAATAGAGGAGAAAAGGTCAAATGACATGACCCGAGTTGGTTCATGGTTAAAGACTTAAAGCCTTTATTTAATGCCAAAAGCAGCATTTGTTTGGTGTGCCCAGAGCCCCACCACTATCGTAATAGTAAAAGCTAATGACAGTTTTACAATGTGATTGGCGCTTGGAGACTGGAGAGGCGCTAGGACCAATCACAAACTTCAATTTCTTCTTCCCACTTGTTATTGAACGCACCAAGCAAGTGACGTTACTCTAATTTGCCCATGGTCGCTTTCACTTTTTTTGCCTCTGTTACATGAGTCTTTTTATAAATATACTTCAACAACTTTTGTAAATACTATCGTATAAATAAGAAGAAAATTACTGGCAATAATAATTGCCAATATTTTTATTACCTAATTTTTTATTAAAAACTCATAATACTCAACCCAAGGCTTTTATTCAAAATAGTTTAACTTTTATGCATAAATATAAAAGGTATATAAAATGACTTATTTTATTAGCAAAATATATCTTTGATGTCGAGATTATCAAATCTAATAATAATGTTCTTAGTAGATTTTTAACTCGAGATGATCAACTTCAAACAAGATTTTTTTTCTTCTTTAATGATAGCCCCAACTAAAAAGACACCGTTAGCTGTTAGAAATTTTGTAAAAGTGAAGATAAGAATGATCGAAAGAAAAAAGATAAAATCTAATCCTAAAGTAGAGAAAATCATTTTCATAAATCCATTATAAAATCAACTAAAAAGATTTTATGATGAAGCATCTGGCGTCTGTACATACAATGATGAATTTAAATCAGAAAGATAAGAAGATACACATGGAAATCTCTCCAACCGCTCATATGAAAGAGAATCAACTATTGATAAAGATAACATCAACTTTCTGAAAAAGTTGATAAGATGTAATTTTTGTTAAAGTTTGGAATAGAAACTTGAAGTCTGCCTATATAAATCAACCCCTTAGGGTAGTAATAGGGCCATCAAGTAATCTCTATATAGCTTGTCTTTGTAATATCTTCTACTATGAAACAAAAATTCTCCTTTCTACAAATACAGTTTACACCTTCTATTTTAAAACCATATTATTCTCCTAAAATCTTTATTATACGCCTTAAGGTACGAAACAAATTAAGGCTATATTGGACTTAGCTGAGGGACCATCAAGGGTAGTTACCATATTCTAAGGTTAGAGTTGAGATGCTCTGTAAAAGACATGGTAAAAACCTAGTAAAGATACAATCAAAACACTAAAGATACAAGTATGGAAGCGTAATGGTTAGGGCTTTGTTTAGCAATCGGCATATTGTATTAGCTGTTAATTTATTCTTTTAACGATTAGCTAACAACAGGTTAATATAGCTAATTTGACTAGTAGATAAAATCAACTGTTTATTTAAAGATGTTTTATAAAATTAGCTATTTAATATTAGTTGTTTATGTGTAAAATAACTTATGAGGGAATGACTTTAAGAAAAAAAGAATTTATAAAGACATAAGTATTAACTATTTATATCTTATTATTTATTTGAATATTCTCATAAAATTTTAGATAGAGCAAAAGAAGTCAACAACATCATTTTCTCTAATATCTTCCATCGAACCTTAAGAACATCAAAGGCCCTCTCAATCAATGTTACAAATACTGTACTAGATTGGGTTCTGGTAGGGTAATATACCGGTACCATTCAATATCGGATATCGTTTCGGATAATTTTTTAAATTTATGAAATAGTCCCTGAATTTTTTTAGAAATTGCAAAGAAGTTCATTGTCATATTGTACCGTTGTACTATATGCTTTATAAGTTTACATCAACCCTATTTCCAAAAATCATAATGATAAATAATAACCACAATTAATATGAAATAATAATAATTTTCAAATATTTCACATATAAATAATAACCATAATAAATATAAAAAAGACAATTATCATCATACAAATATAAAATTAAGAACAGTACAAAGTGTTTAAAATATTACAATTTCATCACATAATAAATAATAATTACATCAAAACATCCAATAAAAGAATAATAAATATCCTTAACTCTCAAACTATTATAATTTACGACAAGAGTTCGTGATGAGGAACTAACCAACTAGAAGTGAAACCTATAACAAAAACATTTACAATTACATTACATATATAAAATTTAACATATACATCAAATATAAGTAAAATTTAAAGAAGAGGAAAAACAAAAACCTAGAACTTCATTCAATCGTCTGCGGGAGGATACTTGCTATAATTACACTGATCTCAATTATCATTTAGTACAAAATCCTCATCATTAAGAAGAGTCTCATTATCATCATCATCATTCAAATTCAATGCACCAAATGATATGTCAATGCTTTCCTAACCAAGATTATCTTCCAAGTCATTCACATCTATCAAATCTGGTTCCTTAGAAATCCAATCTACCAAAAGATCAATATTATTAATAGAAATTGGATTTGTTGAACTACTTATGCTATTACGACTCCTAAAAAGCAATAAAATTTAATTATTTTTTAAAATTATAAGAAATTACATCGAAATTAACAATGATAATAACATACCTTTCTCGAAGCTTTAAATTACAACGAACGAATACCAAATTATTCAATCTCTTGTGCTCCAATCTATTCCTTTTCTCGAAATGGATGAATTCAAACATACTTCAGTTTCGTTCACAGCCTTTTGCATTCACACATTGACTTAAAATTCAACTTGCAAACCTTTACAATTCTAGAACATCACTTTCGAATTGATGCCACCAAGAAACTGTAAGTTGTAAGATAACAAAAGTAACGCTACAAATAAAATAAAGTGATAATTAATTTTCAACAAATAAGAAAAATCAAACAACTAATACTTGGAGAAAGTTTTGTTCTTTGTCGAATAACAATCGGTAATCCAGAATCTCTATAAGACAGCTTATAAAGCTCTATTTGTGAGCTTAAAAGATCTTGCATCATTTCATGACCAACAATTGTTGTAATAGTGAATAATATTCCTCTACTAACTTCAGTTTTCTTTGTAAAATCCGGTCTAAAATATACACTAGGATTCAAAAAATCCCCCATCTACAAACAATGGAGAAGAAAGTTGTCTTTCCCATCTCTCATTGATGATTGCAAGATACATTGTATATAAAGAAGGTCTATGTTTCAGATTGGCATTACTTCCTTAGCCCTTTCCATGGCATCATAAAAATATCCTATTGTTGCCTTTGCTTTACTATCAGCTAAGCGAAGCACCTTCACCAAAGCCTCACAAACACGATAACAAATTGACATTGAAACCAAAATTTTCTATCTTATAGTATAATCATGGAAACCTCCACTCCAACATTAGACCTAGCATGCTGAGATGCAACTCATTTATCATTTGTAAACATTTGTCTTAACTCTGTCTTCATCGTAACAAAAGACTGAAGTGATAAGAAATTTGTTGCAAATCTCGTCACAACAGGACGACCGAAATTCCTACCACTGGTAAATTACTTTTTCGTTAAATTCAACACCGGTGCACGATTATAGATGAACTTGGTTAACTTTTTAACTTTTTGCATAGTCTCATCAATAATAGGAAAATTCCTAGGATCCCCTATATTCTCCAACATTTGGTCAATGCAATGTGTAACACTAGAAGTCCAAAAAAAGGATTATATTTATCATGTAACCTTCTACCTACCGTTTTATAAGCGACATCATTATCAGTAATGAACTTAACAATATTTTTGGACCCTACTTCATTCACAACTTCATCAAATATCTCAAACAAACTATCAATATTTCTAATCAAGCCAGATGCATCAATAGACTTCAAAAACATTGAGTCATTTGTAGAATAAACCAAAAAATTAATGATAGGCTCTTGTCTTCTATTTTCCCAACTATCACATATGATTGAACACCCAAAAGTAGTCCAATTCACTCTTCGTTCTGCCAAATAACTTCTAATTTCATAAATTAAAAAAATCAAATGTTCAAAAGTTTATCTCTTAAGTCATTGATCGAAAGGAGCTTTGTATCTCAGACCATAAGAGACTATTGCATCCACCATAGGTTAATAATAATAAGATTGAGAAGCATTTAATGATGAACCTCTATCATACCACCATCTAGCTATTGTCATATTGACATTGTAAGCCCCATCTCTTGATTGCATTGCACTACGAATTGAAGGCTGGGCTTCAAGAGTTGTTCGTAGTGTAAAAAAAGTAGTCACCTACCTTCTTCTTTTCCTCACTTCAGGTCCAGGTGTAACATTCACTTTTTTCTAGGCCTAGGATGGAACACGACTAGTACCAATACTACTACCACTACCACCTTCAATATTTTCACAATCACCACGAAAACCAGTTAACGAACTTCTACTACCAATTTCAAAATTCAACATTTCCCTTCTATCATTCTCATGTTGATATTCTTCAAGCAATGTTTTCATTTGTCACTTCACATCATGACTTATTTTTTTATAGGGTTTTACATCTCCTTTAATCTCAGCTAAACACTTCTTTAATCGGGTGAATCCTCCACCTTTCAAATAATTGTTACAAAACAAGCAAATTATATGATTCTTCATACCTAGGACCAATGTAGCATGAGTCCAAGCTGAATCATTATATCTTCCTAAAGTAGTTTGACCAGGAGTACTTGAACTTTCTTCCATTTATCTGTAACAATAAATAAAGATATTATTTTTATAAGAAATTAATCCTTTAGTAGTTTCATCAACAAAATTAGCAGTGCTAAGTCCTTCACGAGGCGATGCAACATAAATAATGTCTTGAACTATTTATATTAAGCCTAAAGAAGTAAAGACTCATAAAATAAAGTAAAATTCAGAAATAGAAATACTTTCCAATTAGAGAATAGTAAATTCATGCTAAATTTAAAATCAAAGTACAACATTATGCTTTGTAGTCTTGAAGGTTCAAAGATTTAAGATGATGGCTCAATGAATCCAAAAATTCAACTTATGACTTAAATATCCTTCAATTCACTTAGCATGTTCATCTTTATTCTTGTTTTTCTCAGGAATATGATTATTGTCATTGACATATCTTCATAAATCTTTTCCCTTAATAAATATCTTGAAATGGAGTGCACAACTAAAGTAATTTTTTTTCATTAAGATGAACTAAGAAACTTCTACACTTATTCGAAGATATAATGTCAAGGTAGTATAAATGAGATAAAAATGGAATAATAAGAAAATGGGATTTTTAATATGTAAAGACTATGGGGTGGGATGGACAATATTTGGGATAAATAAAGGTGAATGTGCAAGAGACTTGATGTGATGGACTAATTTTGGGATAAAGATTAAAGACAACTTAAAGATATAGATTTTACCCTTTTTGCTAATTTTCTGTACAATAATTACACTTACAAAACCTCTTTTTCAGCTCTTTCACAAGACCACAATTGAATTATTATTATACTCAATTAATTATTTACCCAATATCCAAATATCATTTCAATAATTTTAAGAATATGTCAATTAATTATTTACTTTAAATTCTTTACAATCTCGGTTTTAAGGTTTTAATTTAAGTTCAAAATTTCTAACTTTTACATCATGCATGATGCATGCCGTGCATTTCAAGTTTTCAATTAAAACAAAATTAAGATAAATCAACCAAAGAACAACAATGAACCAAACTCAATTCATTCAACTCTAATCCTTTATCTAACCAACGACAAATCACAAATTCTTTCTAACTTTTGACCCATTCACAATCACAAATGTAATTAAGCATAAAAAATCAATTGAAAAGTGAAAACACACACAAACATTGAAAAAATAGTTTATATTAATCTCTTAAAATTTAAATTTAGATCAAAATAATTAAACACAATATACAAGTGATAATAATATCATATACTAAATATTGATATAAGAAGGGGACATAAATATCAAATTTAAACAAGAGTAGTTAATGTAATATAATTAGAGATAACAAATTTAAAATATTTAATTTTTTTAAAATTTTAATTTAATATTAAATATTTTAAAATTTTAATTTAATGACTAACTTTTTAAATTTTGTATAAATTAAGTCAAAGCTCTATCTCTATCTATCTTTATCTTTATCTTTATCTGTAATTTGTAATAACTTTTGGATATAATAGTTTCTTAGCTCCTTAATTTCACATCCGTTGGAGAAAAACGTTCCTCATAGTAACATTTTCAAAATTAGCAGATTGAGTTTAATCCATCAACCCAATCAATTGATTACCAAACATAATTATCAGTGGTTTGATATAGTCAAATAGTTAACACCTTTCAATCCACCAAAAAATGGTTGATATGCCATTTAGTTTGGGCCTTAATTTAGATATTTGAATTTGTTCTGCACATAATTATATAATGACTTCTTATTTTCTGGAAAAATTATATATGGATTATTTTGAATATATTTAGATACTGTAGAATCTATAATGAGATAATTACATCTCTTTTTGAAGAGTTTATTAACATTATAACTAATAGTGATAAATTAGAGGATGAAGATTTGTTTTAGATCTCTTTAATCTTTGATATTATGAGGAGCTTAAATATGATAAACTCTTTTTATTTCTTCCCGTGATTAATATTCGTGTTGATTTTGTGATGGATTTTTGTGTTGATTTTATAATGGTTTTCTCTACTTTAGGACTAGATCTTATCTTATCTCTTTCGATCATTCTTATCTTCACTTTTACAAAATTTGTAACAACCAATGGTGTCTTTTTAGTTGGGATTATCATTAAAGAAGAAAATTCCTTTTTTCTGATATTAGTTTGAAATCCCTTTTTAAATGTTACCTCCATTCCACAAATAATGATTTTCATCTCAAATCCACTTCCATAATGAAGTTTTTCTTTATATCCCACACCACATTGGGCTGTATGAGGTTTAAATGTGATCAGGGTCGATCTAGCATGGGGCATTTTTAATTCTATTAACTATGATCCAATGACCAAAATGATGGTGTCAAATAATATTTTATGAAATAATTGGAGAAAGTTATTTCTTAAAAGAATATCAGTTTTGGTATTAATTAAGATATTACAAGGAACATATTTTGTACCATCCTTAATTTTATAATTAGAACTTATCCTTCTATCTCCTCTTAAGTTATTAAAATATCACTAACTATGTGAAACATTAGTTTCTGAATAAGATAATTTAGTAATAATTTATTGTGAGAAGTTAGTAAGGGTTTCTTTTGTAAATCTAGAAAAATCGTCTTTTAGTTCTTTTATATTGCTATATAAGGAGGGTATATTCTATCAACTTTAGAAAATAAGGAAAATTAATAATATCTTTATCTACAAAGTATTATGTATGATGAGTATTGGATAAAGAATAAGATATGATATAGGTAATAGAATATGTTATATTTCCATCTTTATTTAAATCTTAGATTAAAGAGAGTATTTTATGAAAATCTTTATCTCGTATATCATAAGACATCATAGGATAGATATTAAACAAAATTTCTTAAAATCAAATATTGCTTTTCAAAATTCTCACACAAGCTTCTTCTCTATTTTGGATTTGATCATCTAATATTGCTAAATTTAGAGGACTATCTATTCCTTCTATAAAAGTAGATCTAATTATCATTTGTATGGATCAAATATGCACCTATCCTATTACGTCCCTAATTTTTTTGAGATTGGGATCAAGTTTTCAAGAAATATCTTTTTTAGATAGTTGTGGAATCATTACTTTATTAGAACCTAAACTAATATTTATGGTTTTTTTAAGATTAATATTGTAAAACATATGTCGTTTTATGTGTTATAGCCCTATTTTTTTAAGTAATGTCATATTAAATTCACTATAAGAATTTATACAAAAAAAAGTAGTAATTTGAATCTTTTTAAGCATTTTTCTATTAATAAGAGCTTTTTGAATGTAATCTCCATATTTTAAAGATGTTTCGACTATATTATCTATTATTTGATTATCAACTTGAGTATTAGAACATTCTCCTATTTCACTCATTTATTTTAGAATTTGAGGTTTCTTTATGTTTTTTATGTTGGGACCCGATCTCGGGACCGGACCCCAACCTGAAAAACGAAAAACGAACGAAAAAATATCGAATCAAAACGAATCGAAACTAAACATAATCGAAATCCGATTAAACTCATCGGAAGCAAAAGCGAAGAACGGTGAATCAAATCGGATTAATCATATACTGGGATAACAAAATGCGGAACAAAGGAATCGAAAGCGAAATGAATATCCGACATCCGCGAATAAAAGCTTTAGAAAAGAGTCGCGTTGCGCTG
>JANZLX010000059.1:5339-22136 GCA_025531955.1 Erythroxylum orinocense
TTACCCACTTCTGTTGACGGATTAACAATCATTTGATTGTGTATTCTGATATATGTTGGATTTTGAAATAAACAAAAATTTAAGGGATTGTTCCTTCTTTGATACTCAGTTCTATTAACTATGCATCTGTTCTGAATTTAAATATCTAATTGTGCTATAATGTGATTCAGTATGATTAATTGTCAAATTACGCATAGTTTAGTTATTACTCACTAAGCTATATGCTAAGCATGGTGGATTTGCCCCGTGTAGGTTCAGAGAGAAGGACTTAAGGCATGGGATAAGTCAACCGCATTGGCAAAAGGAGTCTGAGTTTTGTATTGCTCAAAAATGTATTTTGTTGAGTTTGTTTTGGGCTTGTATATAACTTTGGATTTTTGTTTGAAGGTTTGTAATAATTTTATTCAGGCTGGTTTTTAAAATTAGGATTTGTATTGTATGTTTGTTTGAGATTTCGAAAATGCTGTGTGAAATGTTTCGTGTGTTTTGGAAATGTTTATTTTTTAATGATGTGCTTCCGAGAAATGTTTTGGTTTGTTTGTATTGTTTTGTGTGACATTCATATATCATTCCAGAGGGTATGTGGGTGTAACAATGTGGCCCAAAACAAGTTCTTTGCCGCATAGATATCAAGCTTGATGGACTTAACCAATAGACTCAGGCTATTAAAAAATGGGTAGAAACATTATTCTCAAATCCAAAACTTGTACACATCTTAGAAAGATCAAATGGTTAAACTTGATGATAATCTCAGAAGATATATTGAAACACAATATTTTCGATCTGATTTCATAAACAAAGAACAAGAACTTCGAAGGGTGAAAGAAGTGCTTCAAAGAATGGAAGCATATGTGCAAACAGAACAATCTAAAACTGTTTATAGAGCTTATCTTACAAATTTCCAGTTATCCAACTTATCTACTCATCCTCATCTTATCCTGAAGTTATTGATTCTGAAAATGTGTTTAAAATGAACTATCCTTTACTTAGGCAGCATATTCATCCTACTACCAAATCCAAACCTACAAAGACCAAAACTAAAAGGGCTCGTGATTACTCACATTCATATACCAAACTTGTTAATCCACAGACAAAACCTTTGCATATTAAAACTCCATCTTTATCACCACCTAAAACTCAACTTTCTTAATTTAATGGAAAAGATAAAGCTCCTCGATAAGAGCTCGTTGCAACTCTTGCACCAATATCTATTTAACAAGACTCTGAAGACCAAACATTTGAAATTTCTAAACAATCCTCAAAAGACTCAAAGAATTTGCAAATTTATCTAAATTAGGTCAAATCATGATGACTATATCTGAGACATTTGAACCAATTGAATTCAAACTAGATATCAGTGACGCTAATCTATAGGGCCTAAACCATCAGACCCTCACCGTCACCAGTACAAGTACCATCAACCAGATCTACTTTAGGACCTTAGTTTACTTTTGATGACCTTCCACCCAAAAAATGGGGAGATACTCTCTATGAATTTAGAGCCTGGATCAATTTACAGATGACTCAACCTAATAACCCCTTATAGGATATCTTATCTAAATTTACCTTAAGTTTTACTGGTACTTTAAGAAAATAGCAGCAAAGTCTAGGCGGTTATCGTAGTCTCCAGTATATTCAGGTAACATCTACAGGAATTCTTCTTGAAGTCATCCAAAAAAAATTCTTTGTAGATTTTCAGCTCATTGACAAACAAATCAGGCAAGAGTATTTTGAAATGAAGTGTTGTTCTTTAGACAGAAGAAATCTACAAAAACATTTCCAACATATGATGAAAAGATATTATCTACTTAACGATTTTAATGATGTCAATCTCTGTTATACATTCATCTCATCTCTTCTATAAGAATTACAACTTGAACCAATGTTGCGAATACCGTACCAGACTTAGTACCAAATTGGGTTCTGATACGGTAATGTACTGGTACCGGTCAATACCGGATACTGTTTCGAGTAATTTTTTAAATTTGTGAAATAGTCCATGAATTTTTTTGGAAATTACAAAATAATTCATTGTCATATTGTACTGTTGTAGTTTATACTTTATAAGTTTACATCAACCATTTTTCCAAAAATCATAATAATAAATAATAACCAAAATTAATATGAAATAATAATAATTTTCAGATATTTCACATATAAATAATAACTATAATTAATATGAAAAAGACAATTATCATCATACAAATATAAAATTAAGAACAATACAAAGTATTTAAAATATTACAAAATTCATCATATAATAAATAATAATTATTAAAATATCCAATAAAAAGAATAATAAATATCTTTAACTCTCAAACTATAATAATAAATATCCTTAACTCTCAAACTATTACAATTTACGGAAAGAGTTCATGATGAGAACCAACCAATTAGAAATGAAACCTGTAACAAAAATATTTACAATTACATTACATTTATATAATTTAACATATAAATCAAATATAAGTAAAATTTAAAGAAGATGAAAACAAAAGGCTGGAACTTCATTCAATCATCTACAGGAGGATACACGCTATAACTACATTGACTCCAGTAATCATTTGGTATAAAATCCTCATCATTGAGAGGAGTCTCATCATCATCATCATTCAAATTCAATGCACCAAATGACATGTCAATGTTTTCCCAACCAAGATTACGTTCTAAGTCATTCACGTCGACCAAATATGTTTCCTAAAAAATTCAATCTGCCAAAAAATTGATATTATTAATAGAAATTGGATTTGTTGAACTACCTGTGCTATTAATACCCCTAGTAAACAATAAAATTTAATTATTAGCAAAATATAAGAAATTATATCTAAATTAATAATGATAATAGCATACCTTTCCCGAAGCTTTAAATTGTAATGAACAAATACCAAGTCATTTAATCTCTTATCTATTCTTTTTCTTGGAATGGATGAATTTAAACATGCTCCAATTTCATTCACAACTTGTTGCACTCACACATTGACTTAAAATCTGAATTGCAAAACTTTGTAATTTTGGAACACCACTTCTGAATTGATCCCACCAAGAAACTGTAAGTTTTAAGATAATAAAAGTAGCATTACAAACAAAATAAAGTGATAATTAATTTTCAACAAATAAGAAAAAGGAAACAACTAATACTTGGAGAAAGTTTTTCTTTTTGTCGAATAGCAATCAACAGTCCAAAATCCTTAGAAGACAGCTTATAAAGCTTTATTTATGAGCTTAAAAGATCCTGCATCATTTCATGACCAACAACTGTTGTAATAGTGAACAACATTCCTCTACTAACTTCAACTTTCTTTGTAAAATCTAGTCTGGAATATAGAATTCAAAAACGTCCCAGCATTGATGATTGCAAGATACAATGTATACAAAGAAGCCCTATGTTTCAAATTGGCCTTGATTGCTTTCTTGACCCTTTCCATGGCATCACAAAAATATCTCATTGTTGCGTTTGCTTTATTATCAGCACTTATCACTTTGTAAACATTTGTCTTAACTCTTTCTTCATTGTAACAAAAGATTGAAGTGAAAAGAAATTTGTTGTAAATCTCGTCACAGTAAAACGATATAAATTCCTACCGTAGGTAAATTCCTTTCTCATTAAATTCAACACTTATTCATGATTATAGATGAACTTGATCACCTTTTTAGTTTCTACATAGCATTCCTTTCTCATTAAATTAAACACCAATTCATGATTATAGATGAACTTGGTCACCTTTTTAGCTTTTTGCATAGTCTCATCAATAATAGGAAAATACTTAAGATCTCTTATATTCTCCAACATTAGGTCAATACAATGTGCAGCACAAAGAGTCAAAAAAAAAAGAATTATACTTATTTTGTAACCTTCTTCTTGCCACTTTATAAGTGGCATCGTTGTCAGTAATGAACTGAACAATGTTTTATGGTCCTATTTTATTCACAACTTCATCAAATATCTAAGACAAAGTATCAATATTTCTAATCAGGCTAGATGCATCAATAGACTTCAAAAATATTGAGCCATTTGCAGAATAAACCTAAAAATTAATAATAGGCTCTTGTCTCTTATTTGTCCAACCATCATACATGATTGAACACCTAAAAGTAGCTCAATTCACTCTTCTTTATGTCAAATAACTTCTAATTTTAGAAACTGAACAACTCAAAAGTTTACCTCTCGTAAAAAGCTATTGCATCTACCATAGGTTGATAATAATAAGACTTAGAAGCATTGAATGATGAACCTGTATCATACCACCATCTAGCTACTTCCATATTGACATTGTGAGCCACATCTCTTGATTCCAATGCATTATGAATTGAAGATTGGGCTCCGGGAGTTGTTCGTAGTGCAAAAAAACTAGTCACCTACCTTTTTCTTTTCCTCACATTAGGTCCAAGTGTAACATTCACTTCTTCCTAAGCCTATGATGGAACACTACTAGTACCACTACCACTGCCACTGCTACCTTCAACATTTTCACAATTACCACGAAAACCAGCAAATGAACTTCTACTACCAATTTCAAAATTCAACCTTTCTCTTCTATCTTTTTCATGTTGATATTCTTCAAGCAATGTTTTCATTAGCCATTCCACATCATGACTTACTTTTTTATAGGGTTCTACATCTCCTTTAACCCTAGCTAAATGTTTCTCAATCAGGTGATCTCTCCACTTTTCAAATGCTTTTTACAAAATAAGCAAATTGTATGATTCTTCATACCTGGGACCAATATAGTATGAGCCTAAGCTGGATCATTATATCTTCCTGAAGCAGTCTGATTAGGAGTACTTGAACTTCCTTCCAGTTATCTGTAACAATAAATGAAGATATTAGTTTTGTAAGAAGTACAACGTTATGCTTTATAGTTTTGAAGGTTCAAAGATTAAGATGATGGCTCAACGAATCCAAAAACTCAAGTTATGACTTAAAACATCCTTAACTTCACTTAGCATGTTCATCTTTATTCTTGTTTTTTCAAGAATATGATTATTGTCATCAACATATCTTCTTGAATCTTTGCCTTTAATAAATATCTTGAAATGGAATGCCTAAGCTGAGTAATTTTTTTCATTAACATGAACTAAGAAACTTTCACACTTATCCGAAGATATAATGCCAAGGTACTATAAATAAGATAAAAATGGAATAATAAGAAATAAGATTTTGAATATGCAAAGACTATGGGATGGACTAATTTTGGGATAAATAATGGTGAATATGCAAGAAACTTGATGAGATGGACTAATTTTGGGATAAAGATTAAAGACAACTTAGAGATATAGATTTTACCTTTTTTGCTACTTTTCTATACAATAATTACAATTACAAAACTTCCTCTTCGACTCTTCCACAAGACCACAACCGAATTATTGTTATAATCAATTAATTATTTACCCAATATCAAAATATCATTTCAATAATTTAAGAATATGTCAATTAATTATTTACTTTAAATTCTTTACATTCTTAGTTTTAAGGTTTTAATTTAAGTTCAAACTTTCTAACTTTTAAATCATGCATAACGTGCATTTCAAATTTTCAATGATAAAAAATTTAAGATAAATCAACCAAACCACAACAATGAACCAAACTCATTTCATTCAACTCCAATCCATTATCCAACCAACGGCAAATCCCAAATCCATTCACAATTTCATTCCAACTTCTAACTCATTCACAATCACAAATGCAATTAAACAGAAAAAAATCAATTGAAAACTGAAAACACACCCAAACAAATTCACAATCGATTTTTAGGTCGAGTTGGAGGTCTAGATGAGGCTTAGTGGTGGCGGATGGTGGAGGAAGATCCGAAGATGACAATCGTGTGGTGTAGTGGTTTGTGGTTGTCTTGTCAGTGGATAGGGAGAAGAACCACAGAGATGGCGAGGATAACGAGAGATAGAGAATGGAGATGAGATAAGAGTGTGAGATAGAGAGAGAATAGAGGTGAGTCTGAGAGAGAGAAAAAATCAAAGTAGCAGAGGAGAGTGTGCAGGCATCTGGGGTGGGGGTTTTGGTAAAAAAATTTAGGTTTTTGCTAAATAGTCCCTCAGATTTCTAAAACTTATAGTACCGGCTAGTATATGGTTGATATTTTGAATACTGATTAGTGCCAAACGAAAACACTCGATACTGACGGCAGGTACCAAAATCTTAGATACCGTTCTATTTTTTGGCCAGTACGAATACCATCCGGTTGGTTCGGAATGATATTCTAAACATTGACCTGAACTCCAAAGGACCATTGCAGCTCTATGCAGAGATATGAGAGAAATATCTCTTGGAGAAATATATCAACTCACTTTAGCTTCTCTTGATAAACTTTGTGATCAACAAATTTTTTTCAAGAACATGATAAAAAGTGGTCCTTTCCGAAAAAAGGCTTGTAAAAATTCTTAACTGAAGGTCAAGTGCAATGAGCAAAAGGATTGTGATTGTCACACTAAAAAGAAGCATCATCACTAAGTTCTTCTACAAAAAGTTTCACAAATCCCAAATTTTGAATAAATGTTATCATACAACATTTAAAAGACAAAAACGTCATAGATTTATCTAATTCTTTAAACAAAGAGCTCCTCCTGTAAATGACACATCGAAAGTAATTAGGTAGAGATTTTAGGTTAATCTTGGAACCAAATCTAAGCATAAAACTTAGGATTTGATCAACAAGAGAAGACAATCTCTCTCAGGAAAATTTCTTATAGAAACTTTATTAAAATAATGCTTTTCGGGGGTCCCTAAAACATATGTTAACCTCTTTTTTATATCCCTAACGTGGTATGGTATATAAGACTCCTAATTCTAGTATGCAAAGGATTGATTGCAATCCTTTTCTAAAGCTAACTTATTTTCCTTTTCTTGCTAGACAAGAAAACCTTCCTAACTAGGAAACTTAAAATAAAATAAAATAGAAACAAATCCTAATGGATATATGATAACATAACAAATCCTTATCCTAATGTGTATAAGACAACGTAATATATCCTTATGGATTCAATCCTTTATTAGTCCCCTCCATTTGAAAAGAACTCAACCTCGAGTTGTCATTAGGATAGAGCTCTTCTTCTCCATGAAAATCATAGATATCAGCAACATTAAAAGTCTTTGAAATTCCCATCTCCCCAGGCAGATTGATAACATAAGCATTGTCGTTGATTTTATGTAGTATCTCATAAGGACCATATTTCTTCAACTTCAATTTATTGTAGGTTCCAACAGGGAATCTTTCTTTCCTTAAGAAAATCATCACTTTGTCACCTTTTTGGAAAGTTTTAGACTTCCTGTGTTTGTCAGCTTGTTCTTGATATTTTGCATTAGTCTGTTCAAGTCTCTCTTGAACCTCCTCTTGCACACTCTTCATTTGTTTGGCCATATTTTCAGCTGCTATACTTTAGTTTGGTAACTTCGGAAGTTTTGTCAAATCAACAGTACTCTTTGAAACTTTCAAGTATACCAAGGAAAATGGTAATCTACCAATAGCACTATGGATAACACTATTATAGGCAAACTCAGCTCGAGTTAGAGCTTAATCCTATTGCTTAGGCTTGTCTCCACAAACGCTCCTCAATAGATTTCCAAGAGTCTTTTTAATTGGCTTAGTCTGACCATCTATTTGTGGATGAGCAGTGCTACTAAAGTTTAAAGAAGTATCAAACATCCTCCATAAAGTTCTCCAAAAGTGACTAAGAAACTTCGAATCTCGGTCAAATGTAATGGATTTAGGAATTCCATACAACCTTACCATCTCTTCAAAGAATAGTCTAGCCACATTAGATGCATTAGCAGTCTTCCTACATGCAATGAAATGTGCTATCTTGGAAAATCAATCAACTACTACAAAAATAAAATCAACTCCCCTTTGTGTTCTAGGTAGTCCAAGGACAAAGTCCATAGACAAGTCCTCCTAAATATCTTTCGGGATAGAGAGTGACATATATAACCTTGTATTCTGGGATCTTCCTTTAGCAGTCTGACAAACATAGCACCTTGTCACAAAGTTCCTAACATCTTTCTTCAACTGAGGCCAGTAGAACCTTTCTTCAGGACTAGTGATGGTCTTGTCCCTTTTTATGTGACTAGCTAATCCTCCACTATGCACATCACAAATCAACTTTTCTCTAAGAGAAGTATGATGGACATAAAGTTGGTTACCGTGGAAAAGAAAACCACCAATAACGTGGAACTCACTAGCAGGCTGCTTCTGAATGCACTTTAAGTACATGTCCTTGAAGTCTTCATCATCCTCATAAAGCTCCTTTAAAACTTCAAATCCAACTACCTCTTAGGATATAGTAGAAAGTAATATTGTCCTCGTACTAAGTGCATCAACCACCTTGTTAGTCACACCAGATTTATGTTTAATAACAAAAGGAAATTTTTGTAAGAAAGTAGTCCATCTAGCATGCATATTACTCAAGTTCTTTTGAATGTTTAGAAACTTTAAAGCTTAATAATGAACTCTCTTTGAATCAAATAATGTTCCCAATGTTGCAATGTTCCCTAATGTTGCAATGTTCTCACAATTGCATAAAATTCCTAGTCATAGGTACTCCATCTTTTCCTTATATCGTTAAACTTATCACTAAAGAAAGCTACAAGTTGGCCTTCTTGAGATAAAAAATGCTCCAATACCTACTCTACATACATCACACTCAACCTCAAAAAGCTTGTCAAAGTTCGGTAATGCTAGGATAGGAGTAGTGCTGAGTTTTTCCTTAATCAAAAGCAAAACTTTTCTCAACTTCCTCATTCCAATTAAACTTTCCCTTCATACATTTTGTGATAGGGGCCATAATTGAACTGAAGCTTTTAATGAACCTCCTGTAGAAAGTAGCTAGCCCATGGAAAGATCAAACCTCACTAACATTCTTAGGGGTAGGTCATTCACGAATTGCCTTCACCTTTTCTTCATCCACATGAATTCCTTCAGAACTAACCACATCCCCCAAGAATAGTAGCTTGCTAGTCGAGACACTACATTTCTTCAAGTTCAGGTAAAGCTTATTATGTTGTAAAACAGACAAGACTCTCCTTAAATGTACTAGATGCTCTTCAATTGTTCTGCTAAAGACAAGGATATCATCAAAATAAACAACCATGAACTTTCTATTAAAAGGTCTAAGCACTTGGTTCACGAGTTTTATAAAAGTGCTAGGGGCATTGGACAATCCAAAGGGTATGACTAGCCACTCATATAACCCCTCTTTTGTTTTAAATATGGTCTTCCACTCATCCTCAGGTCTGATCTGTATTTGGTGATAACCACTTTTCAAATCAAGTTTAGAGAATACCTGTGAACCGCAGAGTTGATCAAACACGTCATTCAATCTGGGAATAAGAAATCGATATCTCACGGTGATTTTGTTGATGGCTCTACTGTCAACACACATTCTCCACAATCCATCCTTCTTGGGTGTCAAAAGTGCAGGAACAGCACAAGGACTCATGCTTTCTCGAATCAAGCCCTTTTTCATCAATTCTTCCACTTGTTCTCTTAGAATACCAGCTTCTTTAGGGTTTCATTCTATAATGGGGCAGATTAGGAATCTTAGCTCTAGGTACTAGATCAATGTGATGTTAAATATGTCTCATAGGAGGCAATTCATTAGGTAATTCGGACTGGACCAGATCTGAAACTCTTCCAAAAGTGGCTAGACCAGATCTGAATTAGCTCCATTCTTCTCCTCTCCTCTCCAATAATTGTTCCTTTACCACTAAGACATGAACCTCCCAGGTCTCCTTAACTAACTTCTCAAAGTCTTGCCCATAAAGGGTCAGCAATGTCTTTCCCTCCTCTCTAAAAGTCTTTGGCCTACCAAAGACTGCATTTGTGGGTAGCATGGTCACTTTCTTGCCTTTCCATTGGAATGAGACGGTATTATCTCTTCCTATATAAGTAATATCCATGTCAAATTGCCATGTCCTTCCTAGGAGTATGTGGCTTGCATTCATGTCCACCACAACAGAGTAAACAGTAGTCTTTTAAGATTTTCCTATAGAAATAGGAACTTGACATACTTCAGTTACTCTCAATGCTGGCCCATTAGTAAGCCAACCGATGGTGTAGGGATAAGGATGTTTCTCAGTAGGAATCTTCATATGATCCACCATCTTTCTTGCTACTAAATTCTCATCACTGCAATTATCTGCAATCAAGTTGCACACCTTACCATTAACAGTGCAGAAGGATCTAAAAATGCTTCTCCTTTGTTGTGGCTCTTCGGTTTTAGATGAACAAAGTATCTTCCGTACCACTAGACTAACTCTGTCCTTAGTAAATTCTTCAACAAACTCCTTTTCTTCTTCTTCTTCTCCTTCTTCTTGAAGCTCTTCCAAATCTTCTTCACCTTCATTAAGGCAGTCTCCTTTTTCAACAATATTGACCATCTTTCTCTCAAGACAATTACTAGAGATATGTCCAGTTTCCGGCATTTATAACACATGTCTATTTTTGGTGGTGTATATGGTTTGGAACCTTAGGAACTCCTCTACTGCTGCTGCCACCTCCTTCAAAAGGCTTCCTTTTGTCCAATCTTAGATCTTTAGGGGCATTATCGATTTTTAATGTTTCAAATAATGCTTTCCCCTTTCCTACCACCTAATTTGGACTTGACTGAGTTGATCTCCTAGGGTATTCAAACCTCTTAGGTGCCTTTTCCATCTTTTCAGCTTTCAAGGCCAATTGATATACCTCCTCTACATTCCAAATAGTGTGTATTCCAAGCCTTTCACTTATGGATGATCTTAATCCTCAAAGATACCTTGAAACTTGTTGCATATCAGATTCTTCAAGATTATTACATGCTGCCAGCCTCAAGAACTCATAATGATACTCCTCCACACTCCTAGAACCTTGTACGCAACTTTGATAAAGATCAAATAAGTGCAACTCATATTCAGGGGGTAAAAATCTAAGGAAAAGGGCTTGTTTTGTTTTCCTCCAAGATCTGATTGGTGGTTTTCCATTCCTCAATTGATTCTTTTGAAGATTACTCAACCAAACTTTAGCACCACTTTTTAATTTATAGCCCACAATTCTCACTAGTTTATCATTCGTGACTTCCATCATCTCTTGAAAACTTTCCATCTCATCAATGAAATCAAGAAAGCCTTCAATGTTTAGATTTTCACTAAAGTAAGGGACTTGAACTTTAATCTTGTAATCATCTTTACCCCTTTGGCCTCTTCTTAGTTAGTCTTGGTCTAGAATTTCTTCATCCGAATTATCTTCCCTAAGAGGCATCAGATTCTGACCATGAGCTCTCCTATTTTCTGCATTCCTTGGAAGATCAGGCCTGCCAATAGGTTGGGGTTGAGGAAAACCTCTACCTTGAGCTCCTTTAAGTGGTATTTCTCTATTATTGGCTTGATTAAAGCCTATTATGGTTAGAAGTTGATCCATACGAGTCGTTAATCTATTAATAACCTCTAAAACTTTGTCAAATCTCTAGTTATCTCCTTAACCAACCATGTGTACCGGTTGGTCAAGACTGAAAACGTTTGGTTTGACTTTTCTAAGATTTGGGGTGAATTTTCTGGGTTGGTAAGGCTAGAAGATGGGCTAGAGCAGAAACAAAACAGGAAGAATTTTCTGGGTTAGTAGGCTGAAAGATGGGCTAGACCATAAACAAAACAGGAAGAGTTTTCTGGGTTGGTAGGGTTGGAAGATGGGTTGGATCAGAAACAAAACAGGAAGAATTTTCTGGGTTGGTAGGGCTGGAAGATGGGTTAGAGTAGAAACAAAACTAGAAGGATTTTCTGGGTTGGTAAGGCTGGAAGATGGTCTAGAGCAGAATCAAAATAAGAAAGGCACTAGGAAAGAAATCCAAGAAAAACTAGATTTTAATGCTCTGATACCATTTGACACAACAGAAGTAATTAGGTAGAGATTTTAGGTCAATCTCAGAACCAAATCTAAGCATAAAACTTAAGATTTAATCAACAAGAGAAGACACTCTCTCTTAGGAAAGTTTCCTGTAGAAACTTTATTAAAATAATGCTTTTCGGGGGTCCCTAAAACATATGTTAACCTCCTTTTTATATCCCTAACGTGGTATGGTTTATAAGAGTCCTAATTCTAGTATGAAAAGGATTGATTGAAATCCTTTTCTAAAGGTAACTTATTTTCTTTTTCTTGTTGGACAAGAAAACCTTTATAACTAGGAAACTTAAAATAAAATAAAACAGAAACAGATCCTAATGGATATACGATAACATAACACATCCTTATCCTAATGGGCATATGACAACATAATATATCCTTATAGATTCAATCCTTTATTAGTAAAAAAGGCAGATCATTGTTTTATTTGTGACAAACCAGGACATTATGCTCGCCAATGTCCTAATAAAAAAATGATTTGAAACTATTAGAATCCATTGAGGCCATAATGCCTATCCATGACAATGGTCATATTGAAGACTTTATTGAAGAACAATCCAGTGAAGATGAGGAAATAAATTTTCTTGTTCTAATTAACTCTTTTGATGATGAGTTTACATCTTCTGAAAACCTAATTGATGAAGATATTGACAATAATTACTTATAAATGCTAAAACAAATATGTTTGAAGGTAGATTAAAAACCTATCATTGTTCCTCATCCTTATGCCCATATTTAGTTATTACAACAGGATAAATATGATAAACCAATCAAGACTATTGGATATATGGTTACTGGATCATGTCAAAGTATTATAAAGCCCAACATCTTACCTCTTGAAGTTTGGATGTCACATGATGAATATTTCACTACTATTGATGGTAATTCATTCAAAATTGGGCCTATTACCAAAAAGAAAATAAGGATAAGGTTTTTCCTTGATTGTGTTGTGTGGACTAAAGTTATTTGCAATCATCTACCTATCCAAAATAACCTAATTAGTATCGATGTTTATTGCAAAGCATCTCCATTACAAATTATACCTAAATGGATTAAATGTTGAGCCAACTTCAATGCCTACATAGATATATGCAAAATGTTTGAACTTACACAAGTACCTCCTCCATATGAAGTACTACGGGATTAATTTTTACAACACTATCCTGAAACACATGCACAGTTCTTACACCCTAATCCTTTTTGGAAAAATCCACAATAATGAAGACATTAACCCTACCAAGGCTACTCATCTTGGTATGAATCCTGATGATCTAAAGTTAGCACAAGAGGAGTATGCTATCTTACTCTAACAAGGATTAATTTAACCCACAAAATAAAATTAGGCATGTTAAGCTTTCTGTGTGAACAAAAGAGCATAACAAAA
Organism: Erythroxylum orinocense; assembly: GCA_025531955.1. Classification (NCBI taxonomy): domain Eukaryota; kingdom Viridiplantae; phylum Streptophyta; class Magnoliopsida; order Malpighiales; family Erythroxylaceae; genus Erythroxylum; species Erythroxylum orinocense. The sequence continues at coordinate 18,603 of JANZLX010000059.1, forward strand.
GAGAGAGAAACTGAGGTTGGTAATTGATTATAAACCTCTGAATTTATTCCTTCAAGATGATAAATTCTCACTACCAAGGATTAATGCTCAAGTCTTATTTCTCAAAGAAGCAACAATCTTTTCAAATTTTGACTTAAAAGCAACATTTTGGCAATTAGATATAGATCCACAAAAAAGATACATGATAAATTTATGCATTCTCAATGCTCAATACCAACGGATTGTAATGTTATTTAGACTTAAGGTTGCTCCATCACTATTCTAAAGGGCCATGATAAAAATTTACGAGCCTATTCTTTTCAGCACCTTGATCTAAATTGATGACATCCTCTTATACTCCAAAACCCATAAAGATCATAAGGCTCTACTTCAATAATTTTTTATCTTACAAAGCAATATCTAATTATGCTCTTAGCTAAGAAAAGTCATATTGAGATAGCCCAAATATAATTTTTAGGTCTAAATTTTCATTATGGATTTCGTCATCTTAGTTCACACATAGCAAGTGAGCTATTATATTTTCTTAACACAAAATAGATCCAACAATTCCTTAGAATATTTTATTACATTATAGATTTCATCCCTCACATGGTTGATTATGCAACTCTCTTATCTAAATTGTTAAGAAAGAATCCACCACTATGGAGTAAAGAACAAACTAGAGTTGTCCAGCACTTAAAACAAGTAAGTCAGAATCCACTCATTTTAAAGATTCCTGACAAAGGTCAGTGCATCTTTCAAACAAATGCTGGTAACCATTATTAGGGTGCCATCTTAATTGAAGAGATTTATGAGAAAAGACAATATTATGGCCATTCTAGTGGCCAGCTTAAGGAAAAAAAACTAACACACCATTTATAAGGAAATTTTTGGCGGTAAAAAAGGACATCGAAAAATTGAATTTCCACCTTAGCCCATATTACTTTCTGACTGAAATGGATAATATATCTTTTCCAAAGATTCTTTAGCCTAATAGGAAGATATTTCCTGATAGCCAATCACTTCGTTGGCAAGATTATTTTTCACGCTATAAATTTACCATTTGCCATATCAAAGATCACTATAACATCCCTACAGATTTTCTCTCTAGATCTGGAATACCATTTCAATTGCTCTCTCCCATCCTTAGAAAGCCAATTCCTCTCATTCTCCCCATCATGGAATTTCCACTATATGTTAGGATTAAAAAAATCCTTCCATCCAGTCACCAAAACTCCTCCATAAACAATAGATGATGTTTTTGTTCTCCTTCAAAAAAGTCTTTTTGACTACCTCCATCTTGTTCTCACTACCTTAAATAGTCCTCCACACCCCTATCATTTTGACATGTTCATACCTTACCGAACTCTCCATCATCTTTATGTTTCTCTTTCTGAACTAATGATATGACATTTATGGACTTTATATGCCATGTATGCTTATCTAATTGTCCTCTCTCATTTACATGTTTATAAACATCTTACCAATCTAACTAATTTCAGTTCCTTACTATAGGCATTCCTGGAATGGTTCCAACCCTTACCTAAATGGCATATTCAACTTGGATACATTATGAAAAGATATCAATAATAGGACATTCTTCTATTTGTGCAAAAAGGCCATTCTATCTACATTTTCCACCATTCGTATAGCCTGACTCAACATAGTTACATTTGTACCAATAATCATTTTCAAATTTGGCAAACGTCCATTGACTGACCCAAACAACCAAAAGACTTGATGCGTGATCTATATCATTTTCTAGATCACATAGACTATCATCCCAAGTCTACCAAGCTAATTACTTGTACATCTCTAGGTTCATACCCAAATGACTTTTTCCTTCCAGAACCCATTTCACAAACTGCTAGATATTGGTCTTCTATTGACCAATTTGCTTATATAGGATTTAACATTATGGTAGGTGAAATGCCATGCCCACTTGAATTTAAGCCCAAAAACAATGTTGAACTTGGAGAAATCTCTATAGCTCCAAAGACCGAAATCGAGCCCAAACTTCTTGATTATTTTTAGGATACCCAAGCCTCCAGTTTGACCAACACTGAAATAGTACATTTTATTAAAGAACTGAAAAAAAAAGATGATGACATGTCTGATTTTGATGATGACAATGGCGGACCCCGATCTTTTTTTGCACCTTCCTGTTAATAATTCCTTCTTATCTTTTAAGAATATTATTAGGACCCAATGTTTCCAATAATTCTTACTTTTATTTTTTACTTTTGTATTCTAGTTTGAATTATTGTATTATGTGAAAATCTTTTCCAAAAATTGTTTGTCCTATTTCCCTTGCTTAGTCTATAAAAGCAGGGTTTCTCTTTCGTTTTAGATCGTCGAGAATTCAATAAAAATAGAGTGCGTTTTCTATCTTATGGCTTCTTTCTAAGTTCTCCCACTCTTGAAAGCTTAATTCTTGAATAATGTAAGTCATATTCATACAAAAAGAAAAATATATTATACACTTGCCTCTTGATGATGATTATGTGTATTAGAAAGTCTTAGATTATAAATCTTATTTGAGGTCTAAGTTATACGGAAGAAGATTGATTAGTTTATATTTCTAAAAGGCAAGCCTTAAAAATCAGCTTCCTAAACAGAGAAGAAGGGCTTATATCTTGACTAACATATTTGAAATATAAGCTATAGTCAATCTTTATTTATCTTTGATCTCTCAATCTTTATTTATTTTTGATCTCTTATGAAATTTTGTTCTATAAGTCACTTGATTGGTATATAGGCTAGAAACTTATAATGCAACTATCTTGAGGCTTATCGATGAAATATTTGACGAGCCTAGGAATTATAGTGAGAAGGGTCTTTCTCAATTCATGTAATCTAACAATGCCACGTATCTTTGGTTTCTCCTATCCCCGTGTGCCCCCTAGCCAAGGGTAGCCTGGATGTTATACTTATAATCATTATTTTGTATAAATTATTGAAAAATTTTATATTCATTTTAAAAATATAGATTTATTTTAAAAAGTGAACCAAAAATTGTTTATACTTTATTAAATATGGACTTATAAGTTACACTTAAATTTGATATTTTACAACACATTTAATTTAAATTTAAAAATTAAATTTATCTATGAGATAAGTTTTATTAAAATGTTAGAAGCAGATTTTAGTTAATTTCAATTCAATTTAATCCGTGTACAAATCCATTTAAGATGTTTCATTGTGTGTCACTCTTGAACTGAATAGAACTTGTAAGGGAGTTTCATAGACGCTTACTTTAGTTAGCATAAGGTCTTTGTTAGGTCAAAATAACCAATGGTGTTATACAAGGTTTATAGTTTCATTTGTTTACAAACACTGTGATGAAGTAATAATAGGATAAAATACAAAATAAATCAAAACGAACAAAAAAGTTTTAAGCAATATCAAAATTTCTTTTAAACTTTTTTATCTATCGACTGTTTAACTAAGGTTCCGTTTGGTTGAGCTTTTGTCAGTTGAGCTTTTATCAGTAGAGCTTTTGTCAGTAGAGCTTTTCTGAGAAGAGCTTTTTTTAAAAGCCAGTTGACTGTTTGG
>JANZLX010000061.1:0-28576 GCA_025531955.1 Erythroxylum orinocense
ACAGCAACCAAACACGGTTCAGGACAGGACTTTTCTGTCCTTGTCCACTGTCCTCACCCTTTCGGACATGAACCAAATGCAGGGTAAGCATCTATGAAGCGATGCAACAACAGCACAATTTTGGAAGAATCGTACCGTTTCAACAGGGAACAACTTGGACCTCCCTGCCCCCATATTTTGGTCTCATTTACACTTATGTTGATTATTAACTCATGCTAGTATTTATAATGACTTATTTCTTTTCACTAATCTATCTTTGAATTAGATAAATAATATCACTTTAACAATGCCCATAACACAAAAGAAAAGTAGTATATTTCATTCTCTTACCTCTCTTATTAATTTGATTGAAATTATAGATTATATTAACCTAATTCCTTAAAAATTACTTATATATAAGATGATAAGAAAAGCTATGCTAATTAGTCATTAGTTTAGCCCTATCATTAAGATTCCTTTATAACCCTACATAATAATCACACACTTAATAAACCTATTAAATTAAGTCTTTCATGTCTCTATTTGACCAATTTTAATAAAAGATTAATTAATTGTAGTTTATATAGACGAAAATGTATACTCACTTATTTGGAGAAAACAATAAGGATTTAATACTTTCTTTGAAAATGATTTAATTGGGTCAAGTAAACAATTTGTTAAGTTTGTGTGTAATTTTGAAAAACTTCTCATCTTAAAGAATTGAATTAAATGAATAATAAATATTAGAATAAAGTCCTGCTGATACATAGCGCCTAGAGAAGTTTAGAAGAATGCAACCTTACATAAAATCATGAACCATGTATAACCAGGTTAGTCTAGTCTTACATTAAGATACCAATCTCAAAACAAGACCTATGTAAAAGAAACCATTAATCTTATAGAGAGATCAATCGCCAAAAATGGCTTGTTCTTTAAAGAGTCACGAACTATAAAGATAAATTATGAAATAAACCATTCACTTTTATAAAGAATTCATAACTCAACTTAAAATGAAAAAGATTCTATGTACACAAGTTCAATAATATAACATCATGAAAGTATTTTCCAAATCACATTATAATAAACAACTGAAAATTTTGCAACTTTATTAATCTTAAGTACTATAATATGTAACATAAAAGTTACAAACTCTCAGTATATCAAAATATCTAAGACAACATAATACTTTCCTTGTTTAACGTTTACGAAAATTTATGGGCCTAAGCCCCTTAATAAACATGTTTACTATCATGTCTATAGTGACAATATATTTCAAAAATATATCACCATCATCGACCCATCCTCAAATCTTAAAGCGCTTTAAACTCAATATACTTAACTCGTCTAGTGATTTTTATATTCTTGGAAAAGAATACAATAAATGAGTTGTCACAGTGAATCCTAATAGACCTATAAATGAAATAAATGATCATAATGTTCAACCATTTGGCATGCACTCCTCCTTTAAAACAAGTTATAATCTTAACTTTCATTGATGAAGTCCCCACAACAAACTGGTTAAAACTATTATAAAACATAACTTATTTAGTTAACATAAAAATGTAACATGATGTAGATTTCTTTTCATCAAAAAATTCTAGATCAACATTAGCATATCCAATAATATCCAAGCCATGTACAAACCTATAAACCAATCATTAATCTCTATTTTTGCACATATAACAACACTTTCTTTGCTACAATCCAGTGTTTATGACTAGGATTTTTTAAATACCTTACAAGAACACTAATCATAAAGCAACATTAAGTCGAGTATATACCTCTAAATGCATCATACTTCCAACTACATTATTATAAGGAATGAAACATAACTTAGCTTTCTCCACCTCATTTAGAGGATACTACTCCTTGCACAACTTATCAGCTTTGATTATAGGTAATATATTGGGTTTGTAGTCTTATATGTTGAACATCTTTAGTACTATTTAGAGATAAACCATTTGATTTAGGCCCAAAACGTTTTGGAGATGTCCTTATAGATCTCCATTGTAAGAGAAAATTAGGTCTCTCTAAGATCTTTCATGTCAATTTCTTCAAAAATATCTTCTTTATATTCTAAAATATGCTCAAACCATTGTTGGTTAGTAATATATTATCCACATATAAGATAAAAAATGTATTGAATTTGAAGTATACACAAGGGAGAAGTATGTTATTTTTAAAATCTAAAGATGTGACCACCTTATAAAATTTCAAGCACAACTTCTATCATACTTGCTTCATCTATAAATTGATCCTTTCAATTTGCAAACCTAGTGGTTTTTCCCTTAACTCTTGGGTTGCTAAATGTGCACATATTCTACCAAATAATTGTTTAAGAAGCTTTTCTTGACATTCATATAGTGAAGATTAAATTCAAAATAGTTTGTTAAAACTACAATGATCTAAAATCAGTTCTTAGATGAGACTAGTAAGCAATACTTAGTGTAACCATTCTATCTTTCTAATTGTACCCCTCAGATAGAAGATTTACTTCAAACCTTCTAAACTTGTCTTTGGTTTCTCTCTTAGTCTTAAATACCCACTTTTAATGATTAAGTTCATACTTAGTTAGAATGTTGACCAATTATAAAACACCATTGTTTAACATAGGTTGCATCTCTTCCTTCGTAGTCATCATCCATTTATTAGAATGATCATTCCTTATTGTTTCTAGGTAAGAGGATCCATAATCTCTCCCAAAATACATTAGATCTCACCCATATAGAAAATAATAGTATAAAAGGATGATGGCCCCTTATATCTTTGTAAAAATCTCAATGGTGCTATAAAATCATGTTAAGAGTTTGTCACAGTATACTTGGTAGCATATCTGCCATCTCTAGCATTAGTAACTAAAGCTATATCAAAATCATCACCATATACCTCTGGAAGCACCTTAAAAAATATCTAATAAATTATGGGAAAGTTTAATGCTATTAGCTTAGGCTCCTCAACTGCCTTAACTCTAAATTATACATTTATTACATCATTATCTAAAAATCATATAACCAACACCTTTAGAATTTCAATACTATGACGAGGACGTAAAGTATATAACATTTCAAACCTTTAAGAAAACCTATAATGGAATTATGATTTACTCTAGGATCTAGTTTCTTTTTAATGAGTCATAAATTTTCATCTCTACTAGATAAGTTTAAACCCTCAAATGATTCAAATTAGGCTTCTACTTATCCGTTATTCAAATGGAGTTTTGGGAAATGGCTTACTACGAACATGATTTAGGATATAAAGTGTTGTCTTTAATTTATGTCTCAATAGATAATTAGGAAGCATTAATCGTGCCATCATGCTCCTCACTATATGCTTTAGTGTGCGACTGGACATCTCTACTATAATTTTCTCAATTGTATTGTGAATGGTGTACTATGTAACTATATGACAAACTCTCTAGAAACTCAATAAAAGGACTTCTCTCTTGACTTAAATCTTTATGTCTATCATAATACTCCCTGTCATAGTGTGTAATGACAATCTTAATATGTCTATTCAATTACTTCTTAAACTCTACCTTAAATATTTTGAATTTCTATAGGACTCATAATTATTACTAATGTGATACAGGAAATCATATTGAGTTTAATCATTAATGAAAGTTATAAAAAATTCCATCAATAATGTGTTCAAAAGATCCATTATTATTATGTGAATAATCTACAAAACCTCGCTGTTAATAATAGTAGCTTTTTTCATACTTTTTTAGTGAATTTCTAATACGATCTCTATAGTCACTAACAAAATCATCATAAACCAAATTATGGAGGATTTCCTTGAACAATCTCTAAACTATTCCTTTATCTTATATGATAAAGTGAATGACTTTTCCTTGATTAAACTCCTTTTAATTCCCTATTTTTCAATATTTATAACCAATTTCATTATGATATTTTAAATCCAAATAATAAAAATCATCATTTAATAAACAGTTACCATTGAAAATTGAATGAAGGGATGATAAAAATATTTTTATTACTAAAAATAAAATTATATCCAACATCATGTAGTCTATAAATTGAAATTAAATTACGTTGCAAGATGGCACATGCACCATTTTATTTAACAGCATGCTATTATCTAATATAAATTCTATCTTTATATCTCCGATTTACTCTACATTTACTATAGTTCCACCATCCACAAACATATTCATTGACTACTACTTGACTCTTTTTGTTCCTTATTACCTATAATTTATTAGAAATATGAATAAAAGAATAATATCCAACTACCAATTATTTGGTGCTATATATAAAAAGATGACTACAAGAAAATTAAAACCTCAAGGTCACTTAGTTTGCTTTCCTTCTTCTTTAAAAAAGCCTTATACGTATAACATATCTTTCAAACACCAAATTTGTTTTATCATTATTCTTAGACACATATTAAGATTAACTCATTCACTATCCATTCCTTCCCAATATTGTAGAATGTCTACAAAGAATTAAATTCAAATGATAAAGAATTCAATAATTGTTGGATTAAAAAAGAATATGATATTGGGACCTAAATTCTATTTAGTCTATTAGTCATGTTCTGCATCCTCATGATGTAAGCTCTAATCCTTAAAGCTCCATCATGCTTCAGTTAAGTCAAACTATCTATAAGTTGTCCAACTATGGATTTCTCATATTCTATTAACCTTTCCCTCAAAGTCACCAATAACCCATTAGCATAGTTTTTAACTAGTAATCTACCCTTTGAGGATAATGAAATAGACCTTTTCATAACTATGATATTTAACCTATTTGATCTTTCTCACATTTGGAGGTAAACCTTTTACTCTGTTGTGCTCTCTTATGTCATAGATGTAACTCATCCTCAATGAGAGTTATATCCAAATCTACCAACCCTAAGATTGCGCATCACTCTTCCAAGCTAAAATGATTCCCATATAAGGTTTTAACTGAACATATTTGATTTTTCACTACTACTTGACTCACTAGATTGATAAATAAGGCATATCTTATAAGAGAGAAAAAAAATACAAATATCATAATTTCCCCTTTGGAAAAAATAAATAATTCAATAGATTAAGAGAGAAATGATATTACAAATTATTATCTACTTTTAAAAAATTCATAAACCAAAATTGTAACACTCACTGTTCATTATTCCATCTTATAAATCATGCATAATTACCCATTTTGGACATGAAATAATTCTGAGTAAAGATATAAAAATATTTTGAAGGTGATTAAAAATCATTTAGTTAGCCTAAAATATAAAAAGTGAACAAGAATAAAAGTAAACAACCACTATTCAGTCAATTAAAAAAACTATACAATTGAGCATCAATTAACTAGATAATTAATTGATAGACCTCGCTGCTAAATCCTATAGAAGGTTATACATCTCTAACTTGGGTTTTAGTTTACTAGATAGTGATGGTTGACCGGTGGCATCATCCAAAAGATAAAAACACATAAAAAAAGTACAATAAAAAAGACATAATCATAAAAATAAAACTCAAAGAAAACATGAAAAGCACAATATTTAAGAGTGAAAAAGTAACAAAATTGATTAACGATAGACTTTTGTGTAGTTATTAACCAATCTTTTAACTTATTCACATATAACAAATGATTTAATAAATAGTAATCCATAAGCTATTAATAACTCACTTTGGAGCAGTTATTACCGAACATCATTACTTAATCATAAAAAGCAACAAAAAATTTCTAAGGTTTATATAAATAAATTTTGGTGAATTTTTAAAACCTTAAAATCTTCAATCTAGACTTTTTTTTAATCTAAAAACTTAGCCTATTCAAACAATTAAGGGTCATAAAACCTATTGAAATATGTTCTAATGCCACATGTAGTAGTTATATATTAACAAAAACAATTATATCATCATTCAATAGTACTTTATATACATTAATAATCGATATATGAATAGTAAAATAATATTGGCAATACTTGGATTGGAAGTCATGCTCATTATATTTGAACATAGTAATAATCACTTTTAGAATACTTTTCAACATAAAGAGAGTAATATGTACTCTTCTTTTGGCTTTTACACTAATTTAAGTCAATTATAGATGATGTAAACATAATTCCTTATATATAGGGTTATAGCATGATAAAAGAGAACTAAGCTAATTAATTATAAAGCTCCTCAAAATTTACAATTAAATCCAACTTGATGAAAACATTTTTCCTCTCTTTAACTGATTTTTTATATATGACTCATTATGTTCCCAAATATGTCGACAATGGATTCAAATGATAACCCTAAGTCATATTTAGGATTAGATAAATTAAACTCCTTTAGATTATCTTTAATTATCTAATTAAACAATTTATATTCACACATCGAGATTAACATTTAGTAACACATCATGACCACCCAAATATTTAGAAATGTCAAAGGGGCTCTAACTAACCTTTTTGTATATAATTTTTTTGGTATAATTAAAACTTTTCATCATATAATGCTCCGATTGGACATAGAGCACAAAATTAATGTCTACTCTATTTTGTAGTATAATTATATTAATTTTCCACCATTAGCTATTGATTCAATTAATAATATTTATAAACTATTTACAAAATGTTATTCCAATTTAGTCAAGGATTTTTCTAATCAATACTAATTGAGAACAACAAATCATTCTACCTAATTACTTTAAGATGATGAATCATATGTTAATCACTCAACTATTTCCTTATAGGTCATGCTATATATAATAACTACCGACTGAGCTACCTTGATTAGAATAGGTGATAAGCATTATCAAAACATAACAATTCCTATACAAGATAATTTTGGAGGTCTGAAGTCTAAGGGTCACTTAAACATTCATCAAAATGAGAATTTCCATATACATATAAGTAGTGTTCTAAATGGATTTCTCATATGGGATTAGTTCAGTGAACTTGTTCTCTAACAAGCACCTACACTTTTATTTAAGTATCTCCATACTTTAGTCTATATGATCGACTACTTTTTCCATAAGGAAAAACCTATTGTGTGCTAGTCTTGTTAGATTATATTAATGTCAAGTCTTAATAGAACAATGACTAGGAATAATTTAGAGATAATATATAAATGTAATATAAATCTTATAATTGTAATCTCATTATAATTTCATTTGTAATGTATAATTATCTCGTAGACTTTATTGACTATAGGGTATAAACTAATACTCATATCCCGTATTTATTTTTATGTTTGAATGTATACATATGGGTATGTGAAGTCTAAACGAGAGACCTCCAATTTTGATGCAATGTAATGCGTACAATTGCATAAATAATGTATTGGACATACAAATAGATAGTTACATTATAGAAAACCACCGAACACAAAGCTTAGTGATGAGCTTGTCATAATTACGTATATAGGTTTTCAAAAGATATAAAATTTGCATCGAATTATTAACTGGTTTATGACTTGATCGAGCCAAGAACAAGTACAGTAACCACTGATTAGGGTTTTCACTTTACAGCCATGCTCATGTATGCCCAACTTAAAAATTCAAAGCATTGATTTGGGTGCCAAGTATATCTTTTATCTTCTTATAAGATGCTCCAATGTAACCTTGATATTCAAAATCCAAAAGATTTCTTAATAAATATTATGACAATGGCTTTGCTTTTACAAGAAGATAGATTTTGTGGTAAATAAACCATATTATGAATTTGAGGCTGGCAGGACAGCATTAATTGTTCTTGAAGAATAAAAATAAAATCCCACTACTCGAAAAATGTATTATATTTACCTGAAATCTTCCTCAAAAACATTTTAAATAAGGTAGAGCTGAAATGAAATGTCAAAACCTAGCCAAAACCCTTAATGAAGGCCCTAAAAACATTTTAAATAAGGTAGAGCTGAAATGAAATGTCAAAACCTAGCCAAAACCCTTAATGAAGGCCCTAATCGTAATCTGTACCCTAAAGCCGAAAAACATAATATAAAAACCATCGATGACGACTTCTCGCTCAAAACTCCAAAGCCAACCAACAAGTCTCTATCTCTTTCTAATGTCTCACGTGACTGTCTCTGTAGTCTCTACATTCCCAAAACAAACCCACTTCCCTCCCTTCCTCGGTAAGCCAACACAGCTTTTAACCTTGGCTAGTTACCCACCATACAGTGAAAATTTGTTATGATTAAACAACTAGATGCTCCAATTAGACTTCCTCTGTATCCACGCCTCTCTTAAATTCTAACCTTCTGTGGTAACACCATCCCACGTTTTGGACTCTAATGAACATATTTAGCCAGGTTTATAATAGTAAATGAAGGAAAAAGACATTGAAATTGGTTGCTTGCCCTTAAACCCCTTTTACCTTTCACAGTCTCCTATGCTGCCTTCTTTCTCATTTGCCCTTTTTTTAATCGTCGAAGCCTTTGCCTTCCCAATGACCTCTTTCTTTCTTTTTCTTTTTTTTTTTCTTTTTGATACTTTTCTTTTCATACAAATGGTTACGTTTTCGTTATCGAGGGTTCTTATGGAGCCAGACTCTCTGTCTCCGCCCTCTTGAATCTCTGATACTCTCGAGTCCCTGACCCAAATATTTGCAATTTGAACGTCTTCCAAAATTTTGTGCTCACTTTGGAGTTTTGTGGAGTAAATAGTAATTGTGATTCATAGAAGTATGTCACTTACAACCTATGTTTTGAAATCCGGCCGGTCACCTATGTTTTGAAATCCGGACCGGATCAGCCGGTCCGACCGGTTCGATCGGTGATCAGTCGGTGGTCCGGTCCGGGTTATACCTCAAAATCGGTCCTAAATTGGACCGGTGTGAACCGGTCAAATTACCGGTCGGACCGGTTCGGTTACTGTTCAATTTTTTTTTATTTTTTAAATATTTTTTAAATATATTTTTAATTAAATATAATTATTGTATAATTATTACGTCACACCGGTTCGACCGGTGGTTGAACCGATCGAACCGATCAAACCAGTAATCAGTAAGGCCACCGGTTCGATGACCGGTCCAATTTTGAGAACATTGCTTACAATTATTATTACTTTCTGGTCTATAAGAGTCCAAGTCTTTTCGCTACAATTCCAGTTTGAAGAAATTTCATGCCACTCTTATGATAAAATATTATAGAAGGAACCGATTAGCGCTTAACGCCGAAGGAACCGATTAGCAACCAATGCATCCCCTGGATCGAATGAATTGCTTGTTCCAATTAATATTTAAGCATGATATGCTTAAGAAATTTACCATGTCATCTTGACAAGTGGACTTGTTGCAAATGCATGCTGGTCCTACACGTGTAACGTCGGAGATTAAAAATTAAAATTAGTCGGAATTCCAGATTGTATCTTTGCGACAATTGCTTGCGTGTCCATTGGGAAGAAATGCCGGAATTAAATTAGTACAACTTACTTGAAACTACATTAGGTTTGACTGGCTTAGCCACCATACCATACCAGGCACATGCACAGGCAGCCGCAGCAGCCACACAACAAAACCCAGTTTGCATATTATGCCATGACCACCTTACAATATAATCCCTAGGGTTGCAGACCCTGAAATTTGAAAGCTTTTTATGATCATTTCACTTTATCTTACCAAGTCCCACTATCACCAACACAGCCACCAGAACCTCCACTCCGACTATGTTTGAAACAGGAGATATCTTTATGGGTAACGTTTAATCACCGTCAAAGTTTGGGTCCTGGACCTCATTTTACAGATTCTTCGAAGATTTAATGGTTGCAATCTTTTCGTATTCTTCACATGCATGGTCTCAACACTATTAGTGTAAAACTCAAGCATCCTTGTCTCTCTACAATCCTCTCTCACATGCATGTTGTCTCCTAGAGTGGACTTTCAGTTTCACCGTTACCATCACAATCACCATCTTCCACCGTTTCCAAAACCACCTAAAGGCCCTCCGTTGAATTAAACCAAGGTTTTGTTGGTGACAACCAAAAATGGAGAAACCAATCTTCACTTTCTTGCTTTGTTCATTCTTGGTAACGTTAACCATGACAACAACATCTTTTGTGGCTTCTTTATCTCCTGATGGACAGGCTCTTCTTTCTCTTCTCTCAGCAACAGATCCATCAGCTAAGTCATCCTCTTCAATCCTCTATTCTTGGGATCCTTCAAGCTCAACTCCTTGTTCATGGCAAGGCATTACGTGTTCTCCACAAAGTAGAGTTATTTCTCTTTCCCTTCCAAACACATTCCTCAATTTATCTTCATTACCTTCACAACTTTCTTCTCTTTCGTATCTACAACTTCTCAATCTCTCCTCTGCTAACATCTCTGGCACAATCCCGCCTTCCTTTGGCCAACTTATCCATCTTAGGCTTTTAGACCTCTCCTCGAACTCTCTTTCTGGTCCTATTCCACGAGAACTCGGTGGCCTTTCCTCACTTCAGTTTCTCTACTTGGACACTAATAAATTTTCTGGCAGAATACCTCCACAACTTGCGAATCTTACTTCTTTACAAGTTCTATGCCTGCAAGACAATCTTCTGAATGGTTCAATACCATCTCAGTTGGGTTCTTTGGTCTCCCTCCAACAACTACGACTTGGTGGCAATCCTTATCTGACTGGAGAAATACCACCTCAGTTAGGTCTACTAACCAATCTCATCACATTTGGTGCTGCAGCGTCAGGGCTTTCCGGTGTTATACCACCAACATTTGGGAACCTAATAAATCTCCAAACTTTAGCTCTTTATGATACTGAGGTTTTTGGTTCTATACCTCCTGAGCTAGGATTTTGTTCGGAGTTGAGGAACTTGTACTTGCACATGAATAAGCTTACAGGTTCAATCCCTTCTCAACTGGGTAAGCTGCAAAAGCTTACCAGTTTGCTTCTGTGGGGTAATTCTCTCGCAGGGCCTATTCCAGTTGAGCTATCAAACTGTTCATCGCTGGTTGTTCTTGATGTTTCAGCTAATGACATTTCTGGGGAAATACCGGGTGATTTAGGAAAGTTGACTGTTCTTGAGCAGCTTCACTTGTCCGATAATTCGCTAACAGGCTTGATTCCTTTGCAGTTGAGTAACTGTACAAGTCTAACAACACTTCAGCTTGATAAGAACCAATTATCAGGCTCAATTCCGACCCAGGTTGGAACGCTGAAGTATTTGCAGAGTTTTTTCTTGTGGGGTAATTCAGTGTCTGGTACCATACCAGCCTCTTTTGGTAACTGCACTGAATTATATGCTCTTGATCTTTCGAGAAATAAGCTCACTGGGTCAATCCCTGAAGAGATTTTCAGCTTGAAGAAGCTGAGCAAGCTTCTGCTTCTAGGTAATTCATTATCAGGAGGATTGCCGAGAGCTGTCGCAAATTGCCAGTCTTTAGTTAGATTAAGGCTTGGAGAAAACCAACTCTCTGGTCAGATTCCTAAGGAGATAGACCATTTACAGAATTTGGTCTTTCTTGACTTGTATATGAATCGTTTCTCTGGCGGCCTTCCATTTCAGATTTCCAACATCACCGTTCTCGAGCTGTTGGATGTCCACAACAACTATATTACTGGAGAAATACCAACTCAGCTGGGGGAGCTTGTAAATCTGGAGCAACTTGATCTTAGCAGGAACAGCTTCACAGGTGAAATTCCACAAAGTTTTGGAAACTTTAGTTACTTGAACAAGCTCATTCTTAACAACAATTTGCTGAGAGGGTCAATACCACGATCCATCCAAAACTTGCAGAAGCTAACATTGCTTGATTTGAGCTCCAACGGCCTTTCAGGTCCGATTCCACCTGAAATTGGTTACGTTACAAGTTTGACAATTAGTTTAGACTTGAGCTCAAATGCATTTAGTGGTGAGCTCCCTGACACAATATCTGGTCTTACACAGTTACAATTGCTCGATCTTTCCCACAATATGCTCTGTGGAAAGATTAAGGTTCTTGGGTCCCTTACTAGCTTGACTTCTCTTAACATCTCCTTCAACAACTTCTCAGGTCCTATTCCCATAACACCATTCTTTAGAACTCTCTCTTCAAATATGTACTTCCAAAATCCAGACCTTTGCGAGTCCCTGGATGGCTCGACTTGTTCATCGAGACTCTTTCGAAGAGATGGACTTAAATCTACGAAAACTGTTGCCTTGATTTCGGTAATACTGGCTTCAGTGACAATCCTACTTCTTGCTTCTTGGATTTTAGTGACTCGGAAGCATAGGTACATGGTTGAGAAGACTTTGGGAGCATCAGCGTCACCATCTTGTGCTGAAGATTTCTCTTATCCATGGACCTTTATCCCATTTCAAAAGCTCAATTTCACCATTGACAACATCCTGGATTGCTTAAAAGACGAAAATGTGATAGGCAAAGGCTGTTCAGGAGTGGTGTACAAGGCCGAAATGCCTAACGGAGAGTTGATTGCAGTAAAAAAGCTTTGGAAAACTAAACAGGATGAAGAACCGGCAGTGGATTCCTTTGCAGCAGAAATTCAAATTCTGGGACATATTCGACATAGGAATATCGTGAAGCTGTTAGGCTACTGTTCTAACAAGAGTGTCAAACTTCTTCTCTACAATTATATTTCAAATGGTAATCTGCAACAGCTGTTGCAAGGGAATAGGAACTTGGATTGGGAAACAAGGTACAGAATTGCTGTTGGGTCGGCCCAGGGCCTGGCTTATCTTCACCATGATTGTGTTCCAGCAATCCTTCACAGAGATGTCAAGTGCAATAACATACTTCTGGATTCCAAATTTGAGGCATACCTGGCAGATTTTGGCCTCGCGAAATTGATGAACACTCCAAATTATCATCATGCAATGTCTCGAGTAGCTGGATCTTATGGTTATATTGCCCCAGGCAAGTAATTTTTATGCTTTCTAATTCCTTTAGCTCACTTGTTTATCTTTTACTTGGTTTGAATGGATTAGCTGGTGATGACATGCAACTATGCATATGCTACCAGTAATGTCCTGTCACAAGGATCTTGCATGTAGTACAATGTTCTGTCAGGCAGGAGTTCAAAATTCTATCAAGTTGGAATATAAATAATCAACGTTATAATCGAATTGTTGATCCTAATAACTCTTTATAATACTTGCAGAATATGGATACACCATGAACATAACAGAGAAAAGTGATGTTTACAGTTATGGAGTGGTTTTGTTGGAGATTCTTAGCGGCCGCAGTGCAGTTGAGCCCCAAGTTGGAGATGGGCTACACATAGTGGAGTGGGTGAAGAAAAAGATGGGAAGTTTCGAACCAGCTGTATCGATACTGGATACAAAGCTTCAAGGTTTACCAGACCAAATGGTACAAGAAATGCTACAAACATTAGGAATTGCAATGTTCTGTGTGAATTCATCCCCAGCAGAAAGGCCAGCCATGAAAGAAGTAGTAGCATTGTTAATGGAGGTGAAAAGCCCAGTAGAAGAATGGGGAAAGACTTCTCAGCCTCTAATAAAACAGTCATCCAATCAAAGTTGAAACAAAAGAGTTTCTGCTTTAGATTTTCTTTTGCATCCAACAATCATCAGTGCTTGAGAATTAGGGAGAACTCTCTTAAGAGGTAGTCTTAATGCTTGATTATTAGAAGGTCTCCGTTCTCTTGTACAGTTGTAGAAACAGCAATTAATGATGTTGAATTGCATCATGTTATCTACTCTTAGTAGCCTTTTCATTTTCCGATGATCTTACTGGAATCTATGCGCCAAATCCAAGTAAAGCAAACTTGTAGCTCCACAAAATTTCAACTCTTCACCTGATATTACTATTAGCGGTAGAATAGCAGGAAAGGAAAGGAAATGAAATAGTCTAATGGATTGAGGCTTTAGATCTGTTGAATTTCATTATTAGGTTATTTGACTATGAATAGGAAAGCATTAAATATGAAGAGGGGATGGAAGTTTAGAATCAAGCGATGGATAGGATCTTCAACTCGTCGGTTGGGATGGCTCAAGTGAGTGTAATAGCATAGAAGCATTAAATCCAAGTGATCATCTCCACATGCCTCAACAAGCAATGGATTTGTCTCATTATTCCTCCCATGGTAGATACAATACAAATGCTGGTCAAAAAGCTAGTAATCTGACACTCGTTTCACCAACATCCCATTCCCACCACCGCAATATGCTTCCCTTTTTCTATATATAAAAGAAAAAAGATTGGTATCATGGTGGGACATTAAGCTGTTATTTGTACCGTGTTTTGGACAAAAGGGAAGTGAACCCAGCGAGCAGATTCATAGAGAAAAGCCATACAGCCCATGCCCACCAGAACAGGTTTTGGCTCCTTGTGTGTTCGAGTCAACTATGGTGTTGGCAACTTTTATCAACTCTCCGCGAGTTCATCTGGTTTATCTCAACTAGGGCCCTGCTCACGCCCATCCAAAACTAAATGCAAAAGCATCAACTAAGTCCATTCAAACACCAGATGTAACACCCCCTATACTCACCCTACAACCATCCACACAGAGAGCAACCAAATTCCTATATATGCATTCAAGGTATATAATTTTATTCAATACTATAATATACACATTAGAAAATTTCATATTATCATTGAACAGTAGTATTATATCTTTACATTAACATGATAATACAAAAAGAAAGCATACAATTTCCTTTACTACATATACAACTATTCTTTAATCGAAAGACACATCCAAAGGTACTTTTACTCCTAGTTATTGGCCTCGGTCTCTACAAATGTTACACGTACCTCACTCCTATAACCTGGACCTATATGTATTAACACTTGTGGTAAGCTTCAAAGCTTAGTGGGGAAAACATTTACTTTGGATGACCAGTCACAATAGTCATCCACCAAACATACACATTCATAAACATCGCACAAATATAAATAATGATGACATACTTAATCAAATAAATAATGCAAACATGCTTCAATATTTTTTCATATACAATAAATTCACCTTAAAATCATAAACATTGATATTCAACACTCAATTATACAAATTATCAATACAAATGCAAATAGTCATTCATATACCGATTATTTCTATTGTCATAATGTATTTCTTATTTATATCTCTTTACTTTCTGTATTAGGCCTGCACATTTTCTATGGGCGTGGATAATAGGTGTTGTAGATACCTGAAGGTATCTAACTGTGGATACCTGGAAGTATCAAATTGTGGATACTCGAAAGTATCAAACTGTGGATACCAATGGTATCAAACTATAGCAGTTGCATTGTAACTCTGTAGGCATGCCCATCTATTCACCACCAAGACAATAGAGCATGCACTGTAACATTTTCTTTTAATTATTTACCAATTTCATGATTAATATTCTCAAACATGCTTAGTAACTTATACAATGATTGGATATGCCAAATTCATATACCTTTTCTAAACATGTAATATGCACACACCCATATCCACTCCAACACACTCCTAGACACTTTAAAGTCTTGGACACAACAATGTCTTTAGACCGTGTGCATCTGCGATTTTAGAAACTCTTCAGCTATGCCCCTTTTTCTCTCACCTCATTCTACTTTTTCACTCTCCTCTCCCTTGTATGACTTCATATATGACCTAACCTTGGATTTTCACACAACTTATATACATTTGTATTATTTTATTGCATTTTCATTATATTTTCTTCAATTTTTCTGGTGAATTTTGCAATTAAGGCTTGGAACTTCTCCTAATTGCTATTACAACTAGTTTTTTTTTGTCTTTTGTGGTACTCCCTCCTTCTTGTTTTGCAATTTCAAGATGAATTTTATACTATCCATTATGGATTATTGGATTTAAATGCCAAATTGCATTGTGATTTGGTAAAATTCAATTTGGGATTTTTGTTCATGCTCTTTATATTATGTGAATGGCTTTGTGCTTTATTAGTTTATGAATAAATTGTTTTCTTTCAATTAGTTAGTTGTTGTTTATTTAATTTTATAATCATTTCGTGTTTTTCCATAGTTTAGTTCTTAATTGTTCATTTAGTATTCATATAGATGCATTTTCTTTTTAACTCTAGGAATTGTAATTAGCAATTATGCATTTTACGTCATTTTATTTTGTTATTGCATGTTTTATTATTATTTTATTTTATTCCTAATTGCAATCATCATCACCCACATTTTACCTTTATATATTAATTGCATCTATATAAAGATATATGGGGCAGATCTCAGGAGTGAAGTGTACTATTCGAAACAGAAAATGGGTGTTGACAGAGTGGGTGGCACAATTCGACGTGCAAGACAAATGGATGGAGAAGGTGTTGGTCAGAATGGCAAGAATTCTCATAGTTATGATACCACCTCTACCAACTAGAGTCATCATATCATCATCAACCCCACAACAACCAAATGCTTATGCTACTACAAAGGCACCACCATAGGATACCCAAACAAGGGACATTCCTAGCACACCTATGGATTGAAAAATACAAAGATGGTCTAGGATGCTCTATGGGGTGATTTTTAATATCATTTTTTGTTGGCGCTTATGTTCCTGCTTTTCCCGCCTATTCTTTTTCTGTATATATTTTTTATTGTTGTTTTTTTGCCAGCTCAGCTTGTATATACTAACTGCATATTTCAGCTCTATAAATAGAGCTAGACAGTTCATTTGTTCGGATGATGAGAAAATAAAATTGTGCTCTCGGTATGGTGAGAGTTTAAGTTTGTGCTTGCGTTCATCTGTTATCTTCTTCTGGATTCAAGGTTTTATCATGGTATCAGAGCGGTTACCAGGTTCTGCTTCTCTAACGTTTTTTTTCCTATCGCGTTTGATACATTGATATCTCGCTTGGTTCTCTTCTGATTCTGAAGTATTGGTTGATTGAACGTCTTTCGACTATGTCCACTGAAGCTCATTCTCATTTTTCAACTGTCATTGATGCCAATAGTGAATTGTATATTCATACTTCTGATCATTCGGCTCATAGTCTTGCAACGCAAAAACTGAATGGTGATAATTACAATCAATGGCAATGATCTGCTGAGATCTCTCTGATTGCGAAAAATAAGCTAGGTTTTGTCAACGGCACTTGTGTAAAGCCTATAAATGACCCTGTTCAAGAGATGCAATGGGAGCGATGCAACAATTTAGTGATTTCTTGGATTCTTCACTCTGTAGAATCCGATATTGGCAATAGTATTTTGAGTTTCAGATCTGCTGCTACCATCTGGTCTGAATTGAAGGAGCGATATGGACAGTCCAATGGTCCTCGACGATATCAGGCACAGAAGGAATTAATAGGTATCACTCAAGGTAATCAATCTGTGAGTAGTTATTATACCTTGCTGAAGACGAAATGGGATGAGTACTTTGGTGTGGTTGAGTTACCAGTCTGTAGTTCTTGTGGTATGACTAATGTGTTGAATAAGTTTCTTGAGGATCAGCAGCTTCTACAATTCCTCATGGGACTTAATGATCATTTTAAGACAACAAGAGGGAGTATTTTGATGATGCAGCCCTTGCCTACGTTAAGTCAAGCATATAGGTTGATCTTGCAGGAGGAGAAACAGAGAGATTGTGACGTACCTCCTATTGTCTTGTCCGATGGTGTTGATTTTGCTGCTGGATATCAGAAACAGAAACAAGTTTTTTCTCAACCGAAGTCTGGTAATAATGGAACTCAATTTCAGGTTTCTGATAATAGGAATGTGGTGTTTGGCGTGACACCTAATGGTAGACGATCAAAGTATTTTTGTGACTTTTGTAAGGTCTATGGACATTCCGTAGACAGATGTTTCAAGTTACATCCTCCCACTGGAAATAGTACTAAACCTTGGGATAGGAACAAAAGGCTGGTTGCTACTGTGCAGTCGGAAGTTCGTGATGTTGATGGACAAATAGCTGTGAGCGATGAGGTTGAAACTTCTAGGAATTCAGCAGACTCTAGTCCAGGATTGAGCCAAGAGATGTATGATCAACTTGTGCTTTTGCTGAACAAGTTTGGGCCGGCTGGAGGTCAGTCTTCGGGCACTGGTATTGGTGATTTAACTGGTTCCTCTGCTTTCTTTGCAGGTAAAAGTCTTTGTCCCTTTAGTCATTGTTTTAACCCTATTTGGATCATTGACAGTGGTGCAACTGACCACATTGCCTCTAGCCTTCATTTGTTTCAAAGCTTTCAGAAATTGCATAAACCTTTTTATATTACTTTACCTACTGGTAAGAAGGCCTTAGTAGCACATATTGGCAGTGTGCAAATTCATCCAAATTTAATTTTGACCGATTGTTTACATGTTCCTGCTTTCGAGTACAACTTGATTTCTGTCCAAAAGTTGTGTGTGCAATTTCATACTAGCATTACGTTTACTCGTTCTCATTGCCTTATTCAGGACCAAGCAATGAGGCCTCTGGTGCTTGGTAAAGAGCAAGGTGGACTTTACTTTGTGATTGAGAAACCTGCCATTAGTACTCTTCTTTCTTCAGACACCATTTCTTGTAATAGTCCTAGCTTATTTCCTCCAGTTCATAGAGTGAATAATGTTTCTTGTAACACACTCTATACCCAGCTTTGGCACTGTAGACTTGGACATCTTCCTATTGATCGATTGAAGCTGATTCATGATCTGCCTTGTATTGAGAAACTTGTACATGACTCTGCTATCTGTAAAATTTGTCCTAAGGCAAGATTTACTAGATTGTCTTTTCCTCACAGTAGCATTAAAACTAAAGTTGTTTTTGAGTTGGTTCATGTGGATTTGTGGGAACCATATTCTCATACTACTTACAATGGCCATAAGTACTTTATCACTATTGTGGATGATTTTTCTCGATGTACTTGGGTCCATTTGTTATCCAGTAAGAGTTCTATTTTGCTTGTCCTCAAGTCTTTTATTGCCTATGTTGAAACTCAGTTTCATACTTCTGTCCAAATCATCCGAAGTGACAATGGATTGGAATTTTGTTCTAAACTTGCCACGGAATTTTATTCTTCCAAAGGCATTTTACACCAAACTTCTTGTGTACACACCCCTCAACAGAATGGTATTGTTGAGCGTAAACACAGGCATTTGTTGGAATGTGCACGTGCCTTGTTTTTTCAAGCCAATTTACCCATTGTATATTGGGGAGATTCCCTTCTCACGGCTTGTTACCTTATTAATCACTTTCCCCTTTCTGCCTTACAAAACATAACTCCCTTTGAACTCCTTCATAAAGCTCCACCTGCGTATGTCCATTTACGCTCTTATGGTTGCCTCTGTTTTGCGTCTACTCATTTTTTCTCTCGCACCAAGTTTTCTCCACGGGCTATCCCTTGTGTTTTCCTTGGTTATCCGTTTGGGAAGAAGGCTTATAAGCTGTTAAATTTGGAGACAAGGCAAGTTTTTACTAGTCGGGATGTCAAATTTCATGAACAACTTTTCCCTTTTCATTCTTCTGTTTCTTCCTCTGTTGCGTCTGATCTTCCTATTCCCCCATCTGACTATTCCCATATTTTCTTTCCTGCTTCTACTCCTGACCTATCTTCGTGTTCTTCCCCTCATCCTATTGACTCTATTTTTTTGCCTTTTCATTCTATTTCCTCACCTTCTGTGTCTTCGTCTTCTCCACCTCTGTCTGGTTCTTCAACTTCGCATCCTTCTCTCTCTCCTGTGTTACGTAGGTCCACCAGGATTACTCAACCACCTCGGTACTTAAACGATTATGTGTGTAATGCTAGTTCTGTTTCCTCTTTTCCCCTTGTTGCTTTTACCGCTTTACCTTTTTCTCAACAGCATGCTATTACTGCTTTTGCCCATTACTCTGAACCTAAGTCCTATCATGAGGCTGTTAATGATCCACTTTGGATTGATGCAATGAATAAGGAGATTATGGCTTTACAGGCAAACAATACTTGGTTGTTGACTGAATTACCGCCAGGTAAGAAAGCAATTGGTAATAAATGGGTATATAAGGTGAAGCTCAAGTCTGATGGATCCTTGGAACGCTACAAGGCCAGGTTGGTTATTCAGGGCAATCATCAACGCCTTGGTGTTGATTACAATGAGACGTTCTCACCAGTGGTCAAGATGACTACTATTCGTTGTGTTCTAGCATTAGCCGTCCGCAAGAAGTGGTCCATTTATCAGCTTGATATAAATAATGTTTTTCTTCATGGTGATTTGTATGAAGAAGTGTACATGAAGCTGCTGCTTGGGATTCCTAATCCTGAGAACAAGGTATGTCGGTTGTTGAAATCATTGTATGGGCTCAAACAAGCTAGCCGTCAATGGTACTATAAGTTGTCTACTGCGCTTTTCCATCTTGGTTTTGTGTCCTCCAAACATGTCTATAGTTTGTTCCTTAAGAAGTCTTCTGCGCATATCACTATTGTTGCTATCTATGTGGATGATATTATTGTTACTGGATCTGATGTGTCTGAAATTGAAGCTTTGAAGTCTTATCTTGATCAACAATTCACTATCAAGGATCTAGGCATTTTACACTATTTTTTGGGATTGGAAATCTCGTATCTTCCACATGGTCTGGTGCTTTCTCAGAAGAAGTTTACTCATGACCTTTTACAATATCAGAATATGCTTTCTTGTCAGCCTGCACCTGCTCCTCTTCCTTTGAATCTTAAACTTGGTCCTACCAGTGGTACTCCTCTGGTTGATCCTACTATCTACCGATCGCTTATTGACAAGTTAAATTTTCTGACCAACACTCGCCCTGATCTTTCATATGCTGTTCAAACTCTCAGTTAGTATATGCAGCATCCGCATACCGAGCATTTGGCAGCTGTCTTTCATGTCCTTCGTTATCTCCGTGGTATTCTGGGCGATGGTATTCTCTTCAGTGGATCTGGTTCTCTCCATCTTCACGCCTATTGTGACTTTGATTGGGCCACTTGTCCTACCACTCGCCGTTCTGTTTCTGGTTATCTTGTTAAGTTTGGTGCCTCGCCTCTGAGCTGGAAGTCGAAGAAACAGACCATTGTTGCCCGGTCTTTGGCTGAGGTCGAGTATCGCGCTATATCCCAGGCTTCTGCTAAGCTCACCTGGATTGTTCGGTTGTTGGAGGAACTTGAGGTGACTGACTTAACTCCTGTTAATTTGCATTGTGATAATCAATCTACTTTGCACATTGATAGGAATCCTGTATTCCATGAGAGGACCAAGCATATCGAACTTGACTGCCATTTTACCAGGGAAAAGGTTTTGGAGGGGTTGTTGCAGCTTGCTTATTTGCCTACATTGCATCAGATTGCTGATGTTTTAACCAAAGTTCTGCCTTCCCCTCAGTTTCGGCATCTTTTGTCCAAGCTGGGGATGTTCCGTTCACCTCCTCCAGCTTGAGGGGGGGTGTTGGCGCTCATGTTCCTGCTTTTCCCGCCTATTCTTTTTCTGTATATATTTTTTATTGTTGTTTTTTTTCTAGCTCAGCTTGTACATACTAACTGCATATTTCAGCTCTATAAATGGAGCTAGACAGTTCATTTGTTCGGATGATGAGAAAATAAAAATTGTGCTCTCGGTATGGTGAGAGTTTAAGTTTGTGCTTGCATTCATCTGTTATCTTCTTATAGATTCCAGGTTTTATCACTTACCTTACCTCATTAGCACCTGTCGCTATACACTCCCTCTTTTGTTTTTAGAAAATTAAGATAAAAAATAAACAACTTATATTAAAATAAATCTTGAAGTGCCTCTCAAGAGCGCTTCTTTAACGTCGATTTATTGATTTACTTAGAGTGAACTGGCTCAACTAGTTTAATTTCTTCAGCAGTTTCAACCTCTAAATTATCATAATACGGTTCAATCGATGTCTATTAGCTTTAAACACTTTAAAAGTGTCTAAACTCTTAATTTCAACTGCACCATGTGATAAAACATCAGTAACAACAAATGGACTTATCCAATGAGATCATAATTTACCAAGAAAGAGCTTTAGTTTAGAGTGATGAAGAAGGACCTTTTGACCTACGGAAAATTCTTTTCTAGTTAAGATTTTGCTGTGAAAGGCCTTAGTCTTTTCTTTATAGATTTTAGCACTCTCATACGCATCATTACGTATCTCTTCCAATTCTTGCAAATGTAATTTTCAATTAATTCCAACCTCAATTAAATCCAAATTGCATTGTTTGAGAGCCGAGTAAGCCTCATGTTCTAATTCTATGGGAAAATGATAAGGTTTTTCGAATACTAACCTGTATGGCAACATACAAATAGGAGTTTTATATGCTGTCCTATATACCCATAGCTCGTCGTCTAAATGCAAACTCCAATCTTTCCTGTCAAGATTAACCACTTTCCCCAAAATTGATTTGATTTCCTTGCTAGATACTTCAATTTGTCCACTTATCTGAGGATGGTATTTTGTTAAAGTTCAAGCCATATTTCTTCAGTAAAGACTCAACAATTAGGTTAAAAAAATGAGTTCCGCGGTCATTGATTATTTCCCTATACACTCCAATCCTGACAAAAATATAAGACTTAGCAAAATCGACAACAAATTTAGCATTATCAGTATGAGTAGCCTTAACTTCAACCTATTTTGAAACATAATTCACAATAACGAGAATGTATGTCTTACCGAAAGATGAAGGAAAAGGGCCCGTAAAATCAGTTCCCCATATATTAAAAATTTCACATACCAAGATATTGGTGGGTTGCCTTTGGTCTTTTGGTCCTAAACCACATGTTCTTTGACATCGATCACAAGACTTGCAAAATATATAAGTATCATAAAATAGTTTAGGCCAAAACAAAGTACATTTAAGCACCTTACAAGCTATCCTTTTGGGAACAAAGCGTTTACCACATGCAAAAGAATGGTAAAAATTAAATATTGATGGGATTTCATCATCAGATACACATCGCCAAATAATTTGATCAGAACAATATTTCCATAAAAGTGGCTCATCCTATGCATAATAATTAGCCTCAATTTTGATTTTTTTCAGCTCGTGATAAAAGTACTAGGTAAAGATTTGGTAATCAGAAAATTAATTAAGTCATCATATCAAGGTGTTACCTGTTGCGTGGTGAATAAATGTTCATCTGGAAATTCATCTTTTAGATTGTCAGAAGTTGTATCTAGACGGATACGACTAAGATGATATGCAGCCAGATTTTTAGTTCCCCTTTTGTCTTGTATCTGTACATCAAATTCTTACATGTGTGGCCAATAGATATGAACAGAATTTCTCTAGCCCAAAAACAATAGCCAATAATTCTTTCTCTACTGTTGAATAGTTTTTCTAGGCATCGTTTAGCATTATAGAAGCATATTAAATCACAAGCAACACTTTCTTCATCCTTTGGCCTATAACACTTTGTTCATCCTTTGGCCTATAACAACTCCCATCATATAGTCGCTAGCATTACACATTGTCTTAAATAGGGACTCTAATCTGGGGGCTGGATTATTGGCACATAAATTAGCTTCTCTTTTAATTCAATGAATGCTTTCCTACATGCTTCGTCAAGCTTGAAATTTAGTGGTCTTCGAAAATTCTTTGATAAAGTGACGATAGAAACCTACATGTCTAGGAAAAGAGCAAACTTCCCATACACTAACGGGCTAAGGATGATATTTAATAATTTCTATCTTAGCCTTATTAACCTCAATTTCAAAATCTCTTTCTTGACTACCTAAATCATTAGAGGGTTTAATCTTTGTTGGGGTTGCCTTATTTCCTTAGCTCCATCTTCCCATAGAATTTGGTGCATACAATTTGATGGACTAATCCCCTTCAAATCAGCCACAGTCTATCGAAAAGCATCTTTGTAATTTTTTAACATACCCAATAATTGTGTTTCGTGCAAAGATGTTAGTCTGCTCGAAATAATAATAGAAAGAATTTCATGCTCACCTAAAGACACATATTTTAAGTTACTTGGAACAACCTTCAACTCTAATTTTGGTGGCTATATAAGAGATGGAAACAACTTCAAATTATTTCTAGTTAGCTCCAGAAAACATACCTATTCCTCCAAGTATTTGCTCCACTCTAAAATCTGGATAGTGGTATCCAACTCCTCAGGAATGGTAAGATAATCAGCTAGTATTTTTCCTTTCTGAATATCCAAGCTATTTTCCAATGCAGTCCATCTAAACAAAATGTCTCCTGCACTAAAGCATCAAGAAACTCATATAAACAAAAGATTGATCGTCAATAGGAAATTTCATGGCATCATAAATCTTGAACTTAATCACAACATCATCAAACTCAATAGTTAAAGACTCATTATAGACATCAATTTTTATTCTAGAGGTTTTCAAAAATGATCTTCCCAATAAAATTGAGACTGAAGTGGATGAATCTTCATTACCCACTTGTAAGACAAAAAAATCAGCTAGAAAAATCATATTATCAACTTGAATTAGGGCATCCTCAAGAACACCCTTAGGATAGGCATTAGATCAATTGGAAAGTTGGATTATGAAAAGTGTTTCTTTCAGAGGCTCCATATTCAAAGATTTATAAATAGATTAAGGCATAACATTAATCGATGCACCTAAATCCAACAATGCTTTCTTAATTTTTAGATTACCTATTTTATAAGGGATTGTAAATATTTGTGGATCTTGACACTTAGGAGGTAACTTCTTTTGAAGCACAGCAAAAACAGTCTCACCCAATCACACCGTTTCATTGCCACTTAACTTTATCTTTAATGTACAGAGTTCCTTAAGAGATTTAGCATAACGAGGAATTTGTTAATAGCATTAAGTAAAGGAATATTGACTTGTACCTTGTGAAAAGTTTCTAGAATTTCTTTCTCTTACTCCTCCTTTTTTTGCTTGGCAAAATAACTAGGAAAAGGAGGTTGTAAACTAAACTTAGGCGTGACAATGCAAGAATCACCCTCCTTTTTCTCTTGTGGCTGCTTTGGAACTTCTTTCTCCACTTCTTCTTCAAACTCTCGCTCAAAAACATTTAAGGTAGGTTCCTTTTAACTTTTTACACTTTGAAGTGTAATAGCACAAGCACTCTTCTTTAGATTCAACTCAAGTTAAGAAGGGAACTTTCCTGAATTTTGTGCCTCCAACCTATTGATGGCAATCGCCATTTGGCTTATTTAAGTCTCAAGATTCTGTATGCTGGCTTGTGTATCTTGCTAAAATTTCAGGGTATTCTATTGAAAGTTCACAGTATTCATGGCCAATGTTTTGATTTTGTCCTCCAAGGGATTATTTTCACAAGAAATTTGCCCCATTTGTTGTTGCTGTCTAGGCACATCAGGCTATTTATGTGGATAAAAATTAGAACTTACTTGTTGTCCCTGATTGTTTTACCAACTAAAACTCCTCCACTTGCAACATCTATCATACTCCTCTAAGTTAGTAAAAGACCATCACAAAAATATTGAATCAACAATTGATCGCTGATTTGATAATAGGGGTAGCTTGCACATAGCTTCTTAAATATCTCCCAATATTCATATCATGACTCCCTGATGTTTTTTGGGATGCCACAAATTTCTTTTCTAATATTGGTGACCCTAGAAGCTGGCAAAAACTTCTCTAGAAATAGCTTCTTCATCTCTGCCCATGTTGTAATAAGGTAAATAATAAAACCAATCTTAGGCATCTTCACAAAAAAGGGAAAAGCCCTCAGTTTTATCTGTTCTTAGGTGACATTAGTAGGCTTCATCCCCACGCAAAAAACATCAAACTCCTTTAAGTGCTTATAAAGATCTTCTCCTAATCTGCCTTAGAAAATGGGTAACAAGTGAATCAGTCTCGACTTCAACTCAAAAGTGTTATTATCGCCCAAATTTGGAAAATTAATGCAGTGAGGCTATTGGTCCTCAGCTGGAGCAACCAGTTGGCATAAAGTGCGATTTGCAGCCATGTTCCTTTCTCTTAGTCGTTCTTCTCTTAGTACTTATTGTCTTACTTTCGTCTGCTTTCTTAATGCACTTGTTGTTTTCTTAATTTCAGGATTGTACTGTAAATTTTTATATTGATTGGAACCCATAACGTACATAAACCATGAAAAATTCCCTAAAAATGGCGCCAAAATTTGATGAATAATGTCGCCTGTAACAAAATATAAAAAGAAACCAACTTCCTACAACATAAATTAATGTAGTTGTGAAAAGTAGGAATCGTTCCCACGAGGAATTCAGACGTTAGTAGTTACGCAATAAAAGGGGGTTTCAAATTGTCAATTAAACAAAATTTAATTGGAATAAGAAATTGAAAATAACTAATAGCCAAAAAATGAGAATTTAAGAATAAATAGGAATAAATCTTAGTTTATTGGTTAAGCATTCGTTGTGGTAACTTTATATATTTTCTCTTATGTTTAGTTAACCGAAACATATATTTGAATTAACACCTATTAATTAATAACTGGATATAATTTATGCTTTAATTAGTTAATAGCTTTAAGAATCAAGAAAATCTACAAACTAGACAACATACATACGAAGTATATTTAGCCTAGACAACTATTTTTCCTAGAATTATGTCCCTAACGTAGTAGACAAAAATCCTAGTCATTACTTTTTATTAAAAGAATTAAATGTCAACCTGTTTAATCTAGTAATTGATTGAATAAAAGCACAAACTAGTTGCGCAGCTAGTTGTAAAATCAAACAATCAAATAATAATCCAAAAAAATTAATATGTGACTAATAAATCGATTCAAATAAAGAACGAAAGTCTCACAACATTTAGAATTTAATAACTAGGATTCTGTAAACCAAGAAACAAGAGGTTAGTTGCCCAACATCACAATTTTTCCTAACTATTTTGGACTGTCCACGTTTGTGGCATTCTTGATTTTCTTCTTTGTTTCCTATTCAGTCGTCATCCTTGTTGCTTGATTTTTTTCTTTTTTTACTGGGCAATATTCTCCTCTATAGATGTGTTATGTTCTCCTCGTTTCTTTGCTTCCGCCACCACCATCCTTGTTTTTATTTTTTCCTATATTCGTTGCTTGTTGTTTGTAGCCCAAGTTTTCCTTTCCTACCCAAAACCCCAGTTTGTTTGATTCAACTAAATCACGTTTCCTTGATTTCAAATAAGTCCCCAATCTCACAGACTCTGCAGCCTTCAAATGCAAGGTTAAGGCGCAAAAAATTTTCTCTAAAAAATTCTACTGCTTATTGTCATATAGGTATCACTGCACAAGGCCATGTCTAGCTAGGTTCAACGCCTGGTTCAGCTCTTTTTTTATCCCAAAATATTTGCAGTTCTTTTTATTTGATTGCAAAACACACCTGGACATAAAACAAGATTAATTTCTAATAAGTGTAACTTCAAACCTTAAAAACAAAGAAAATTAACACATAAAAAGATAGAAAATAAAGACACTAACATGCTTTTAGGCTCAAAAGCTCACATAAGTGCCAAAATGCTTCAAATCTTGCACATTTTAATTGAATAAAACCAATGATATACTTTAGTTAATTTCATGGAAAAATACTAATCATCCTTGTCTCTCTCATGCATTAAAGCTAAAACAAAAAACGTATCCTAACTTAAGGATTATTTCAAAACAACAATAATTTTTTTAGGAATAATCGACATATGAATCATAATATTCATGAGTTCAAGCATAATTACAAAGTTTATCATGATATATATTCTCCCCCTTCATGTACGTAAATTTCCCAACAGAAGCCACTATTCAAAAATTTTATAATAGATAATTTAGGACTAGACCACATGCATAATTTGGGATGAACCACCCTTGCGAAAGTTCTGATATGATCAAATTATTAGACATTATATACTAGAAGTTGAAACCATCATAGTGGAACTTATACTATGATAAAATTAGTATACATTATAAACCAAAAGATGAAAATCACTCTATCTTACCTTTTTGTCACAATTATAAAAGTGGTGGTCACTTTGGTCCTAAATGATCTAATATAAAAGTTTTGAATAGTGATTTGTGTTGGGAAACTTTGTTTAGAGATGCTTATGTATTTTGTAAAAGTTGTGATAGATGCCAAAAGACAAGGACATTATCTCTTAGAAATGGAATCCCTTAAACTCCAATTCTTATAGTTAAGATATTTGATGTATGTGGCATTGCCATTTCCCTTCATCTCATGGTTTTTCATAAACTTTTAGTAGTTGATTACACTACAAGAAAAGGAGGTGTTTTGCGTCCTTATTTAAACGTCGGTAAAGGAAAATTGCCGTCGTAGAACACTATCTTCGACGTCAATGCAAACGTCGCAAACAACGTCGTGGAAGGTAGGGTAAGCATTGGTGATCGACGACGTCTGTTGGAACACGTCGTTGAAGGGGCAGATATTCTTCGACGTTTATAAAGACGTCCGGAAAGGCTATCACAGTTTGCGACGTCTGAAATAGACGTCACAGATGGAAATGTTTTCACGACGTACGTAGGACGTCGTGGAAAAGTATCATTTTACGACGTGTATGAAGACGTCCGTGAATGTAAGTATATGTTACGACGTTATAAGGAAACGTCGATAAATTATTGTTAAGGCCGACGTTTGGAAGACGTCGTAAAACATTCCCTTTCTACGACGTCTCCTTGTATAGACGTCGTAAATTGGTTGACAACTAAAAATGGAAATAAATTGATTTAAACTATTTTTGCAAAATTAATGGTTAATCAATTTGAATTAATAAATTTGTAAATTTCAATTTCCGAATAAAAATTGAATTTAATAAATATGAATTATAATTAATTTTTTAATTTACATTTGTTTTATAATTTTTTGCAAATTTAATATTTATCAAATTTGTAAATTATTA
>JANZLX010000063.1:0-24664 GCA_025531955.1 Erythroxylum orinocense
AACCAAACCATCCCAATACACATGTGACCATCTACAATTAGTGGCACACCATATTATTTCTATCTTTTATAACAAATAGTAATAATAATCGCACTCTTTTTTCTATTTCAATTTAAAACGAATTTTGTCTAAAAGAAGAGTGCGTGCGCGCGCGAGAAGATGAAAAGAACAGAGACCAGAAGCGGACCACTAATCGACGTTAACGACGGCGACGACGAAGACGGCGACTTTCTCTCTCAAATTGCTGAAGCCGAGGCAAAAGCCCTTTCCTCCGCCAAGCGCCGCCGTGTCACTGCCGTTGATTCCACTGAAGATCGGAGGAACGAGGAGGAGGGACCATACCTTGCTGCTCTGAGAGGGAGCAAAAGTGTTGTGTGGCAACAGATGATCAATACCGCTGCTTCTCAATCTGGTCGCTTTAAATCAAACGGCGGTGGCGGTGCGGTCCATTTCGGTGAATCTGAGCCTTCAGTTCCTGAGAAGAAGTGTGCTTGCGGATTGGGGAGTT
Source organism: Erythroxylum orinocense (assembly GCA_025531955.1). NCBI lineage: Eukaryota > Viridiplantae > Streptophyta > Magnoliopsida > Malpighiales > Erythroxylaceae > Erythroxylum > Erythroxylum orinocense. The sequence goes on from JANZLX010000063.1 coordinate 509, forward strand.
GTGTGGTTTTCACTGCAAATACTGAGAGGAATCGCGGACGCAAATTCTACAGATGCCCTGTTAGACAGGTAAGTTAACATAGAGGTACACTTTGACATTATTACGTCTCCGAAGCTTCACTGCGGTAGTGGTTCACTAAAATATGAGCTTGTGTGACCCATTTCTTAGGTCCAACAATCATGTCCAAGTTTCATTGAGGGGTATCTATGTGTGTGGATTGAGGGGATTTTTACTCGTCATTGATTGTCAATTGTCAACAAGTTACAATCTCTATATTTTTGCAGGAAAATGGCGGATGTGACTTCTTTGAGTGGTGTGACAATGCTTCTTCTGTCATAAATTCATCATCTTTGAGTAGTCCCCCAAATTATGCGCCTAATTCTGCAGTCCCAGATCTTCCCTGTCCATGTGGTGCTGGAACTTGCTTGGTTCTAACTGCAAAAACGGGGAAGAATGTTGGCCAACAGTTTTATCGTTGTCCTGCAAACCAGGTACTTCTAATAGCTCCTTTTCTTGTTCTGAAGCTTTCCATTTACACAATCTGTCAATTCAATAACCAAGTTTTTGTATTTCATGATCAATATATATATATAGTTTTTTTCCGAAGATTCAATATATGTATATAGATGCCTCATTAGTATAATGGCATAGTAGTTATGTTTGCATCCGAGGCTAAGAAGGTTAGATTTCGTCTTGATTAAATAATCAACATCATAAGACAATAGAATTGAAAACTAAAAGACATTGGAGGTGACATATGCACGATTATATCCAATAAAGAACTACTTGCGTCTATTGTTGAACAGGCAAGTGCTTGTGGCTTCTTTAAGTGGTGCAATGGTAACACTGTACCAGTTGGTCTTCCAGCAAATGTCTCCAATTGCAGCGTCTATAATAACATGAATGACTTGAGTGTAAAATCTGGATCGACCTGCTTTAAATGTGGCAAGGAAGGGCATTGGGCAAAAGATTGTTCGTTTTCCCAGTCTCCTGCTGAGTATGGAGGATCGTCTGGTTTATCTGTATCTTCCTGCTTTAAATGCGGCAAGGCAGGACATTGGGCCAAAGATTGTTCCATTTCCAGTTCTGGTTTTTCTGCTGAGCACGGGGGTGGTCGGTCTAGCTTGTCTGGTTCTTGTTACAAATGTGGTAAGGCTGGGCATTGGGCAAAGGACTGCACTTCCATTAACACTCCAAAAACACCTTGGAAATGCTAGGAAAATGTCGAAACTTCTGTTTGTTATCAAAGGATTTTGGTGTTTTAAGTAGTGATTTGCCCAACTAGTAATTACATGACTTAGTGAACCATGCCTCTGTATCATTATGGAGTACAGTTTTCTGGTCATCAGAATAGCTATCCGCAATATGTATCGTCTTCTCAGTTTCTCCAAGTTTTATGCAGTCCTAATATGTTGGTATATTTGGTACTTTTTGGTGCAAATTTTATAGTTGACCCAGAATGAATTTGATTTGAGTTCGTTCAACAATCCTTTTATGCACATTACTGCTGCTGAAGATTTAGAAGGGCCTGAACAAAGCTTAGAAAATCTGAAGAGTCAGACATCAAGATATTCACCTAAACTAGGTACATACAAAGCTCAATAATTATCCGTCATTAGCTGGACTTAATATGAAATATATACTCCGTACATTCTTGAAGTACAAATGCCACCTTGTCAGTTCCTACCATTCTTGTAGAATATGCTAATAATAGGAGGAAAGAAAGTGGAGATAATTACCACTCTCAGTCACTCATCGATCACTCACTATGTGAACATTAACTTGTCGGGAACTTTACTGCGTGCCAGATAGCCTACGGGATGAACTTCAAGATCACTGCTGGCTTTTGCAATCATTGAATCAATCTATCATGAGTATGCAGTTACAGTTCTTCAAACTATGTCCAGTTCAATTATCAGATTGCCTTCCACTTTGCTGCATTGTTTCATATAAATGCAGAGAACAGTATTATAAACTTCCTAACTAACTTGCTAATTTTCTTCCCTCGTGTCAGCCTAATCGAGAGGAAAAGCAGCAAGAAAGAATTGTGATTTTACTTTCATTTTAGGAAAATATTGTATCTATTGCCTAAGGCTAACTAGGTTTCACAAGCTCTTTGTCAATGGACTCAAAACCCCTTAAATTGTTTACTACATTCTGAAGTTTCTTGGATAGCTGTTCATTATGCTCTTCAACAACCTTTATGAATGTCGATAGCTGCTCTTGATACGTCACACATAGCCGCTTCTTATTCCGCAGCTCTATGGTGAGTTCTTGAATCTTTTTGTCCTTTTCATCCTACAATATCAACATAAAAGTCATCACTTAGATGACATTCTGCCTTTCACCAGAACATAATTTTCCAGTGCTTCACTCACATAAGTTCAAGTATTTTTCCAGAAGTCTACTTACTTCAACTTGGATAAAAATAAAGTATGACAGTCTATAATATCAAATGAGTTCGTTTCGTTGATATAACAAAACCATTGCTTCAAGAAAAACAGTAAACATCACAAGTACTTTTAAGCAAGGAAGTACATGACACTGAACTTTTGCACTCAAAATTTGATTCAAATTTTGCGTTCAAAAATTAAAAAATTAGCAAGGATGTCATAATACAGTCAATCAATAGAGGAGGAAGTAATCTACCAATGTTTGACGAGCTTCACGAGGTGCAACAACAAGAGGATGATTGTGTTCCTTTACAAACTTAGTTATCCTCCATTTTCCAGATTTATCATACTTGACATGTATCATTGCCTTACACCCCTCTCTTGTACTCATCCTCTGTTTTCGAACATTACCAAATTTACCTCTAATGCTAACACAATGTCCCTCCTTATTACACCCGAGTCGACGAGCAAGAATCCTTCCATCTCTTTCAGAACGACGACAAGACATCACACGCATGACAAATCCTAACTGCCTAGCATATTCATCGTAGAAAATCTTGGCAGCATCTTCCGATTCAAATTCCATGCCCTCATGTGGTTCTATAATCGGATCGCCTTCATTTACAATCAATTCTTGCCCACCAGAGCTCTTAACCAATTCATCTCCCTCTAAATCCACTGCAACAACCCATGAATCAAAATTTAACTCTTCTAATTTCTAAAACTGAGATCACAAGTTTCACAAAAAACATAACAAGGTAAATGAACACACAATTCAATCCATTTTTGTTTCCAATAGAAGCACTTTCACTTGTACCATCTTAACCGATGTCACTCTCTTCACCTAACAACCCCACTCACGAACACAACCTACCACAATCTCATCCTTAAAAGTTCAAAAAGTGAAGCAAAAAGCAAGAACCTTATTACATGAAGAAGCAAAAACTGTATCAATTTTTCTTTTCTTCTCTCTGTTTCCATTGATTTCAACATCTTCTTAGTAAGAATCTCGCCAAGATGCAGAGTCTGAATAGATTCATAAGTACATAAGATTACTCCTAACTATAGAGAGGCTATTTATGATGTTTTTTGACTGATTCCATAGATTTCCTACTACACAATTAAACCATTCACAAGCATGTAATGTCAGTAAAAGCACATTCCCTCTCCCTTCACCTCACAACAAATTCACCTAAAAGATAAGTGATATTACACAGAGAATAAGAAAAAGAACAAAAAGTCATAAAATTATGTAAAAACCCTTAAGCTCAGAAGCATATACGCTCACGCTTATCAAGAAACTAAACATAAATCCGCACAAAGAACAAACATTGAAATACCAGAAGAATCGAACCCAAAGATTTTTTTTTTTTCAATCACTTGAATTCAAATCCAAAACTCCTCGACCCAGAAACCAGAAAATCGGTAGGAACAAATTTGTAAAGAGAAATCAAAATTTATAAAAGCTACGAAAGAGTGCTAACTTACTTGATCGAGCCCTTACAACGACAAAGGTGAAAGCTTTGAAAGGAATAAGAGAGGTCTGGGTTTGAGAGAGATGATAACGTGAAGCTGAGTCCACTGGGAGCAATTGAGGATCTCAAATCAACGTGCTGCCACGTCTCGGGTCGGACATTTCGGTACTTAGTCAAGATCCGTGTTTCAACTACCTTCCTTAAGTAATGTCTTTTTCATAAAAAATAATAAACCAATGTATTAAAAATTGCACCGGAAATTAAACAGGAAAGATAAAAAAAAATTTAGGTTTATAAAATTCAGCTATACTAAATTGTCATAAAATTATTAAAAATTAAATAAATTTAAAGAATTTAAAAAATTATTGAAGAAGCCTTACTTATGAACAAATTAGTATTTAATTAAAAAAGAAAACTATTAAATAAAAATTAATTGATTTATAAAAACTGATTAGTTTATAAAAATGGACTAATTAATTAATAAATTGATTATTTTTTAACAACAAATATTATTAACGTAAATCAAATTGAAAAGTTAAAAACTAAATCAAAAAGTTAGTCCAATTCAAGATTTTTACTATTAAATCAATCAGACCGGTTTAGTTTTAAAAATGTTGTAAAAAAATAACATCTCTTAATAGAAATTCCAATAACATGAAATTTTGAGAAATATATAAATAATCAGTCTTAACCTTGTTTAATAAAGAAACTATTTTCGATAAAATTAAAAATTAAACCAAATAGTACAAATATCCCATAATTAAATTAAAAATCTTAGATATATGTTTAAAGATATCTTTAATGAAATCAAGTTTTTAACCTTTAACTTATGAATAAAATTTTAATAAAACTTCTAATATGTAGTAAATTCAAGAAAAAACTTGTTTTAAGGGTCTGATATTTACTTTAAAGTATATAATTAAATATATATATATATATTGAAACATGGCTATGAGCTCCCCAAGATTAACTAAATATATGACTTTATCCAAATGATTGAAAAACAAACTCATACGATTAATTGTAAAAAGAAATTTTATTGTCAATATAAAATACAATATTGGAAAGCCTTTTCTTAAAAAGAATTGACTATACCTGCTGCAGACACAAGACAAAAGGATAACAGAAAGGCAGAAAATAAGATCACTAAACACTGATTCAATGTAATATCAGTTGGTAGACAAAGGAATTGCATAGAGCATGGCCAAAGACGAGCAGCAGAGGGACAAGTGTCGTTCAAGTTCCCTGAAACTGTTCTTACGTCTCTCCTCCATTCCATTATTGAAACAACTAAAAACAATAATCATTACAAAGCATGTCAGGTTCAACTACCCAGATCTTTGAAGAGACAGTCCACAGCCATCCTAAACTTGACACAGATCTCTGAGAAGAAAAGCAAAGTTCTGATGGTTTTGTATGACCATGCTGTACATTTCTAATCCCTCACTAGGACACTGGCTACCCCCTAAGGTTCAGATTCTCCTACCAGTCACTCCCAGGTGTTACAACAAAAGAGCAATAAAATAACGCCCCCCAGAAGTAAATCACTCCCGGTCACCGTCAGCCCCTGAACATTTTCCATTATGATACACACTTATGTATAGTCATGTAAGAAGAGCAGTTAACATTCTTAAAAGGAAAATAATTCAATGCATAAAGCTGAACTGTTAAAACTAATCCTCACAATATATCTATCTATCTATATATATATATATATGAGTGTCCATCTCTTCCACTTCCCAACTGCTGAAGCACATTTCCTCCAATAAAGAACTGCCACCTGATAACAGCATTCTTGTTCTTTCCTTGGTCAACTCCTCACAGATTCAGAATTTATATGACCACTATTACCTGAATGCGGATTTGATACACTAACAGGATTGCGCGGCTGCCCAAAATGTTTTAAAAGTTCCATCTGCCGATCATTAGTATGAGGGAGGCATGCACGCAAAAGCTCGACAGGCATTTCACGTTTTGTTGCTGCACGTATCTCTGAACCAATATCTTCAGTACTACAAGTGTTCTTCGCATAGACAGACTGTAGTACAGTGTCATATTTATGCAGGCAATACTTTGTAAGAAGATCAAAGAACTCATTAAAGGAAGCCTGCCAAAGAGCAAAATTGGGCACATTGCACTTGGCAACAGCCTGTGGATCACTTAATAATTTAGTTCCTCTTTCAAGAAGTGACTTCAAGATAACAGATGCCCCATCCCCAGCAGGACTACCAAGTGGACGTAAAGGAGGCTGCTCTGTAGAACAAACAACTGCAACAAGACAAGAACTTAATGCCCGGAGATCCATTACATTAACACAGGTAGAAACTGCCTTCACAAGATCCACGGTTGTTTCAGCTGCTCCTGTATCTTCGTGAATGCCACCAAATAAAAACCTCAAGTGACCAAAAATGGCCATACAAACTATTCGGGTGAGTTCGGTGGAAGGAAATAGGAGCTTAAGGAACTTGGAGATCAGTTTTCGACCCTTGGGAAGAGAAACCATCCTAATGAACACAAGGTCATCTTTTGATACCAGCCCAGCAGATTTACCACTTTGGCCCAGGGGGTCAACAAGCTGAAGTGATGCAGCTACACCTTCAAGTAGGACTTGCCTTTTACGTCTGAGATGGCTGCCACCATCTTGGGGTTGATTATACTGCAAGAACCGATCAATATCCTCTACATCTAGAAGGACAGCTAGGCAATCTTCAATGGTGATTCTAGCTGCAAGTAAAGGTTCTTGTTCCAGAGGCTTCTCAGAGGTGTGTTCAGAGCTTCCATCACCACTACCAGGGGGATCAACTTCAAGGAGTGCACGAGGCCTGCGTATGTTAGGAATGGGAATTTTCCCAACCGCATCAATATGGATATGAGAATGCTGGTCTGAACTATTACGAGATCGAGATGGAACCTCCTTCAGTTGTGAAGGACAGAAACGGTGCTTTGATCTTGATCCAGATCGTTTGTAAAGACTGGCTTGATGGTAGTAATCATCAATGTATGGGTCACTGCTATGTGTTGCAGCATGCTGCATTTTCAGAATACTCTCTATCTCTTCAGCTGTCATATACTTTGACCTAAACTGAAACCAAGCACTGTCACTTTTCTGACTACTAGTATCAGAGCCTTGTTGCGAAGATCGCATATTTTGTCGCCCTCTTGATGATTTATGTTTTGGTTCTCTAATATCTGTTAAACCAAGCAGCATTTTATGTGATGACGAATGGTGTGCACCATAAATCTGAGATTGCATTGCAGCGAGATGAGCAAAAGGTAGTTGAACAGATGGGTGCAATCTCTGCTGTTGCAGCTGCTGCTGCTGTGATAACAACTGCATGGACATTAGTCCATCTCGAGATAACTGCTGCTGCAACACACTGTGCAATAAACTTGGATGATCAACATGCAATAGTCCTGAATGGTCAACCCAATGTTTTTGCGGCCTGTTACTAAAAGAAAGGCCAGGAGAGGTAACATGGGATGCATTTCCACCATAGTGCAGAACCTGATTTAAACCAGGCCGATGAAGATTAGAATTGGAAAAAGGAGACAGATTTGGGGCAGAGAATGGCAATTGTGCTCCTCCAGAAAGTGAAGGAATGTTCAGGTTGTGTGGTGAAGCCTGCTGATTTCTACCCCCAGGAGGGAACGAGGTGAACTCTGATTTTGGGACCAGAATAGGTTCACTTGAGAAGTGATGTTGTTGCAATGGCTGCTGGGGATATGTGGAAGTTCTGTACAAAGGTTTTGATTCATTAGTAGAACGAGCAGATGAAGGTTGCGGGTGCGATGACCATCTCTTGCCTTCCTGAGCAATTTCTGTATCTATCTGTTGATCTAACCAGCTAGCAAATTCTCCATCCTGTGCCCATTCCGTTGCAGATGAACCTGAAAAGAATATGATGGTATTTGAACTCTAACATAAGAAGAAAAACTAAGCACAAACTTAAAAATAAACAACCTGCTAACTACCAGAAAAAGTAGGGCAGCTAGAAACCATTCAAAATAGTTTGCCAAATAATGCCAACAATCTGGTCTGTTTTGTTTTATGATCTATTACACACACAGTTTTCACTCAAAGCTACAAATGAAGTATGCTAAGAGTAGGAGAATATTTTCAGAGTTCACTTGGAAGTCAAGCTCTGAAAAACTGTTCCAGCACATCTTCAGATAAGAGGAGATTCTTAAGAAAATCAGAAGGAATAGGGCCTGCATCCATGCTACCATAATGATTGGAGTTAATAAACTTTTGAGGGTAAATGGATTAGCCTCACTGCTACCACAATAGCATTCTCTAAGTAGTTTTTAACCTTCAATTGAATCTTATACAAGCAAGCAGATTCTGCATAGATGATGCAAATGTCCATGGCTACCAACCAACAAATTCATTTTTCCAATACAATAACCTGCTGAAAAGCTGAAGGTTATCATTATGACCAAAAAGAGAAGGCCCTTTTCCTTTGATTGCAACAGAAACATGAAAAATGGCCATGTTAATTGGACATGTGCATCATAATGAATTCTCAAGTGGATGCAAAGAACAGAATCCAAAATAATACAAAACAAGGGAATAAGAAAATAACCTCAAATTTGCAAATAAACCTAACCAAAAGGAAAATAGTGCCTGTTAGAAAAGAAAAGGTCCCATTTTATGGACAGTGAGATGGCATAAAGGTGCAGATCACCTTGGCAGAAAAGAAGGAAGGATTCAATTCAATCACATGTTCTCACTTATCACTTAGATTAGCAATCTGAATTTTTATCAGTATTTATTACTTAAAGGAATAACCGATAAAAAATCCAATGTGTAATAAATGTCCAGCCAAATAATTAAAGCTTTCGCAAAAAGAACTTCAAAAGAATCAGGAAAGGACTTAAAATGTTTTCTGTTATCACCTTCATCTGGCAGAGAAACAAAACAAAATACAAGATCCGAACTTTCAAACGTATAACAAATGATAGAAGGATGTGAATAAATAAATAAATAAGCATTTTGTGTAGAAATAAAGTAACCCTTCATCTGAAAAGAGTTAATCTATCAAAACACTACCTGATTTACCAACAAAAGGAAAAGAAAAAGCAAGCTAAATAAATCCTTAAAGCTTCCCTAATATAGTAATGAAAACTGCATGCAACATTTCAACTTACTCTCCCTTGAAAACGATCCAGATCCTCTATCACCAATAACTCCAGGATTTCTTGGGCCCGTAACAACTCTGTTCAACTGCACAGGTGACAATAAATACAATATCAAAGCATAAAGATGAATATAAAAGTTCAAGACAAGAGAGAAAGGCACAATATAGTAGGAGATAAACTAAAACATGTGAAAGAAAGAACAATTATATGCCAGAAACAGATGGTCGTTTTGTCTATCATACAACAGTAAGAATGTAAATTGCAACGTCAGATATCCCAAGCATTAGCAAAAATCATTTCTAGGACCTATATCAATAGAAATTATATGTTATTCTACTGATGGACGGTAAAACAACTACATCAAGAACTTCATGTCACATAACCACTAAATAAATTCTCTCATGACCAATTTTGACAACTTACATAGAAAGAAAAATCCTACACACACAAAAAAACGGATTTCCAAACATCAATGGCAAGTATATTCAAATTGAAATTAAAAACTTGTTCCTCTACACAATCCAACTATCCATACTAATCAAGCTAATCTGGAGAGACTGGAATTTTCAATCGACAATCAGTTTATCATGCGATAGAGATTCAAATTGATAAATTAGCTATTCCTAAAGTGAAACAATAAGGCCTGTCAAGGAAAAGTAACACATGAACTGTTTTGCACCTATCAATCCCAGAAAGGGTAAAAATACAACAAAGACCCTGAACTTATTGATGGATGAAGAACCATCTCATTCTCTTTGCTTGTTTCATTGAGAGGAAGCTTATATAGTGCCCAACCTGCATATTTTAACCAGGTAATCCTATATAATATCAGGATTCTCAGTTACTTGTTTTACTGCCATCTATGGTAATGGCTAATCTGCCTCAGACCACCAGAGCATCAACTTATCATAATTCATAAACTCTAACCAAAATGAAATAAACAAGGATCTCTACAACAACCAAAGGGTAGAGATGACTTCCACAATCAAACAATAAATCCATTCATACCAACCAATAGTTGAAAATTCCAAAATTATCAAAAATCATTCAAAAGGGAGTTAACACATATAAGATTCTAGTTAAGTTCTCCACTATGGAAGTAGTTGTAAGTAAAGACGTCTTACCTTTGCAAAAGTACTGGCAAGATCATCCACATCAGATAAAGATCCTAAACCTGCACCCTGGCATAATATGAAGTTATTATGACAAATTATCATGCCTGAAAATTTTAAGTCGACAAAGGACTATAAGTATTGGCAGTTTACTGCTACAAGCCTATAAGGCCAACTAAAACCTGAAAAGAGAAATAATAGATCATTTAAATGTACCATTAGAAGCATCAGGGTCTTATTGCCAAACTTCTAAAAAGCAGTTGCATATCTGCTACACTAGGACTTCTAATTCCTTCTAACATTTCAAGGAAGATAAAGAAATTGCTTTTACGAACCAATATCATTTGACAATGTCCCATCTCTATAAACGGTTAGTTGAAATAAATTTCACAAAGCTTCTCCTTTATCAAGTGTTAGAGACCCATCAATCAATTCTACATACTTTGCAAGCAAACCTTGTAATAAATTGAAACTTTAGCAGCATCAAGCAATTAGAAAAACACATCGCATAATTCATAAGTACCTTCAAAAGATGTTTAGCCTAGAAAGGAACCACGCACCGGTAAACTTTAAAAGCACAAATAATCATTAGCAGACACTTAGAGGTGTAACTACTTAACCAATTAATGGTGGAATTAGTAGCAAATAACCAGGTTAGGAAAACCAAGTCTTACTTCATCTCTCTCAAAGAGACGATATTCATCATCAACAGATCCAAATACAGTATTATCATCTCCATCTTCTAAGCCACCCAATTCCACTTCTTCCGTCGCATTTTGACCAAAAAATGCATACTGTGAAGCATCAAAGAGTGCACCTGAAAGCAGATAATCCAAAGAAAAAGGAGGGGGAAAAAAAGTAAAAAACGTATCAAGAAAATATGCAACAGAAAATGATTACAGTGAATAGAGATGTAACCAGAGGAATTAGTGACCAACATAAGTACCATTCATAACCAATGCTTCTGAATAGGTTACTAGAGTAAACAAGCAACCCAAAGCCTAAACACCAACTACTAAGTATATCATTTACAATTAAAACTAAAACATTGTCTTAGATCAAAATGTATAGTAAGAACTATCCAGGATACTCAGAAATTAAGAGCCATTTCACTAGAAACAGGATTTGACCCATTTAATCATTTTTGAACCATAAAACTGTGATGCAATGCTTGAAATCTAAAAACCCAAACTTCCCCTCTCTTTTGTTTATGATTCACCGTCCCAAAATGCTTAACTAGATTCTCCGACCCTCAAGCACCGGGAAATTACATCTCTTATTGTCAAAGCCTATACACCTCAAGGCTGACAAAAATATAACTTCCAAGTTACTTCTTTACTCGGAGCATTGTACTTCGAGGTAATGTGTATCCAGGTCATGTGGGATGTAAGCTTTATGAGCTCAAAGGCACTAATCCAACATCAGCTACACTCTACATGCTAAAGCCGCAAGATCTTCATTTCACCAAATCAAGCACAAGCAAACCATTCTTGAGTGTTAAAAGTTCTTCGTATCCACCTAACTACAAACAATTGCATCTTCGCGTGTTCCACAAACAAAGAAATTTCACCCAAAACCTTAAGATTCTCAAACCCATGTTCGTAACTTAATCACCTATCACCCGAAGGTTCTCCAGAAAACATAATCACAATACATATATAACAGTTAAGCACTTGAAAACAAAACAGAGAGAGATTGAGCCCAAACCAGAGGAGGACGTATCAAGCAAGCCTTTGAAATCTTTACCATTGGATCGCTCCATACTCACAGAACCCTAACCACCTCTCGCTAAAAGAGAAAAAAACCCTACAAACCCAAAGAAATGGAGCTTTAAACTATCAGGAAGATTATTAGAACCAGAATGACACGGTTGGCAAATAAGAAGTCATCTTTAGGGTTTGAACAGATTTTGACGAAATGATAACTGCGGCGGAGGCTGAGGAGGACGTCGAGTCGACGAGCTAGCGAGCCCCTCTCTAGACTCTATAGAGAGAGAGAGAGAGAGAGAGAGGAATCTCTTATATTTCAATTTTAATTATATAATTATTTATAAAAAATAACTTTGGGTTGGTGCCTAGAATTCACGCTTGTGTGCAGTATAATGGAGCGGATAAGAGACTCGATTCCATTTTGACTTTTGGGTAGATATTTTGACATTTCAAATCATGTCTTATTTTATTAAATATCGTCCACATATTTATATAAAATTTACATAAATTTTTTATAATTTTTTTATAAAATTTAATAAAATACAATAAAAATATCGTAATTAAAATAAGAGATCTAATTTTATATCTAAACCGCTTTCTTTTATAATAAAATAGATGTGACTTTTTTAATTAATATTTTTTAATTTTTTTAATTTTTAGTTGATAACTCCACTAAAAACACTAGTTACGATAATATTTTACTAATTTGATTAACATAATATTTCTCATCTATAATATTCAAATCTTCACGTAAAAAATTAATTGTCATTTAATCAAACAGATGAGTTAGGTTTTTTAATTCTCGTAAATGATTAGTTTACAACTAATTTTCAAGTGATAGCATACGTATTATAAATAATTATTAGTCAATAAATTAATATAATTAACTTTTTTAATTGAATTGTTAAAATTATGAGAGATTAGTTACTTAATTGAAATTTTTTACAAATTTGAGTACAGAATTAACAAAAATCTTGAAAGATTGATTAGTTTAAATTCTAATGTCCTTAAAAATTTAGTAAATAAAATTATATATTATGTGAAAACTTCATTTCTTTTATTTAAACAAATAGATTAACAAGAAAATATTTAAAGATTAACAAATCACATAATAATAGGTATCAAATAAATTAAGTTTTAATTTATTATATTTATATAATATTATTTATATGTAATATTTTCTTTCTTCTCGTGGGTTGTTTAGAAACAGTTTCTCTATCAGTCTATAATAAGGTTGCATATTACTAAATTTCTTCAGAATCGAAGATTTTTACTGGGTTATAGGTGTTGTTGTTATTGTTGTATTTATATGTAATATATAATATAAATTTGTCTTTTACTCTTATTTATTAGTAAATATCTTAAATACTTTTTTTAGGTTGTAAGTTAGTATTCATGTTGAAAGTAACAGACGTGTAATAAATTAATTATCTTAAATGCTTTTTTGAATTGTGAATTAGTATTGAAATTATTTTTCACATATTTTAACTATTTTACTTCTTTAAATAAATTAAAATTTGTAATAATTTCAAAAAATTAAGCGGTATTAGTTTAATTTCTTTCTTTTGTTAAGAAATTCTTATATTAATAAAATTGATAATAGAATTCACGAGAAAAGAAAATAGATTAATAAATTGAAGTATTTATAATTTACAATGAATTATAAAAATAAAAAATTGATAAAGGAAGCAATTAAAATTAATTAAAAAGCTTTGATTAAATTTAGAATGTGTATTTTCTATTTTGAATGAAAAATCAAATCAGCCTGGTTGGTTTAAACACACCGACTAATTTTTTTGTATAATTTTTAACTTTTAAGTTTTATTTATATAATAATTCTTAACATTAAAATTTGATTATTTGATTAATAAATGTGTCAATTTTCGTAAACTAATCAAATTTTATAAATTAAAATAAATCAATTAATTTTTATTTAACAGTCTTATAATTTAATTAAAATTTAACTTGATATGGGTAAAAATATTTTAAAATTTCTAATTTTATTAACTCTTAATTGTATATTGATTGGTCTAATATCAAAAACTTTACATATTAAAATTTTATTTTAATAGTTTAATTTTCGGTTAAGTTTTTCAAATATTGATAAAAATATTTACAATAAACAGACAAGAAAATAATATTCTCTCTTGTCGTTGGGTCAATTTTAGTAAATTTTTTATGTATATAAATAGTAAAAATATGTACTTACTTGTCTTACTCAAGAAAAGTACAAAAACAGCTTGCCGTCGTTTTAAGGTAATACCGGGTCCCATGTAAAAGAAGACAAGGACTATCACATTAATGTCACAGTTGTATCAAGGATGACAATTTGTGTTTGGTTAGTCCTCAATTAATCAAATTTTAGAACTTTTTTATTTTAAATTTAGACTACGTGTTCCTTTAGTTGAATTTGTGAAAGGTGAGTAAACACTTTTTTCTACGTAAAAATTATTTTTAAATATGAATTATTTTAAGAAAGCTATTTTTTATTAAATTATTTTTTACTGCAAAAGTTATTTTTGCAGATTATCTAGTTCTCTCCCGATTCAATTTGAATTAAACAAAATTGACCTCAATTTGGACTTAAAACGTTCAAACTCAACCTTGTCTGATGCCACAATTAAATTCACTCGTGGTGAACTGGGGATGAAAAATGGCCCATACTTAGCCCGATCCGAAAACAATAAAACCTATGGTCAACTTTAACCTTAGGTTACCCAAGTTCAGCTTAACTTGAGGCCTAAATTTTATTTATAAAATGATGTCATCATTTTGCACTTTTAATATAAAAAATTGGCTAGGGTCAAGTTGGGCTCGAACTTATGCCTGTTGCTTCGGGTGAGGCCCAAGCACCTAGACGGGGTTTGATACGATCAGACTTGCCTATTGCCATTCGATTTTATCCAATTTTCGCTCGTCACAAGTCTCTTAATTTAATTTTTCAATATTAGTATTTCTTGACTTGATTTGACAAATATTTTGATTGTTTTTATAAAAATCATTTGACTTATTCTCATATTAAATTATTTTTATATGAATATTAAAAGATTTAATCTTTTTTTAATCTTGATACACAATTTTAAGTATTTTAAATTATAATTGTATTTTAGAATTATTATAAATTTTTTTGGACATTTCTTAATTTTCTTTTAATATTTAAATTAACTATCATCTTCAACCAATGAATTAAATAGCATATCCACTTATAAATTAAGAACTCTTGTCACTATTTATATTTCCACGATTAATTAACTTTAATTTGACATTATATTTCTTCATAAGAAAACAAGTAAATTTTATAGTCATATATTAAAATCAATTTTAATCCAAAACTCATTCAATTTTATTTACTACGGGAAATTCTAATTTTTAAATTATTATTTAAAGTTAACTTCATCAAATCAATTCAATACAATTTGTATATTTTATTAATAAAAAATATAAATTGCATCTCTTCTTAGAAAGTTCACATACAACCATGCCACTTCTATAAGATGAGAGATATAAATCTAACATTTAATTATCACCATATATCAATGTTTTAAAAATAAGACAGAAAGTAAAATTAGTAAGATAAAAAGTTTAAGATTTAAAAGGCTCAACTGCTATTCTCATAAAGGTTAAATAAAATGGAATAATTTAAAATGAGATTGAATGGGATTGTTCTTAATTTAAATTTTAATTAAAAAGAGAGACTAATAAATGAAAATTAATTAGATTATAAAAATTAATTAGTTTACGACTAATTAATAAACTAATAAATTTTAACAAAAAAGGTTATTGAAGTAAATAGAATCAAAAAATTAAAAATTAAATCGAAAAGTTAGTCTGATTAAAGTTTTAATTTACAATTAAATCATCCGAATTGTTTCAATTTTTAAATCATAACAATATATTAAGGTAGCACAAACCATGTAAAATGTGTCACCAATAATATTTAAAAAAGTGTTGATTTATTAAATCAATAAATAAATTAATTAATTTTTATAAACAAAATCTTATCTTAAATTCTTCAATTTTATTCAAATTTTATTTTATTTTAAGAATAAACTTTAAATTTTTTATCTTATTGACTTCAATAAACTTCTAGTCTAATTTTTAAAAGATTGATTAAAAGTTCGATTAGCCAAATTCATTATGAAGAACAATGAAGATGTAAATAGAATTTGCCAACTAGATGTGACCAGAAGATACAAATTGAGTTGGCAAATTCCATGCAGAAAACGACTAAGAGCTATGGCTATTACACAAATTCATGCACCATATGCATGCAAACGCGCATGCAAAAAATCTTTAAAAAGGGTTAAGATTTTCTGTCAAATTTTTTGATAACTTATTATGTCTTATGAATCTCAGCTATTTATTAATGCAGATATTGCGTGGGTTCTGCATAAATAAATATAAGATCCGCATAAATAAATGACTGCGATTCATGAGACAGAATAAGACACCATAAAATTGGACAGAAGATCTGAAAGCCTATCTGCTCCACCTTCAAGACCATAACTTGTGCTTGCAGTCGCATTTCACCTGAAAATAGACTATAAGTCCCCTTGTCTGATTGAGTGGTTGTTTTTATTTTCGTATATCACCATGTGTTCTCTCCATTTTATCCATCCATTTTATCCATCCGTTAACATTTAGATGAAAACGAGAATATGAGAATTGATCCCGTTACTCTCTTCAACTGTGCTTATAATTAACATAGGTTGTTGTGTTTATAATCAATTAGATGAATATATAGCTGGTTAGCTGAAGTTCCCAGGCCTGAACTTTGTGATCATGGCCGAATTTAAAGAACTAGAGTTCATCGATGGTGGCCAGAGATACAAACTATATGTCTAGATCTAGATATGCATGAAGAACTGAACAGTACTTGATAAATAATAGGTAACGTAAAGATAATGTAAAGATAAATCTCAAAATTTATATTACTCTTATCTAATACCAATCCTATATTTATGAGATTCTATCCTTACCTAAATTTGAAATTAAAACAATACTTGTCCTTTTTTGTTAATAGGTCTTTATCACTAATTTTGTCCAAATTTTTTGAAAACGTATAACATTAAATCAAAATTAATCAAATTTGTAATTTATGAAAATCGTCTAATTTACAAAAATTATAATAATAATTAACGAATCGATTAAATTTTAAAAAAGAATAACTATTAAAATAAACAAGACTAAAAAGTTAAAAAATAAACCGAAAAATTAGCTGGTAACTAAACATGTTCGATCTTTTAGTTACTGCAAAAGATTTATTTTTAAAATGTAAAATGTAATATTATATACCTATATAAGTTGTTGAACATAAGATGGTATAGACATTAATTGCCATGTGTTAATAGCTAATTTAGCTTTAATTATTACATATATATGTATATATATATGTTTTAAGATATCACATAATGGAATTTCCCTTTGTTAATTTTCATTTATGATACTGTAACCTCAGGATTAGCTGGTTAATATGCATCACCAACCAGATTTACTCGTGATCTCCTCTAACATGCATATAAAAAAAATCAATATTTATAAAATTGACTAAAGATTAAATAAATCAAAGTATTTAAAAATATCAATCAATTTAAAGTTTAATTAAAAAGATTATTAAATAAAAATTAATTAATTTATGATAACTTATTAATTTATAAAAAATTGACCATTAGTTAATAAATTGATAAGTTTTTAACAACAGTAATTATTAAAGTAAATCGAATTGAAAAGTTAAAAACTGAATTAAAAATTAGACAGTTCAAAATTTTAACTGTTGAATGAATCGGTTGTGATTTTTAATCGTTGAAAAGGCTATTCAATAAGGAAAGTACAAATTACAAAGTGAATATAAGAATTTTCTAATTTACAAATTAGTACTTTTTATTTGTCTAAATTTTTTAATTTGTATATAATTTATTATCACATGTACTCTTTACTTATCATTTATTTTTAATTATTTTTATTCTAAAATTTCATGCCTGCAATGTTAAGTTTGGAAGTTTAGAACAAAAAATTTAAATTTATAAAGAATTAATATAAAATAAAATTTAAAAAAAGAGATAATTTGTGAAGTTACTAATACAGAAGAGTTCTGCATGGAGTCAACGTGTGGAGTTGCAAATCTAAACCTAAAGCTGCAAAATCCACAATCCGATTCTTTTCCTTCTTTGTATGTGATTTTGTTCACATGGAGACTACTACTTCATTGCCAATCTAGCAAGTATACACAATCAGATGCTTGTTTTTCTTGAGAGGGTTACATAATCTTTGTTCTAAAAAGGTAAAAAGAGGGAGGAGAAACACATCCAAAGACACTCACTTGTTTTTTTCTCTCTTTCAGGTTGGTATAATTCTGTCTGTTTATCCACTTTTTCGTGTTTATATGTTGGAAGTCATGTAGTTTATGCATGTCTACACACAGAGACATGAAAGAATGGAAGAGATGAGAGGGAAGTGTTTATGTGAAGTAGAACACTGAAGGAAAGCTTGTTTTGATAACAAAGATGATAAAACAAACAAAAACCAGAGATTTTTATGGAATTTCAGTAGTCTTTATTTACTTTAATAAACTATTTTGATGTAGAGTCAATGATCTAATTACTGGATAAAGGAGCTACTTTTGATGTAATTTTTACAGGTTGCTGCTGCATCTGTTCATTTTTTGCGGGTGCATAAATGGCGTTTAAGGAGAAGCTCAAATTGTTAGCTTCAAGGCCTTTATTGAGCTACATTCTTCTGGTGATGACTCCATTACTGCAATCCTTTTTGATCAACATGCTTCTTACAATATTAACTCTTACTCATTTTTCTTCAGTTCCTAAATATCATTATGACTACCAAAGAAGATGAAATTAAAATCAATCTTTTTTCCATTTCTTAAGAAGGGTTCATCTTGTTTTTGCCTTGTAGGCATGTTCAATCATTTTTCTGATATCGTACGTTCTTGACCAGTTTACACATAATCATTACAGGTCAAAAACATCTTTAGTTTGCTTAGTGAAAAGTTCTTATGAACTTTTTTTTTTAACAAACTTGAATGTGCAGGCCACAGTGGTGCTGCTATTTCCGAGTATAATAGTTCCATGGTGGTGTAGAATGGCAAAACAGATGGAGCACAACTTATACTTGGACTCCCACAAGTTGAGCTCCACGCTAACTTCACAGCTTCACAACACAGCTAAATTGTTGCATACTGTGAATTCTTCAGCAATTAATTTAGCTCGACTAATGAATTCATCGCTGGGCGGAACTGCTCTTGTGTCCTGTAATGTTGAGGACGAGGTAAGAGTCCTGTCATTCACCTATTACTCAAATCTTATCAGGGTCTGGCATATAAATATAAATTGCGAACTGTAACTGAAGATTATAGCTTATACATTTCGTTGTTTGAAACTGTTTTCTTCTGTTTCTCTTCAGGTGGCTCCCTTATTGTTCAATGCACTTACAGTAGTTCCTTACATATCACATGCTATGTACATTGGAACTGAAGGTTCATTTTTCTCGTACTATTATGATGGAAACCAAACCTTTGCAACTTACTCCAAAACCGCGGTAGGTTTTTCCAAATTGAAGAATCAAAATTCCAGGGGACACTTCAATTGGTATAAGCAAACCGTAGACCCTAGTACAGGAAAACCTGAGGGAGTTCCTACTGAATCTAGCATTCCCACCATAGCTAACGCAAGTTTGGTCCAACCAGCTCTGAACAGTACAAATGGGTATGCTACAGTAGGAAGAGGAGTGAACAGTGATGAAGATCTTCTTATCCTGAACACGGTTTCTCTAAATGGACAAGGAGTTGTCTCTCTCGGGTTTCCAGTGAAAACATTAACTGAAGTCTTGCATGGGATAGATTTTTATGGTGGAAGCTTATACTTGGGAACACAAGATGGACAGTGGCTTGTAGGAGGATTGAATAATACTCGTGTTGAGGTCTCTGGAACATCCGTTTCCTTGTGGTCATTAGATAGACAGAATGAAAGTCACGTTGCAGAAATTTCATGCGCGCATGGAGGTGGAGACCCACAGGTTTCACTTCTGAAGATGGGAGAAAATAAGAATATAGTCGGGTGTTCTACAATAGAACTCTTGGGAGTTCCATCTGTAAGTTTCCAATGAACCATCCATCTCAAAACTTTATTTTCTATGTAAGCTTCACGAAAATGACATAAGATAAGCATAGTAAGTCCCGGAGTTTGACATGCAGAATTACATTAGACCTTGAATCCTTTTTTCTGATAAGCCTGAAGAACTTGTGCAATTTCTGCAGATTTCAATGTCTAACTGTTTGCATGTGTGAATCAGGTCTACGTCTTAAGTTTCCCCTATGGCGGACAACTGCATAACATTCAGAGGAACAGTAGAGTTGCTCTCATATTATTGATAGTGATGATGGCTGTAATGATCATCTCTATCCTCATTTTCGTGTTGCTGATGGTTAAAGCTACAGAAAGAGAGGTGCACATATGTTCAGCATTGATAAAACAAAAGGAAGCAACTGAACAAGCAGAGAGGAAGTACATGAACAAAAGTAAAGGCATAGCTAGTGCTAGTCATGACATTGGCAATCAGCTAAATGGAATTACTGGCTGGATTTGTATGTGCTATGAAGAAGTACCTCCAGGTTCAACAATGGAGGCACACTTAAAGCAGATGGATGACTGCACAAAGGACTTAGTTGGTAAGCTAACTGATCAGTCCTTCAAATCATTTCTTTCTTACTAGTTAAATCCATGAACTTAATTCTTCTATGTAATCCCAGGCCTACTGAATTCTATCCTTGTCTCGAGCAAAATTGAAGCTGGCAAGATGGAGCTTGCAGAAGAGGAATTCAATATAGCTTCCCTGCTTGAAGAGGCAGTGGATTTCCATTATCCTATGGGGTTGAAGAAGGGTATAGATGTGGTGTTGGACTCTTGCGATGGCTCCATTCTTAAATATTTCAATGTGAAAGGTGATAGACTGTGGTTGAAAAGAATCCTGTGTAATTTAATTGGCAATGCTGTGAAATTTACATCAGAAGGGCGTGTATCAGTTAGATCATGGGCTAAAAAACCCAGTTTGCAGAACATGATAACTGCAGGCAAGCATGATGGTTCCCGGAAACCATGTTCCTGCTTATTTCGCAATGAAAAGGGAGGAAAGGAGATGGAAATTGTCAATGCAGCAAAGCAGAATCAAGACTGTATAGAATTTGTGTTTGAAGTGGATGATACAGGGAAAGGAATACCGAAAGAGAAGCAATGTTCAGTATTTGAAAATTTTGTCCAAGTCAAAGAAACTGCTTTCGAGCATGGAGGCACTGGGTTGGGACTAGGAATTGTTCAATCTTTGGTAAGTAATCCTTTTCCAGAAAACTTCATCTCTGGTGATTTCTGTGTCTCATATTTCCTAAGTTCTGCTGTTGCTTGCATTATAAAAAATATATACTGTTCCATTTATTTACAGGATATTTTGCAATTGTTAAGAGTCAATTACAGAAACTAGACCTTGAGTGGCTTGGACTACAAAGATTAACAGAAATTTTTCTGTAAACTAATGTCCAGTAGAACTGTAGAAGCAAACAAAGTGATCTCCTTCAGAATTAACTGATCTGAATATGTGTTACATGCTGTTTATTTCTTTCCAGGTATTTGAGTAATGAAACTTTAAATGTTATCAATCAGGTAAGGCTGATGGATGGTGAAATAGAAATAGTTGATAAACCGATCGGGGAGAAAGGAACTTGCTTCAAATTCAATATTTTGCTTACAACATCTAGGAATCTTGCTATGGATAATTCAGAAAGTTGTATGGTGAATAGTGTAAATTCCATATCTGACAGCACACCTGTGCTAACTAGAGCTAGTGCTCCAAGCTTTACCATTCGTGCCACAGGTCCCTTGCTCTCTCTGTTTAGTTCTAGCGCCAGGTGCGAGAGATCACATGTTGTTCTACTGATTCAAGCAGAAGAAAGGAGAAGAACTACACAGATGTTTATTGAAAGCTTGGGAATCAAAGTATCTGTGGTTGAGCAATGGGAATGTATTCATGAAGTGCTAAGGAAAATAAAGAGCAAGAATGTTTCTTATCTTTATTCTTCTGATAAGTTGGATGTATGTCCCGGGAGTGACACTTCAAGCACAGGATGCAAGGATTTGCATTTAAGTTCCATGGATGGGACAGATCAAAAGCTTCCCACTAGTGGAAATAGCAGTGGTAGAGCCGCAACAGGTTTTTTGTTGCTTGTGATTGATGCTAGTTCTGGACCTTATGAAGAGCTATACAATGCTGTTGATGAATTTAAAAGAGGCATCTCTGGTGTTTCTTGCAAGGTAGTTTGGTTAGATAAACCGACTTCTCGAAGAATTACAAGTTCTTACCAGGGAAGGATCGATCCCACTGATGACATTTTCTTGCAGCCATTTCATGGTTCTCGGTTATATCGGGTTTTAGGACTTCTACCAGAGTTCAGGGAGGGAGGTTTATCTAAAAGTAAAAAGGATAGTGCAATGCAAAGAGTCTCATCATACTTGAAGCATTTAGATCAAACAAACTCAGCAGCACCATCATCTTGTAATGGAAAGTTTAAGCCACTTGAACAAGACATGGACAAGCCTCTGACTGGAATGAGATTCTTGGTGGTTGATGATACCAGAATGATATGTATGATGACTAAGACTACTCTTGAAAAGCTAGGTGCAAGTGTTGATGCTTGTGAAAATGGAAAGGAAGCACTGGATCGGATTGGTTTACTAGACCAATCTGAAATTACATCATCTGTGGTTCCTTATGATTATGTTTTGATGGACTGCGAGGTAACGTCCTATACTTAAATCACTACACTGTAATGCAAACTAATCCTGAGTCATTACTTGATGTTTTTCAATTCCATTACATGTTCAACAGATGCCAGAACTGGACGGCTATGGTGCAACAGAAGAAATAAGGAAGAGGGAGATCAGATATGGATTTCACATCCCCATCTTTGGATTATCAGCTCATGAATCAAAAGGTGCAGCTGACAAGATGATTGAAGCTGGAATGGATGACCATCTTAGTAAACCATTATCAAGGGAACACTTACTTGAAGCCATTGGAAAGTATCAAAAAAAGCTTAAGCTGCATGAAACCATTCAAGACAAAGATTGAGAGAGATCCAGGAAATGATTCAAATATCACAGTAGCAGAAAGATTAGGAGCTCATTTATAACCTACTCTAGTCATCCTGCTCCTGACATTGTATCAAACTTGCAGAACCAAAACGTGTCCTATTGCACAAATAGATTTCCTTCATTGGAAATCAACATTCATTCCTTATTTAGTATTGTAAAATATATAAATTGTTATACACATGAAGTTAGCTTGAGATGGGAAGTTCCACAGATATTTTTTATTTTGTGGAAATAGTGAGTGACTGATATTAGCTGACTGATTCCATGGAACTCTGAATCTAAAGCGTAATAGCTGTTTAAAGGTCAAAGAGTGATTTGGAATTTAATATTTCAAACTTTAAATAAGTTTATACTATTATCTTTAATATTAAATACAAAAATAGTAAAGTATTGGGTTGGAGGGTCTGAGTTTGACCAAAAAAAATTTATGCTCAAATTTGAGCTTGAACTTGATCCTCGTCAGGTTGAGATAACTCCAAGTTTGATGTATGCCGAAGTTTGGACTTGAGTAACTCAAAGCCCAACTGAACTCGGACCAAACCTGATTATATTCTTTTTAATTTAAAATTTAAAAACAACATTGTTTTGTTAAAAACAACATTATTTTAACGTTGTTTTCACTTAAAAATTATATGTATAAAAAAAATTCAAACCAAAAAATATTTAGCATCTTATAACAAATATATAGTAATTATTAGAGTTGGTGATGGGGCGGGGCCAAGTTGCTTAGGCCCGAGCCTAGCCTGAGGCCCAATCATGCTCGAGGCAGCTAAGATTGAGCTTGAGCTCGAGTCCGACGGGCCCAGGGAGCCAAAAACTCAACTAAGCCCATCTTGACCCAATTTAAAAAATTTTTCAAACTAAAAATAGAAAACGACGAGCTTGAGTCTGTCTTGGCTCAAGCGGCCTAAAGCCTGACTAAGCCCAACCTGTCCTGATTTTAAAAAAAATATTAAATTAAAAATAGATAACAATGTCATTTTTACAAAATAGTATCATTTTCTTTATATCTGTCAGGCCTGGGCAACCTGAGCCCGAGCTCAACCCAAGGCCATATTTTTAAAAAACAGGCCCAAGTCCAGTCAAACTGGGTCTGAACCGTTAATTTCAAACAAGGTTGGGTCAGGTAGAGTTAAACCGAGATCTCGTTACCAAGCCTAGCAATTATATATTCA
>JANZLX010000063.1:30371-50117 GCA_025531955.1 Erythroxylum orinocense
GAAAACTTCAATGGCATCTTCAATTCGTCCCAATTTTCCCAACTGGGTAATCTTCAGATTCTGGTTAAACACAAGACGGCCACCTTTTTTGCCAACCCTCAGGAGACTCTGTTTCATAGTTGGGTTGGCATTCAACTTAGGCGTGAATACGGAAGCACTTCAATCATTTCTCATTCTGCTTACTATCTTCGTCCTTTTAAGAAGATGCAATGGTTTTGTTGAAGTTAATAAATTTCTGGGATGTGATTACAAATTAGACTTAAACTCATCATCAAATACCTGGTTTTGGACAGATGTTACCTCTGACCGAAGCTCGCGTGACAGATTCAATTTAGTATCGGATCGTATCACATTGGTCCAAATCATAATTATGAGCAATGAACAAAGATCCACAAGATAAGCCTAGAATCCAAATATTAAAAGGGAAAAGATTATATCTTTTTGTAATGTAATTAAATAGGAAGTGTCTGCCATTGTAGTATCATCAACAAAACTCCCAAAGAGGCAAATGTTTGTGTTCAATTTAGATGCCCCTTCCTTTTGTGGGTATAATTCTACTGGGGTTACAATTAAAAGGAAGGCAAATGTCCTTTAAAAGTTCAGTCTTTGAAGAACTAATGATTGGCTCAACCGTTAACCTCAAGAATGATAAGAGTTCCCCCTTCTGCTGCTGCTGCAGCGGCCTAAAATAGCATATCGCATGTTCTACTTTTTTCTGTCAATTGTCTCACTTGGTCTTAAAACATTTACGTGAATCCTAATGATTATCTTGGTTAAATCATAACTCATCATGAACCTCAGCCTCTTGATTGACCTTTTCATCAACTGTGGCATCTGAACCAGCTGCAGAACTTCCATTTTCAGAACTCTCGGTAGAATTTGAGTTGGAACCATTAACATTTTCTGCAGTAGCCTCAGTTTCATTTTTTGCATTGGTCTCAATCTCAACCTTCTTAGGCTTCTCAACTTTCGGCTTTGGTTTCGGAATTTTGTTGACGCTAGCAACCTATAGAAAAACAATTAAACATTAATTCAAGTTGAGGTAGCATTGGAGAAATTACTTTCTTAATCAAGCAAAAGAACTGCAGCAATACCTTGTCTTGCAGATTGAAGAGCTCCAGATATACTTCCTCAGATGTGAATACTGGTTTGCTGAATAAAGGGGTTCTGTAGGAGAAAGTGGAATAAACAAGAACCAGTTCAATCTCATTAAGTCAGGCAAATGAATTCACACAGCTTAAGCTAGACAATAAAAAAGCTCAAAGTCCATTTCCTACAATTTCAATTTCTATTAAGCTGTACAACTCATAAGGATAACACCCTTAACCACCGGCAAATCCAAGCAAGAAAAATTAAGTAACGCTAGTGACTGTAATGGTAAATTGGATCAGCAAACAAGAAATATAAAGCAATAATCACATTCGTGTTCCTGAAATCATGAAGACTACAACCAAAGAAGAATTCCTGTCATGCATCAACTGCAGACTACAACACAACAAGTATATACAGTAATATGTTGAACTTTACGTAGCCTGCTAGTTTTACTTTATGCAACCAACTTGGATCATGTACAGAAGAAGCTACAATCATGGAACTCGAGCGACCTTATGATTCAGGAGAAATAGTGTGATGTTACTGTTTGCATCACTATTTTTACCGTTCATAACATTTTTCAGATTACTATTTACGCCAACTTACCTTCATTTTTAAGGAGCTTATTGTCCTCTCACTTCTATTTTGGCAAGTTACTTTAAATGGTAGATTATTTTTACTCTAGAGATGAGATTTAAGGCTGCTAGGGTTCCAGAAATTTTTAAATGTTCAAACAAGAGTTCTCAAAGTAATTCATAATTTTAGATTTTTAGTTGTCTTCTATTGTTCTTTTCTAGTTCCCAGTCCAGAAGACCATCACGTGGTTTGGAGTTAGATTTCCCCATTCTATCTTTGCTTCAACCTAGTTAAGAATCTATTAACGTTCTACAGCAAACTAGATAGTATATTTTCTTACTCTATGAAGACGGGTTTTCTAAAATGAACTCTTTAACAGAAGATTAGATTCATATAGCTTACCTCTTAGACAGCGAAACATTAGATTTATATGAGCTGCATACGCATACAAACAATTTTTCCGAAGAGCAAGTTGCCTCTAGCAAGTAATATCAATATGAAAGTATATTCTCATGAAAGCATATCCAATAATTAAAGCATTCAAGTAGTTTATGGAAGACCATGAACAAAGCTGTAAGTAGCAAACCAACAATTATTGTTACAGAGACTACTTACTTGCTTTGCTCTGTCTCCTTCTCATTCAACCAAGTCTTCAACTTATCA
This sequence comes from Erythroxylum orinocense, assembly GCA_025531955.1. Lineage (NCBI taxonomy): Eukaryota > Viridiplantae > Streptophyta > Magnoliopsida > Malpighiales > Erythroxylaceae > Erythroxylum > Erythroxylum orinocense. The sequence goes on from JANZLX010000063.1 coordinate 32,703, forward strand.
GCATCACTAAGAACCTGGAAAGGAAATTGTCACAAATCAAATGTCAAGTATTTCGATCAACCTGAGATTGCATCAGCAAGAAGCTTAACATCTTAGATTAGAAACTGAAAACACACCTCATCTATTCTATCCTTCGGAAGCCAAGGCTTGTCCGACTGCCAGCCCTTTACAATCTGCTGGCAATAAAAATTGAAAAGGTCAACGAACTTTTCTTGCTATCTAAACATAAAAGGAAGAATCTTTGGCGGAAAAAAAAAACAAAAGCCTTTAGCTCCAAAATCTTACAAAGTCAGCAGACATTACTTTAGAGTAACATTTCAAGTAAGCCAATCACAAAAGTACATTTATGTTCATACATGCATACATATAGAGATATTTAGATGTATATATAAAACCAACTACCTATCAACATTACTAAGTTCCTGAAAGTCCACCAACAAAGATCTAAGACAGATTGCAAAGCAACAAAAGGGGGGAAACATGTATGAAAAACATACAAAATCCAGTAAATCTTGCATACTCATCTTTCAACAATAAAATATTCATAGAATCATTAAATGATCAAGCAATGAAAACTGTTAACTACCTTTTAAGAAATCCAGAAACAAAATTAACAAAGAGAACAAGAAAAAGCTATCATCAAGCAGATCCAAAATCCATGCCTTAAAATCATAAATATCATATGTAAATTCAGTTGCTTTGATGTACCTGTTGCAGCTCTCCCAAGTACTTCCTAGCAAGCTCAGTTGCTGCTGGCCTCGCACTAAGTTCTTCATACCTACAGCAAAAGCTCATATCAGCTGATACACACCAGATGAAGTATCAAACTTAGGAGTTTAATTATGTATACTTGGAGAATTAGTTGCAAGGGAAACAAAATTTAGGTAATACCTAAAAAATATTGGGTCACCAATAGCTTTTAAAGAATCCAGGTGTCCCTGGAACTCGTCAGCAGTGGCATCTTCTCCATCAGTATATAGCCATTCTTGGACCTGAAACAGTTTGAGTGTTAATGAATTCAAGTACAAAGAGTTATATTAATGTCCAGTTCAAGATATCAAGTCTGATATTAAAAATAAATTAAAAAGGTATACCTCATCAAGTTTTTCAATGAAAGATTTCCGTTCATCACTGGTAGAAATTTTCTCTAAGTCCTCGTTTGTTTCAAGCTGGAATATAGGAATCAACAAAAAATTGAAGGAGATGAAACTGATTATGCAAAAATTGAAAACTGATGTTTAAAACCTATTACTGGTTCCATAATATATACAAAAATGATTATAAACCCCTACAGGAAGATCAAGCAACACTAATTATCAAGCCATTGAGAGTACATAACCAAGGAGTGCAATTCCTTAATTCAAACCCTTAACAGATAAGAATGCATGAACAAAGTGAACAATTCAAACCTTCTCTTTAGTGGAATAGATATATCCTTCCAGGTTATTTTTTAACTCTGCAGTTCTTCTTCGCTCAGCATCCCGTTTGTTCAGTGCATCCAATTTTCTCTTTGCTTCATCTAGAGATTCCTTAGAAAGAGGTGCTCCAGGTCCCACCGTCTTCTCAACAACCTCCAACAAACAGAAACAACAATAAGGAATAAGAAAGAGAAAAAAAAGCGTGAGACCCGCTACAAGAAAGATACTTTCTGGACATAAATTATCAGTCTATACCTTCAGTGGAACCCTGAATGTTCGTTTTTTCAGTTTTTTCTCTGTGCCCAAATCAACTGTACTTGATCCCTCTGCAGTGGAGTTGGATGCAGTACTGATTTCACCATCAGACTGCAAGTTTTTATTGCTATCATCTGAAGTGTTGTTAGTACCAGTTTCAACTGATATATTTGGGGAGGTATTGGTTGTAGTTTCCAATGTCAGATTCTTTTTAGGTATCTCCACCCATTCTGATACCTCAATAACAGCATCTGCTCGGTCTAAAGAAAGAATTCCACTTCGGCTGAGAGAGAAATGGAGATTTGCCTTGATAGGAGAGGACAGATTTCGGGAAGAATATCTAGACAATGTAGAATAAGAAGGAAAAATAAAACCTTTAGGACCTTTTACTATGAAATGGTTTTGTGATCACGAAAAAAAAAAGGAGAGAAAAATATAGATCAGCAAAAAGATCAAGGAAATCCTTACTTTTCACTTGCATCAGCAAGACCAGACACAGCATACTGAGCAAAGACATTTGAGGTGACACCGGGAGGCAAAAGATCTTCACTCTCATATGCAAGTGAAACGTCAAAATCTTTGTTATGGACAACGGATCTGAACATCTATAAATAAGAAGAAAGATAATTAGACATAGGACCAATCCATCCAGAAAGAGAAAAATATGGAGCTGCAGTTCCAATCACAACTTTTAGCTAATCATCTAGTTATCCCATGTTAGAGATTCAAAATACCTTACTGGGTAGCTTTTTCATCCTTGGTACAAGTAACTGCTTGGTACTCTCATCTTTAACAAGATCAGGACCGTTTAGTTCAATTGTGAAACCATATGTTGAACCATCAACCATTCCTAACTTGCGATTCAATTTGATTCCATCACTTAAATTTGCAGCATGTAGTGATGCACCAAGAACTATAGCCTCATCAGCATCCAGATGTTTGTCCAGCTCAGTCCTACCAAGAAATTCTTGGATCTTGGCCTATTAAAAGTCAAAAAAGAGATTCCTTTTAAATGCTAGCTTGATTAACAGATGAGGGCCGAACGAAAATAATGTGTCAAGGAATAATTATGCATACATTATGGCATATCCTTGCTAAGCTAAAAGCAGTGAGCTAAGAGACAAGTGTGTCAACTTGCTTATGTTCATGCTATGAGGAACACTTGTAGCACAGTAAGCATAAGAAAAGCATTTTTGACTGCATACAACCGCTGTTTATCCATTATCTTCATCAAAATTATTCAAGATCCTTTTCGTTCCTTAAAAATGCATCAAAGAATCATTTACTAAAATGGAAGACATCAAAGCAATCAAAAGGAGGTTGACGTGTAGCAAAGTGGTATCATGGCGGGATCGGACATTGCAACTTTGTAAAAATAGTTTTAAAGTTAAAAACTCTAACTAAAAAAATGATAAAGCTAAATGCGAAAGAATGACAGGATGGCCCTTCTGCTTTTTGTATGAGGTGTGGATGAAATGATAGAATGACCATAATTTCTAACCTTCAGTTCATAAGCAATAACTGAAAATGACAGTACCAACCTGCAACTTTGGCACTCTGGTAGAACCTCCTATGAGTTCAACTGCATATATTTCATCCAACTTGAGCCCAGAATGCTTGATAACTTCTTTTAAAGGTATAAGAGACCTATCCCACAGATCTTCACAAAGCTCCTCAAACTTCTCACGTGTGATAGTGCTCCTGAAAAAAAAAAAGATGCTAATTAAAGGTTGTCACACAAATATGTAACAAAACATTCTTTTGAGCATCTAACTAATGATCATACTCAACTTAACTGGTAGCAACCCAACAACCAATAAGAATGTCGCTACACAATGCTATTGTTGAGGTTTTGCCATAACTAATGAGTTCTCAACCACATAGAAGGGCTTGTAGGTAAGCAAACCAAGAAGAAAACCTTGATCTTTAACCATAAATGATGAAATAAAAAACAAGAACTCTTGCAATTCATGATGCAAGAAACAAATTGGTTGAAGTTATTTTAGCTAATGAAATCAACAGAGTAAAATACCAGCTCAAGAAACAAAATGTCTGCCAATTTTTATTACTTCCTGCAGAACTTAGTATTATAAGATACCACACATACACAATTATTTCACTAAGTTGCAAATCACTACAAAAGATAAAACGAGATTCGTGAGATCACAATCAATTCTTCATCTGATCTACATGAAAAATTCATATACTCAAAAGGAAAAGCAAAGAAACAAACAAACCGGAGCAACTATACATATATGAAGGAGCAAAAATTCTGTATGTTTCATTAATGCAGTGATGCATCTAACTGACTTAATTATTCAACCAGACAACTTAGTGGTCAATGATGGAAAAGATTGTTGTTGCAAATTAATTGAATGCAACTAGCAGGAACAGATCATGATAGCCAAAAACATAAGGTGGGTAGCCTGATGGCAGCCATAAGTTCACAAAAACAAGTAACTGATGCTGGCAAAAGCAGAGAAAGAGACTGGATTTACAAACAAGAACACTAAGATAGCTTGTTTATGCATAGGATGTCCAAACTCCCGCCCTACCTAAAGTCCCGGTCATCATAGAGGGATTCAACTGATATAGGAGCCACCGTATTTGCACTTAAAATTTCTTTGGTTCGCTTAACCTGTTTCTTCAATTTAGCCATCGCCTTAGGAGACTTTCTAACATCAACCCCATTTCCAACTTGTTTATTGAATTCATCTGCAAAGAACTCCCCCAACCGAGATTCCAGATTCTGTCCTCCAAGAACTGCATCCCATCTAACATCCTTAACCTGGAAATATTATAAAATCACAAAAACATTAACAGGACCCAGCCAAGTATCAAAGAACCAAGTATAAGAAGAAACCACAAAATATAAAGGGAAAAAGACAACATTTATTACACTTCAGTTAGTTTTAAACCAAATTAAAATGAACCACTTCTGTTAGTTTTTTATTAACTCAAATCATCGAAATCGATTTACAGATATAGACGTTCAACAATCTTCACTGAAGCGTTTGTACTAACAACCAAATTAGATGGGAATTTCAGTTTTCGATTTCTCCAGGGAATATTAAAGTCCAAACTTTTCTCTCTTAATAAAGCTAATGCATTGAAACATAAATTAGCTACAACTTTCAAGAAATAAATCAAACAAGAGAAAGATGAGAAATTTACCTGAAATTGATTAACGGACACAGTCTTCCCGAACTCCTTTGCACTGTAGGCCGAGTAGTGAACAAGAGCTGCATAAGTACTGCTTGACCCCATATCATATAATACAACGTACCTTGAACCATTAGAAAAGTCTTTATCAATCCCGTACTGTAACGCAGCACCTGAATGCTCATGTACCAAAGCAAGCACATTTATTCCCGCCAACTGCGCCGCCGTAACCAACCCTCTCCTCTCCGCCTGCCCAAAATACGGCGGTACGGTGACCACCGCATCCTTCACCGGAAACTTCGCGTGAACCTCCGCCAAATTCGCGGCGTAACTCAACACCATCGCCAGCAACTCCTCCGCAGAGTAAATCGAAGCATCGTCGCCCAGACTATCAGTGATCCTGAAACCGACCGCGCCTCTAGAATTTTCGACGACGTCCAACGGCAGGTACATTGAATCGAGAAACGATTTCACGTAAGTGTACGGCTTCCCGATCATGTCTCGGAGCTGAGAGTAGACTTTGTCCGGGTACCGTGCCGCGATTCCGGCGGCTTCTTCGCCTAGAAGGCGAGTTCCGCCCTGGAATGCGACGAAAGTCGGGGATTTGCGCTTCGACATCTCATTGATTGCGATCGAGATCGGCGTTTGGCCTGGCTTTAGATTCACTACAGCGACTTTCATCCATTCGGACCCTAGATCTACGCTCGAAACAGCTGATTGTGAAGGAACAAAGTTCAACAAAAGCAAGGATATGAATATTCCTGATTTGAACAACATTGACCTCATCTTTATTATTTGATGAAGTTGAAGGACTCAGAATTGCATTCTCTATTAGTGATCAGCGGTGTTGTTTTATTTCAAGCTCTTTCCTTTTTCTGTTGGTTGGCGAGAGAAACCGAGAGAAAGTGAAATGGAGATTTCTAGTTTAGGAGGAAAATGTGGGAGTTATGGAGGGGTTTTGTGGAGCACGGGGGTGTACAACCGGCAAATAGGAGATCGCCACGTAGACAAATGTACACGTGGAGGAAGAAGAGACGTCCGGTTGCGTTGCGCATGGTATCATCGTAGACTCTTGTGGAAGACTTTGGAAGTCAACGGAGAGGAAGGCTCAGATTTCATTCTTCTTTTATTAAAATTATTATTGTAACAAAAACTTTTTTTTTTTTGAAACAATTGTAACAAAAAACTTACAATTGTTTAATACAATTTAATTTAATCTAAAATAATTAGTCAAATATAGAGATGACAATAGGTTGGTGTATCCGACTAGGGCTTGGGATAGCTGGCCCTAGTTCGAGCCCAATTAGGCAAGAGACCACCTAAGCCTAAGTCCAAGCCGATCAACTTTTTTAAAAATTAAAAGTACAAAACGACATCATTTTTATTAAAAATGATGTCTTTTTCTTTAGAGTTTCGATCCTTTGGGGAGATTTTGACTCGGGCAGCCCTACTAAGCTTGGCTGATTTCGGGCCCTTTTACCATCTTTAGTCTAATATTGTGTAAATTATAAAAAAAATTATGATTTTTGTTTTAAATTAGAAGTAATGGTTTATCAAAACAATCTAAATAATAGATTTAATTAGTTAAACATAGTATAAGAATGTAAAAGTTTATAAACTCCATCCCAATTTCAAAGTGTTCTTGAAAAAAAAAACTATATGATAGACTTGATTCACTATAAATTTTTAATAATTCTAAAAATTAGGAACAATAGATTTTAAAGTGTCAAATTTTTTTTTAAAAAACTCAATTTAGTATCTAAACTTTTACATTTTTTAATTAAATGATCAATTTTTATAGCCTTAAATCAACATTTTTAAATCCATGTGAATATTTAATTATTAACTAATTTTTCATGTAGAAATGTGTCAGACAAAAATGGATTCATTTTCCAATTTAACATAACTAACATTTTAAATTAAGTTATTAAGTACCAAATTATTAAAATTATAAAAGGTTAATTACTTAATTGAAAATTTTAAAAATTTAAGATAATGAATTGAAAATTTTTTAAAGATTTAATATTTTAGAATCTGTTGTCCCCTAAAAATAATAATTAATTAAATTGGCATTTAATAGTAAATATTGATAATGTCATTATTGATCTTTTATATTAAAAATGATTAAATTTTTTTGTAGGACTTGGATTTTTTTAGTACAAGAAGCCTTAAAATGAGCATCCATATTGACTTGGATCACTAATTTGGTATTAAAGTATAAAATTATTGATTGATAAGACGACAATTAGAGCTTAATCAGAGCACTAAAAACTCTTGACTGGTAAAGATTATGATTGATTATGGGGATTTTCAAGAACTTGGTCCATAAATCCTGATCTGACGCAGAAATCACACCTTGAAACTGAAACAAACCCATGCCTTCAATGTCAACCTGACACTAGGTCTCATTGGAATGAAGTATATAACCTCGGAGAACCTGTTCATGGATCAAGAGCTGGTGTTTTGTTCATGCCTGGCGATACTGGAAACATTCAGAGACATGATTCTGAGAAACTCTGCAAAACTTATGGCAAGAATATTCATTTTTGGCAGTTTGACAGGGGTGACAATCTTATGATATATTGCAAGGAAGAATATACTTATCTTATGATCCTTGTACTTGGAAGATCACTGTCAAGTTCAGTTCCTCAGTCCCTCCCTCTCAGTGCCCGTAGTCAGTGTTTACAAGTTGATGATGGTGATTTGAGCTTGAAGAATCACACCTCTGACATTGCATGCTAATACTTGTACAAATCACGTTTCAAAAACAAAATCATGCTTTCTGAACTTTTTTCTTATCAGACTGTGCAGGTTTCTGTGCAACTAAAGATCAGGAACTGCACATTTGTTGAAAAGCCTTACCTTAACTTGCATGCAATATCTGAGACTTCCAAGCATCTTATATGACAAAATAAACGTTAATACAAGATCATTGAGGGTCAATCTGGAGAAGCCTGATGAATTAACCACATCTGACTGCTTTTCCGCTTCAACCATCAGCATACCTTGTTTGGCATATGCCTGATACCGCAGAGCTGCATCCAACACAGTTGCTGAACATGATTCAATTTCTATGAAAAACCTGTAGAAAGTACTGAACATATCGAATGGGGTCAGGAGCTTGAGTTCAACCACTTGTCCCTCTTTATTACCTGACTAGGAACAATCCATGATACTTGTTCCGTTACGACTGCATGGTGCGAATGGTAGAACCCTGCAATAATGATAATTAAACTACAAATGAACATTGTGGAACTAATGCTTGTAATCAATTTCTTCAAACATATTCTCACCTTCACATTCTCTGGAAAATGACTGCAAGAAGTATCAAAAAGCTGAGCCGTAACTAGATATATTTTGCTGTTTCTAGACTGATTCAAAATCTCATTAGATTGTACCAGTAATTACAAACAGTGAGCTATCGCCGCCAAAATATGTTCAGATCTTCGGATTTGGTAATGATATTAATGTTTCGCAAGGAACATGATTACAATGTATATTGCTTACAGATACCTTCTTGCCAGGGCACAATGACACAGACTTATGGAATCCATATAAACATGCTGGCAGAAGTTTATAGATGTGGCATAAGATTTAGTGAAGGAATTGGCTACTTTGTTTAGGCTCATTACTTCGTTTTCTTATTTCAGGTTGACATTCATAATTTGAAATCACAGATTATCAGTTTTGGATATCAATCACAGGTTATCAGTTTCGGAAATCGCAGCTTGAGCAACAAATTGAAAACCAAAATTAAACACAGCACCATTTGAAGTATTTATGCACCTTCATATCCCAAATCAAGGTAGTGATACTTACTGAAGCCACAGCATACCTTCCTCCTCAAGGTGAAACTATAGCTAAAGTAAGCTTGTTGTCATGAATTCAAGCTCTTAAGCTACTCAGCGGACTGTTGAACCTCAACAACAGATACAATCTGAATCTCATCATATAACATTGAAAATTACAAAATATCAACTGCGCGACATAAAAATCAGTATATATTAGATACAGACACAGTCATTCATCCTAAACTGATTTCAGGCAACAGCTGAGGATTAGGCACTTGGTAGATTTTTTTTTTCTATTTCACATGTCAATCTCAAAACAAAGCTTATCTAACATATAGCAATAGATAATAGAGCAGGGATACTTGAGAACAGAAGAGAATTGTAGCCTTTCCTTTCTCTGCTAGTTTTGTCACACCAAATATTTGAAAACAACATAAGGCTTCCACAAGTAGAATTAAGGCTTGCAAGAGGTTTTTACCTTTCTTCCTTCAGCTTGCACTTTGAGTGATCACTTCATATTCCTCGTACTTGCTCTCATTAGACATCCTTAGTACCAAAAACCATCTTGTGGCTGTGAGGCTGCTGTGTTGCAGAGTACCATGAGTAGAGCTTAATGTTGCTCAATGAAGCATATGGTACAAGGTCAAAGAGGCTATCCTAGGATTAAAACAGCAACTGTACCTTTTCAAGTGGTTCTCTCAAGCAATAAGGTAGCATTATGTCCTTATCATTTGTCTTCAGAAGTTGCACTCGATGCTCCATCTCTTTCTAGGCATCATGAAACTGACAGGAATAAAATATGTATAAACACATCAAAAAACAAAACACTAACCAGTCTCAGATTTCATTACAATCGAAGCAGGTGACCCTTAACCTCTTCAAAAGCCAGAAAAGTAAACAACTTATCAAAATAAATACACCAAATTCACTGTTCTATATACCGCAGGCATATTTATGCCAGATCAAATATTAAATAGCAGTAACCTTTTTCTGGGGTTTTAGGCTAAGAACCAAATTTCAATAGAGTACCCATTTTGAATAGAAAGGAAATCAAACCAATAGGAGAATTACTCCAAACAATAAAGAGCATCTACATAACATATTAGCTGCAAATTTGCAGAGAACAATATATAATCTCCTTTACTTCAGCAGAAGCCTTATTGTTGACAACATTTCCCGAAAAGAGAAAAACAATACTAATAACTCAAAGTAAGTATTGAAGTGAGTCCCTATCAATTCAGAATTGTGCCTGCACAAAGAATCTGAATTCGCTATATTTGGTGGTCAATTTTATTACTTATTATCCAAGAGAATACACAGGCATACCCATAAAACCCCAGAAACTCTACAGAGAATGCTATGCATAACAAGAAAGATCAAGACTAAGAACCATTTCATTGATGTAAAGTCAAATATTCTGATTGTATCTGATAATGAGACCAAAAAAAACCAAAATCTAGCTCCTAGACAATGGTCACAAAAATCAAGGAATACAACCCCAGTACTGTTGGTCCCTTATTATGCCAAGCCTCACCGACATATTGCAGTGTCTGATCCGATAGGCCGGACTCTTTGGCAAATTTTCAAGCAATTGTGATTGTCTGTACAAGCATTGATGACTTTGATCATATGAAGTAAAAAGTAATAATGTATCCACCAAAAGGATCATATAATCAAATCTTTCCAATTTGACAGACTTATCAACAGAAGCAATAAAAATTTGCAATCCTTATGCTACGACACAATTTCATAGGTTAGTAACCACATACAGACTTTCAGACAAATAAGCTATAAAACGTATCAAACATATCGAATGAAGAAATAATGATGAGAGCAAGCCTAATGATGAAATTTCTGTTTATGTACATATCTTAAGAAATATTCTGTACAAAGACTGGAAAATTGAATACAGAACAACAAACCAGTGACAGTAAGAAGGACATCTTACTGTCACTAGTTTGTTTTCCTGAAATAATTGTTTCCATAAAGAGATGAACACTGACTGCAAAATAGCATGTATATCACATCTTTCTGTACATGCCCTAGGTCTTGAGCTATATGACAAAAAAAATCTGAATGACCAACAGTCTTTTCTTTGTGAAAGGAGAAGGAAACAAAAAGGACAATTTTCCTTATCCTGTTCTATCTCTATAACCAGTTCTATCACCTAGAATACAGGTGTGGCCCTATTGGTAAATGATATGAGACACAAGCATTTTTGAAGCCTTACCCAATGGAACGGCTATCAATGCATGAACTAGCAATTAGCATGTTAAGATTTGAGACTAAAGATTTCAAGAGTCACACCACAATCAATTAAGACATACATGGAAAAGTGTAATATTTCCTCTAGAAGCTATATTGTCTAGAAATGACCAAAAATCATGAAGTCTACAGCAACCAACCAACTACATAAATTGTATAAATCAACCCCTGCAGACACTTGTCACTGATTACGGTTTCCACTGTACATCTATCCAGCACTTCTTATCCAAATACTTGTCGTATTCCTAGTCATAATACGTGAATCTTGATTGTATTTGGTAAAAGCATTAGTCTGCATAATTGCACCTTTTGAAATAGAACAACATTATTAGTCATTATCATAGTGCCATAATTCAGTAGCATTAATGGACTTGCTAATCATAAAGTAGCATGCATTGCATGTGCGAAAAGTTGCACGACGACAAAATTGTATGACGACAAATTGCAGAACATGATACAATTCAAATTGCTTAATGTTATGGTAAATCCAGTTTAAGTTTACTTTCTATATAGAGGGCTCTTTAAGCATGTTCATTACATTGCAGAATATATGTTAATCTTTTGATATGCCGGATAATGTTGTATGTAAATATGTTTTAATCAAAGCATATGGAACGTAGTTAAGAGAAAAAACGGATGAGGTTAAAGGAATTTGGCTGCCACCAGCTACTAGTTAGTGGTTAACAGACAAGATGATTTCCTATTCTGTTTGTTAGCTCCAAAGTCAAAGCAATTAGTTGCTGCAGAAAATGGAAAAGCTGTTAATGCCGATTGCTTGGGAAAACAACTATCAGCCTCTAGAACTCGTGATCATCAATGACTTTTTTGTACAATTTCTTAGGACTGCTTGATTAGCAATGTTAAATGAAAATCAATTATGAAGAGATGGAAGGAAAAGAGTTTGGATGAATATTACTCCCCATCTTCAAGGAAGTCAATAAAGGATATCATTTACGGAAAAATGAAGCCAAGAATGGCTCATTTCCATTTTGAACCATCTGGTTAGGATAAGTTTCGCAAACCACACAAATCTTATTCGCAAGAGAAAAATGGCATCAGATTTTACCAATCGAACTCAACCGGCTTGGTCAATCCATGAGTCAAGCCAACTCAATTGTGAAACTACATACTTTTCTATCGATACTTTTACCACCAAGTTTAGGCCAGCTATAAGACCTGCTTGACCATAGCATACATCAAAATGGTTGCACTTCTCTCACCAATTTTGTGAGCAGGTGCTCTAGAGTCTTTTAATGAGTTTTTTAAATTGACTGCACTGAATTTGGAACCAAAAAAAAAAGACGCCCAAAATTTTTGTACATTATAAGATTTCATGGTAAGATAAGAGTCTAATAAAGGTTTTGTATATGCCATATTGGTCTTGTGAGATCAAACATGCTCTGGAGATGGCTATGAGGACCACTCATGATTTAAGAGAAGAAGAAGAAGAATTGATGATTAAGCAGTTTTAGGCAAGAGAAATTTAAAAAATATGAAAAGGAGAATGACCATTCTAAGGCCCTAGAATCTAAAAACAAAAGTTCTCCATAACCCCACGAATGGAGCCAAATGGTCTAGAAATGGCCAAGTCATTTCACAGACTCAAAATGATGGTTGTAAGTTTTGTTGTTATTTTTAACATGCAAACTAGTACAAAGGACATTACCACAAAAATTGACAGGGAAACTTATTACTGGTGACACAATATTACCGTCTTCAGTTCTCTTCTTAACTCAAAGTCTATTACATCATACATGGTAATTGTTCTAAATAGACTAAAAAGTTTACTTATTTGAACTCTTTAAGTAAGAAAACAATTCACCAAGATTTTCATCACAAAGATTTTCCAACTTACCACTGACATCATATTTCCATCCCACTTCACATTCTCTACATGAAACTTAAATGATATGTGGTGTTGAGTTTGATCTAGAATCGTCGACGGATAGGCACAGCAAGTCTATCGAGGCACTTTGCTCCACGAAACAGATATGGTAATGAATAATTGATTAGTGTACGAGAGCTAGCACCCCTTGTAGCCTGCGTAACAAAATGCAATTAGATTTCATTCACAATCCAGTAAATTTTGATAAAGACAACATTCTGATATTTGGGCTTTAACACAAGTGTTGTTACTTTGAGATCAAGGCTTCCTCCATAGTTCCACTTACCAGTGGTTGTTCCATCTGACGAACATTAGCTTCACGCTTTGTCTTTGGCAATACCTCATCATTAGTTGATATAACCACTTTATCATGATGATCTGGTCTCTTCCCTTTGCTAGTCCCAACAATTCCTTGTTCAATATTAAGAAGCCTACTGGCATATACACAAAACAAATACTAAGAATGTCTAAGATATTGAAATTCCATGCTTTTCTGTGTAAGTGGCCCTTCTTCTTGTTCTCAATAATTGTAATACCACCTCTCAATATGCATAAGAAGCAAATTCCATTAAAAAAGCCAAACCAACAGAAATAAAGTACTTAACCAGCAAAATTTCCTTTTCAAATAAATCAATCTTCATCCGGAAAAAAAAAAAGATCTTAATTGGATTCCAGTTAAACCAAAAGTTAGTTTTAGATGAACTGGTGTTGGCAATTTTGGCTTATCACTTGAATTGCATTTATCTAGGCATTGCTGACAGCAAAACTATGGAAGGTTGTCAACGCTCAACAGCATGTAGGTTTCATATTGTGACAAAGAATGTATACCAGAATTCTGTTTTAGGTGTTATACAGATTGCACTTGAGGAAATTAGGGAGCTTTTAATGCGTTTAAAATCTAAATTAGGTACTAAATGGGATGCATCTGTACACAGGCAAACTATATAGATGAGTAACTATATTCAGAATAGTAAAAATTTTATAGGGATTGTTTATCCTTTTCCATCACTTTGATGTTCATTTTCTTCTTCTCTTGAGTGAGATAAGGAAAGTAGGGCTGTGTCAGTACATATTAACCTCATCCACAGCCGCGGGCATTAAATAAGACTGCAGGAACTTAATGAAAGACAAGCAGCCATGTTACAGTATATCACCTTACCTGAAGAAACTTAACCACAGGAGTGAAATAGACAAATATACTGAAAACAAAAACAATATTAAATTCACAGAAGTCAGGAACAGATGTTAAAAAAATCATTTATCTGTTAGCTATCAGCATGTTTTATTCTTGCAAGGGAGTAAGTATTTTCTGTCAATTTGTGTCGTTGTTTTAACTTCATCCAGGCCATCGTCTTACATGGACCTGTTCAACAAGGATGATACAAATTGTGTAAAAAGAAGGGATAAAGTGTCTTGATGAGGTATGGTGGGCCTTGGCCAAGGACTTTTTGGTTTTGAGAGTGGAAACAATAAGGTTGATAGAAATCTTCTTTCAGGTAACTCTCAAGGTTGTAAACTACATGTAAGGTAAACTACATGAATTGTAAATCCAACAAGAATGATCCAATAATTTCATTTAATGATGGTGTTAAAGAAGAAATAAAGAAGTCATAAAAAGAGAAATTTGTTATCACTGTTAGCTTCAAACATTTGCTTAGTCATCTTCATCTAACTACCCTAAATGACAGGAAAGATGAAGACTTATGTTGGCAGGGATTAAAAAAAATGATTAGTCATACCAATGGAAATAAAAGGCAGTATAATGATGGGAGACTCCAACAGCACAAGAGTAAAGGCATTAGTCCTGGAGGCTACAAGAGTTTGAAAACTATACCAGCAAAAGATACATTTCTACAAAATTGCCACAGTCAAATCTCAAAATCAACTTATAGGCCAAGCATTGTCCTAGTTCCCGGAGATTGGAACTAGTGGACATCACTATATGGATTTCTCCTAATCTTATTAGAAAAATAAGCAATAACTCTGCAGTTAAAGTTAACAAATCACAAGCTTTACACTATATTACATACTCTAAAAGAAAGGGATATAAGAAAGACTCATGAAATGGGAATTTCCAGGAATCAATAACATGAACATGAACATGAGATATGATATGTTTATATTTGGCCCGAGGTCGATGGAAGCACTTATAAGCAAAATGAAATTACTGAGAAGTGATGAACTACAAGGAAGAAAACAGCTCTTACCTACTCTTCCTCTTCTTGGTTGGTCTCTCATCAGATCTTGACTCATTAAGTAAGACTAGACTTTCCACGTAAGAGTCTGCACGGCACCACCCTCCAAAGCCAATGATTCCAAGATCATATATCTTCTGTTCTTCAGCGTCATATGTAATTAACTTATCATTGAACGATTCCATCAGTATTTCGCCGTTGCTTCTAAAACATAATGGCCTCTCAATTACACCCCTTCGATCAATTATGAACATCTTAATCCAAGAATCCACTACACCATATTCCTGCATCACCCATACGTTACAGTGATGATCATCCAGGTGAAACACACCAAGGGACTTTTGACACACTGTAACTGACAGTTCGTTCCATTCAGTAACCACAATTTTTGGTAAAATTATGCTGTCAAACAATTCTCTCTTGAAATCAAATGTCAAGACAGAATTATATTCTTTCTGATTCACTAATCTATACACAAGCCAATGCACAATCCCATTCAAAAGGGCTGGTTGCATGTTGCCAAAACACATACCAAATGGATCAACACATGCATCAATCATCTTCCAAGATCTTGCATTCAGAGAGTAAACCTCAACTTCAATCGGATGTTTAAGCTTCTTGTTAATTACCATACTTCTCCGGGCATTCACTATCCTAACAACCTTGTAGTCATTATTCTGCGAATCAAAGCCAAAGCCAGCAATAACCCCATAGATATTATTTGATGTATGACAAGGAATCAAAGGTCTAGGTAGTCTCAGGTATCTTCTAATGGAAGGATTCCAGAGAAGAGGATGAACAAGATAATGCTTTTCATCATTCGAGAGGCAAATAACACCGTCACAAGAACCAATGAAACCATTATTCCAGCTTCTAATCTTACAGGGATGTTCCATTTGCGAGTGTACACGAAACTCTTCATCATTATCACTATATATCCAACATGACTTTTCCGTGAACGGTTTTGATATGTACTTGAGGAACAGAAATGTATTACCTCGGGACCTAGCAGTGGTCTGTTTGAGATGGTTAGTGATGAACTCAGGACTTGAGATGATAGAATTCCAAGATTTGCAGACGCATCTGCAGCAAAGCAAAGATTTTACGCGCACCCTCATCAGTATATCGACCACCACTTCACGAGGCAGATAGTCTGACATCGTTGCTTCTCTTGTTTCCGTTCTTCTCCTTTGTTCTCCCAAGAACCGATCTTTGAGCACCGTTCACAGAAAACCAGCCAAAAAACACCTTATTGAAATGAAAGACAAAGACGAAGAAGTTCAATTACATTTCCCAGTAGTAGTTTTTGTCGTCTAGCTTGTTAAACCAGTCAGATTCTCTTTACAATGCTTTGACAAGTGTTTGCCATGCCAGAATCTCATAAGCTTTCCTGTCAAGAAAACAAGAAAACCACCTGTTCTGCCAGGAAACCGTTTCTGGGTTCCAAATCTGTAATGGAAAGCTAACTGGGTTTCAATTGCTTGCCAAATTACAGGGCTGTGTACCATTGTTTCGAATTCTGTAAGGCACGCGAGAGTCCATTTGCTCATTTTGGCTTTAGGATACAATATCTGCATGGGATTGTGCTTATAAATAAAAAAGCAACCTTGCTAGATTTCTTAACATGCATTTTAATGTGGGGAGGCCTTTTATTATTAACAGGGATGACCAAAATAGTCTTGGGACTTCTCCGAAGCTAACAGGTTTGATCTGTGTTGATTCGCTTCGGATCAGGTTCTAAGGTTTTTTTTTTTTTTTAAACTTTGGGCATTGAATTGAGCTTGACCGTGAATTGCAGAGTCTAAATTTCAAAATTTTTACATAAAATAATATTATTTTAAATTAAAAGATATCATATTAAATTTTTAAAATTTAAACAAATAATTTAATCAAACTCGATTAAACTTTAAATTGCTCAAACTCAACTGAATTTTGGACTGTTCGAGTCACAATAAATAAAAAAATAAAAAAAGAGAATGAAAAGTGAGAATCGGAATAGAAATAAAATTATTGATTATATGTGTTTGGTATAGTATTAAATAAAGTGATGCCAATTTTTGGTATTAAATATTAAAATGATAATGAATTTTTTTAATATTCATATTTATTTATTATATAATTTATTTTGTAAATAATTAATTAAAATATTTATTTTATAAATAATTAATCAAAAAATTATAAAATTATTAATTTTAATTAATTAAGAATGATTTTTTTATAAGAATAAAAACTATGAATGAAATAAAAAAATTATTAAAATTAATATAAAAATAATTTTGATGATACTATTAAGATAAGATTCAATATCTTGGTAATATTATGATAACATTTTGGTAATAACATGATAATATTCTAACAATATTTTTATCTCTTATTCTGATTTTTTATTCTAGTTTATGCACAAATCTCCTTAGGAATAAAAATCTAGGATTATTTAGGATTCA
>JANZLX010000063.1:58770-91332 GCA_025531955.1 Erythroxylum orinocense
TCAAGGAATCAGTAGCTGTGAACTTACCTTAGGAGTCTATTGACTGACCAGAGAAGGATCCATCGTCGAATCTTCAAGGGAGTAGCTCTTCTGGTCAGCAGTGAGGAGAAAGGCAGCAGATGTCACAAATTCCTTTTTTTCAACCCTAAAGCCAGCTGATTTCGACAAAGTCAGGAGCTTGCTTCAGTGACCAACCTTTGATTAGGTGTATAATTGCTGATTAGTTAAGTTTGGACCGGGTTCTTCAAGGCCCACAGCCCCAGGGCGAGCTTGATATCTTCGATTTAGGCTCCGATTACTTTCTCATTAACTTTAAATGTGATGACGATCGGAATAATGTGATCAATAATGAGCCTTGGATGATCCAGGGTTACTATCTCACGGTGAGGCAATGGTCACCGGAGTTCCGACCCTCCACCTCGACCATGAATAAGATTCTGGCTTGGGTACGGTTTCCTGAACTCCCTGTTATGTATTATGATGAAAATGTTCTGCGTGTCTTAGCTTCGAGGGTTAGGATTCCTTATCATGTTGACACCTCATACGCTACTCGTGGCCAGTTTCCTAGATTATGCGTCGAGATTGATCTAGCCAAGTCTTTGGTGGGGAAGATTTGATTTGATGATGAGTGATACAATGTGGTGTATAAGGGACTATAAACAATTTGCTTTACCTATGGTGTTTATGGACAAGCTCAAGCCTTATATCCTTCGGCAACGCCAACGTCCCCCATATTGGCTGCTGATGCAGTGAGCAATGAAGGTGTGACCGCAGCGCAACCCCCTATTGGTGATACTGGTGCAGCAGGTACAGACAATGACAAGACTGCGTCGACCCTATGTTTTGGGGACTGGATGATTGTGGACAGAGGAACACATCGTCCTTTCCGCCTCAAAAACCCAGACATGATACAAAGAGACCCTACGCAGGATAATCGAAATTGATACTACGCATTAAATGAGGAGATCATAGAGCAAGAAATGGATGCAACTAAGTTCCAAGTAGGGAGTGTAGATATAATAGGGCCTTCGTCCAGATCAATGTCAAGGCAGTACAAGTCATGCGCGAGGGGTATTAATCATCAGCAGCATGCCAAGTTCAAACTTGATATGGAACCAACTATTGTTGGGGCCCAGGCTCTAAAAGTCCCCACTGATTCACCTCATGAAAAGGCACGGCAGGTTCCTCTTAATCAAAAAGACCCAGGTTTTGATACAGGCGGCGAGGTGAACATGTGGATGGTCAAATCGCTCGCTGGAATTTTCCAGCAGATATTCTCTTTGGACAACAGCCCGAACGTCCTCCTTGGTGAGCAACTCAAGTCCCAAGGGGTTGCTACTATATTAGGTACATCCTCCTGACCTAGGAAATATTGTGTGGGACACAGACACTGTCGTGTTGTTATCGTCGTCAGGTAACCAAGCAAGCTTTTTAGAAATGGAGGTGGATTTCCCTCAAGGTCTCTACATGTTTACGAGACCGACATGGCTGTGGAGGTAGTCGACTAACCTCTAAAAGGTGCACAGATAGTAGGCCACGTCTGGTTGGGGCTATCTCACAATTATGTTCGTTGTTACCTTGAATAATGCTAACATAATTTGATGGAATTGTCGTAGGGCTGGTAAGAAAGATTTTGTTCCCACTGTTAAAGAACTCAAGCGCACTCTTAATCCTGCTCTCTTGTTCTTGCTGGAAACCCATATTTCAGGTTCTCGCGCTAAGAAGGTGTCTCGGATCCTCGGGTTTGATATGGTTGAGAGAGTCGAGACTATTGGCTATGCTGGTGGTATTTGGGCCCTTTAGCATTCTTCTTCTACTCACATTTCCATTCTCCACTCCCATTGACAATGTTTGTCTCTGGTTTTCCATGATCCGCAGGGGAGAGATTAGGTGTGCTCTGCAATTTATGCTAGCCCCATTAACTCCATTAAAGATGCCTTATGGGAATATTTAACCGATGTGAGTACGGATATTGACCTCCCTTAGCTTGGTATTGGGGACTTCAATGATTATCTTCCCCCTCACGAAAAACAAGGTGGCAACTTTGATTGGCAACGTACGAGCCTCTTCCACTCACGGATAAGTATATGTGGACTGCATGAACTGGGTTTTAAAGGATCACTGTATACATTTGCACGGAAGAGTCATGGCCTCTTCATTACTTATGTCAGACTAGATCGAGCTTTATACAATGCAACCTAGCAATCTCTCTTCCCAAAGCCTCCATTTCTCACCTGTCAATAACAATTTCAAATCATAATCCTCTTTTGCTCAAACTGCATAATTTTATTCCTCCTCTAGCTTCCAAGTTGTTCCATTTTCAGGCTGCATGGCTTTTACACAAGAAATTTCCTCGAGTTATTAAAGAGGCATGGACTCCTCATCAGCATTGTGTCCAGGAAGCTATCCAGGCGGTAACTCATACTGCAAAGATGTTCAACACAACTGTCTTTGGCAATATCTTCCGACATAAGCGACTTCTGCTGGCAAAAATATAGGGTATCCAATCTTTTTTTAGTAATCGCCATTCCGCTTTCTTGGTGGTTTTAGAGGAACAATTGAATGAGGAGTACAGTATTGTTTTACGTTAAGAAGAACTATTATGGTTCCAAAAATCCAGAATACAATGGCTCCAGGCAAGTGACAAAGCCACTAAAATTTTCCATGCTACTACCCTCTCTCGCCGGAAGAGAAATCGTATCAAAAAACTACAACTACAATCAAGTGTATGGACCTCTGAACCTAAAGCTTTGAGCGCAAGGTCCTCTCTTTTTACAAGGACCTTTTTTGCACAACAAAGAATATGTCAAGGGCACGACAATTGGGTGCCAATGGTATTCTCCCTGCGGAGGCTTATGACGCGCTGCTTAAATCAGTTGATCTGGCGAAGGTACTTCTGGCAGTCCAATATATGAAACCTTATAAAAGTCCAGGTCCAGATGGTCTCCAACCTATCTTTTACCAAACCTTTTGGCAAGATGTGGCTGGGTTTGTTATCAAAATGGTTCAACAAGCATTTGAGAGTGGAGCGGTGCCCCATAATATTTCTAATACACTGCTTGTCCTTATCCCCAAGGACGAGAATCCGGTGACTATGAGCCAATATTGTCCGATTAGCCTATGCAATGCGATATATAATATCCTGACGAAAGTTATAGTCAATCGGGTTCGACCTTATCTAGTAGCCTTGATCAATGCAGTTCAGGCCCCTTTTATACCTGACGTAAGGCTTCTGATAACATAAGCATTGCTGAAGTGGTCATCCACGTGATTAAGAGCTTACGAAAAGGGAGTTTGGTAGTGAAGATCAACTTGGCCAAGGCATATGATAGATTTGATTGGGACTTTCTCTGACGGGTTCTAATGGACTTTGGCTTCCCCATGCTATCTATGAATCTGATTATGGGTTGTGTCTCGAGCTTTATGTTATCAATTATATGGAATGGCCAGAGACTAGAGTCCTCTAAACCTAAATGTGGTCTTCGTCAGGAGGATCCTCTATCTCAGTACCTATTTGTCTTATGCATGGAGAAATTATCGGGGTGGATCACGCAGAAGGGTTGACGTTGTACATTGGAAGCCCATTAGTACCTCCGCCACTAGTCCTACAATCTCTCATCTCCTCTTTGCCGATGATGTCCTACTCTTTGTGCATACCTCGAGGAGTCAAGCTAGAGTATTGCGTCTTACTATAGACAAGTTTTGTCAAGTATCAGAGATGCAAGTGAATAATGACAAATCTAAAGCTTTTATCCCTAGTCAAGTTCATTGACGAAAACGGGAACGGATTCTAAATGCCTTGGATATCCCTCCCTCCCAACGTCTAGGGACCTACTTTATTGTGCCTTTACATACTTAGCGACTGACTAAGACTACTTATGCTAGGATTCTCGACAAGATTAACTCTAGACTAGCTGGTTGGCGGAGTAAGCTCTTGAATAAAGCGGGAAGGGCTACACTAATCCAGGATACCATCACATCTATTCCAATCTATGCTACGCAGTCAACCTAGCTTCCTGGGGTCATGTGTGATGAGATAGATAAATCAACGCGGGGATTTCTTTAGGGAAAGCAAGGCAATCAAAAAAGGGTTACCCTCATTGCTTGGAATACGGTTATAATTTCAAAAGCATGCAGTGGCTTAGGTGTGCAACAAGCCAAGGATTCTAATACAGCTTTGCTAGGTAAAATATGTTGGGACATATGTATGGAGAGCAATAGTCTTTGGGTGAAGGTCCTTTGGGCTCGCTAACTAGTTGGACAGGAATTCATGACCTATAACCCTCCTTCGACAGCTTCAACGGCCTGTCTTCATGACCTATAAGGCTATAACCCTCCTTCGATAGCTTCAACGATCTGGAAAGGAATTATGAAAGCTTTAGTTCTCCTCAAACATGGCTTTGGCTGGCCAGTAAGAGATGGGACAGCCATCCATTTTTGGCAGGACAAATGGCTCTTTAACGAATACGTTGCTTCAATTGTTGGGCAAGTCCCTACCCTTCTCAATGATCTTCATATTGGTGATCTCTCCCCATCCGCAGGGTAGGATTTGTCTCCTATTACGGATATTGTTCCCCCGGAGTATTATGATCGCATATTATCGACACCTCATCCTCTTACACATCATGGCCCTGACCACCTTATCTAGTATGGTAGCACCATAGGAGTGTATACCTCTCGAGGCAGTTATGACTTTATCACGAGTGTTCCATCTTTGGATGGACCGACGGGCTGGAGATGGCTTTGGACACTTCAAGTAGCTCAAAAACATAAGGTGTTCTTGTGGCCGGTGACATGGAATCGCCTCCTCACTAATGAAGTTAGACATGAGCGAGGCCTATGCGTATCTCCTCTCTATGGGTAGTGTGGTTCCAGTACCGAAAGTGTTCTTCACTTAATGCGTGACTGTACTCACGCTAAGCGCGGAAACAACTCTGGTACAATGGAATGATAACTTCTACCGAGAGCAACATATCTTTCTTTGGCTTAAAAACAGTTGTATGTAGAATGCCCGGGATGTTCATCGTACTTGGCACTTTCTTAGCACATGTTGGGTAATTTGGCACACCAGGAACAAGTGTGTGATTGAATGAGAGAAAATCAATTGCCATGAGCAAATTAGCCATGTCAATGTGCTAGTTAGGGACTATATTGTTGCTTTTGGTGTTCACTATCGTGGACTGCCTCACCCTCATGCCTCGTTCCTTGTAGCTTAGGGACTATATTTTCGCGCTTTTACTGTACCAAAAAATATCTAAAGTTACTCTATTTAACTCTGTTTAATTAAAATGTCATCACTTTTGTTTAAATTTTAAGTCATTAGTCATTAATAATTGTCACGTTCGTCACTTTTTTTATTTTTTACATTTTACTTTTTTATCATTTTAAATTAAATTTAAATTTTAATTATACTACTATTAATTTTATAAAATTTGGAAATTAAAAAAATTAGTTTGAATTTGTGTCACAGGCCTCTGACACATATTTACTTTTCTTTTTATTTTTATTTTTATTTTTTAATAAAATTTATAAGATAAAAATGTAAATTTTAAAAATTGATTAATTTATTACAATTATTTAATTAATTTATAAATTATATAAAATATTAAATTTTAATTTAAAAATTATTTTTATTTATTATTATTATTATTATTATTATTAGTCTGCATGCATATTAATTCAATATTAAACATCTTGTATTATAAAAAAATTTCTACATAGAATGCTTTAATTATTCAATATATTATATATATGGAATAATTTATTTTAATTTCAACAACTTATTTTAATTGATTAATTTACTAAAATTGTTTAATTAATTTATAAATTATATAATTTTATATATAAATACTAAACAATTAATTTTATCAAACGTCTTTAATAAACAACTGATTTATCAAATATTTTTAATAAATAGCTTATATTATTTGTTGGTTAAATCAGCTAATAAAATCTAATCAGCTGATAAAATCAGCTATTAACTATGAGCTAATACAATCAGTCAAGTCAATTACTAAACAGGAAAATCTGTACTGTTCCTCAACAACAGTGGCAGATAAATTCGAAGATTGTCAGCACTATTTACTTTTCTTGAGCAATTAAACTGAAATTGAGGGATCAGGAAATGCACTATTCTTATCACCATCATTTTTGGCTCTCAATAACGCCTGGCCAAAATTTAGGTACCTCTCCTTGCGGTGGAAATTTCGCTTTGTGCTCTTCAAGGATTATTTTTATATATAAACGAATAATAAAAAATAACCAATTTTATTATTTCAATCTTAAAAAATTTTAAAGTTTTAACTTTTTAGTTCAATTTTTAAATTTTTAGTTTGATTAACTTTAATAACTCTTTTTTTTAAAACAATTAGTTTATCAATTAATCAGTCAATATTTATAGATAAATATGTTCTTATAAGTTAAAATAATTCAATTAATTTTTATTTAATAATTTTTTAATTAAACTCAATTTTTATAAATAAGGATAATCTTTTTTAATTATAATTTAAAATTTTATTTTATTAAATATTTATCTAATTTTAATATAATATTGATGAAGTATTTTAAACCTTAACTCTTTTATTTTATTAATTTAATTTTCAGTCCAATTTTTAAAACATGTTATGTTCGTTATAGTCAAGAGGGTTATTTTATAACCGTCCAAATTACATGAATATGCAAACTAACATATGGTCAAGGTTTTCTCATGTTCTAATGCCCCCAAACTGATTTGGATTGCTTCAGTTTTAAGATTGCCCCTTCCTTGAGGGTTAGCATTTTAATCGTGAAATAAAAGTAAGCTAATTTTGTTGAAAGGCCTAGCTTACTTCTAAAAGCTAACTTGAGGGAAAAGATTTGCACACTATTATAAATTATTAAATGCTCTTATACTTGTCCGATATAAGATTCTTGACATATCCCCTTCAGTCCAGAGCAAGGCTAGATATTTGATGAGCATATTGAGCAAAGGAACATAATCGAGCACCGCCTCAAACCATCAAGACAAATAGGCTCTGATACCATATTGAAAGGCCTATTTCACTCCCAAATGCTAGCTTGAGATGAGAGATTTACAAACTATTATAAATTATTGAATGCTTTCATACTTGTCCGATGTAGGATTCTTGATACTAAAACTTACGAGTCTATAAAATAGGCTTCTAATGATGCTATGCCATCCTAGTACTCTAGTGATTTGATAATTTGTTAACAATTTACTTTTTTGGCACTCTCATTTTTAGGAGATCAACCTATTTTAAGAACTCAAACTATGCGTTCCTTAATATTTTGTGTAACAAGCATAATCATCAAATTGGCACTTAACAGCATCAATGCCAGCTAATGTACTTATAATTTCATATATTTTTTCCCCCTTTTATATGGGTATCTCTCGGTGGGCAGAACCATTGTAATGGCTATAATTAATTCATTGCTACAATATTTAAATAATAACAATTTCATTGAGATATAAGATTTGGAAAAGTCTAATATTACTCATACTTACCCCTACTAATAGAAAGGTTGTAATGGCTATAATTAATGCATTGCTGAAATATTCAAGCAAAGATCAACATATAGTTAGAAGTTGATTCAATTCAATTGATGTTTAGAAACAAAAACATTTAGGCCTGAGTTGAAACTAGAAAACAACCGGCATTTATGGCATAAGGGTAAAAAGTATACTTTAATACTTATTGTACTAAAATTTAGAGATTGACTAATATTTTATAATATTTCAATAAATTATTCATTGATAAAAATCATTTAAAATTGACTTAAATTACCCTTTTTAATGAAAATTCATTATATTTCTTCTTTATAAAAAAGAAGTTGAACAAAAATGCTTAAATAAATATATGAATGCTCGTTAGGAAATAAGTTTAGTGAATTAACCTTTAATAAGAACTATATATATGGAACATTACTCATTTGCTTATAAAAAAACTTATTCTGATGTTTGTAAAGTATTCGAATATTTGAAATCTCTAAAATACGGTATATAGGGATTTTATATTTTGATGTTATTTATGATCTATTTTAATTAAAGATAACTAAATTGATAATTAATAGGTATGGTATAAACTATATAGATGAAGTTAAATAATTAATATAAGATTCGTCTCTCTATAATAATTAGGAGAATGTTTTGTTTTTTTTTATTAGTATAAAGCTACTTGACTATGAATTATTTCATAAACAGTATCAAAACTTCCTACGATTCTAATCCTTCGGCTTATTCTAAGTAATCCCAATGTAAGTAAATTTCATCGAGAGTTGGGCCTGCCTGTCCTTTTCGCCTGAAAGTTAACACCGTCCTCCCACCTAGAACTACCACTTCTGATCCTGCCTTGATAAATGAAGAGAAATCTTCATGAAATTACGCTTTTCAAGCATCAATCACATTCACAGCAACTAAACTTATCTTTGGGACATATATTTCTTCAGTTGATTAACGAATTGGATTTGTCACCAACTTTGGAGGTACCAATAAAAATGTTTAGGAATGATCACCTACAAGACTAGGAAATAGTAACAGTTCTTCAAATTTTAGAGCTTATTTTGTATCCAAAACTATGAAACATAAGAAAGTAAAACATTTCACAATTTTTAGTCATTATTTTGATTCTTTGTTAATTTTAATTCATTAGTTAATTAATCATAAATCCTCATTTTGTTTTATTAATTGAAATTAAGAAAATAATTTTCAATTTTATTAGGGTTTGACCTGGTTTTAGGACTATTACAAAAGTTTAATTAAAGAATTAGGATTAATTTTGAAGGGTTTCGATTTTACATGTTATTTGGGGTTGAATTAATTGATATTTGACACTTTTATAGCATGTGTTTATATAGATTATGTGATGTTTTCTTATGTTTAGTTCATTATATTATTGGTGATGATCTTGAAGAGAAAACACAAAATTTAGTGTAACTTTCTCCATATTGGTCCAATTGAAGAGATTTTAGAGACGTTTGGAAGAGAATAGGAAGGGTAACAACTTTGTAGACGTTCAAAAATATGAAAAAGTAGAGAAATTATTGAAAAGAGCACAATAGGAGTTGGAATTTGCCAAAGAGATAGGTGCCTATCTTTCGTGATGTTTAGAGAGAACTAGATCGATGTCAAAGTGTCCATATGATAAACGCCAGACTTATCATGCTTTTACTGTCGTATCCCCTCGTCGCTTGTATACGGCATAACATAAAATATATACATATATATATGTCGAACCTGAATAACATTGTCAGAAACGTGCAACAACGGTGTTTAGACTGCAAATTAGAGGAGGTCAGCATACTGGTTAAGGATTACAATGGCGTAAAATAGAACCTTTCTTTATCTGCTCTCTACAAAGAGGTTCAAGATCAGCACAAACTCATAAATAATAACAATTAATAATGAAATAGAATACATAACAAAACCGACACGCCTAAATTCCAGGGATTTCTAGCTACTTAGATCGACAGAACATCACGGATCTCTGCAAGAAGCAGTTGCTAACTACAATAAACTGCGTCACGATGCAAGACAGGAGCACTGCTTTCTGGCGTGTTCTGGGATTAGCTTAACCAACATCTCTTCAGGTACTCCTTTCAGCTCTGTCAAAAGAAACACACACAGTGATTTACATGCATTTAAATAAGCACATACATAAAGACATTACAAATTGCGTCAAGTCATTGATCTAGTACCATGAGCCTTAAAATTGAAAAGAGGTGGAAGCACACGTCCATTTGGTAAACGTTTACTGGGATCACGAAGCTCATCAAAGAATGGAAGGGACAGAGCTTCCAGCTGCATTTAGGAATAAATAGACATGTAAATCTTCAAAACCATAACTACTTGCTCAAAATATCCAGCTTGACATTGTACATCACTTACAGCTGTACAACGAAGGTTAGGAGAGTATTGCAATAATCTTGAAACGAGATCCACAGCTTCAGGGGGCATGTGTTTGTGGAATATCTGCACATTAATAACAAGGTATATAAGCAAATCCTACTGTTGGTACGTATCGAGAATATGAGATCACAAATGGACCAATAAAATAAAATAATTATGTACCTTATGCCATGGGTGAGCTTTAATCTGTGGAAATTTAAACTCTGTGTAGTTAGGATTCATACACTTAATTTCCTCCCTTGTTGGAGTGCCCAAAACCTGTACAATTCACATAAATTGGTCAAAGGAATGAAAGAGAACTGGCACAACAAAAATGTCCATAACTCGTATCTAGACGACAATGAAAGCTCCACTTTAAGCTCAATCAAGCACACAACTCAACACATGCAAATATATATATATATCCACTGGAAACTGATACAAGGAGTTCGTCCTCCGCAGTATTTTTTGCAGTAAAGTACAAACAAATAATACCTTTATAATTTCAACAAGCTGATCCACTCCACTCTCACCGGGAAATAGAGGCTGGATGAATGAAAATAATGCATCAGCTATTGCACAAAGAAAAAGAAAACCATTTAACCAAGAAAATCAAACACAGAAGAAGCACCTCACCTGTCCAAGTAGTAATTCGGCCAGAACACATCCAGCTGACCAGATATCAATTGCAGTGGTATACTGAGTGGCACCAAATATAAGTTCAGGTGCGCGATAATACCTGGAACATATATAAGATATGTTTGGTTCTCCCTTCACCTGTCAAAATGTTTAGCACAATCAGCATAATATACGAGTAGATGTGATAAGTTAAACATGGAAGTACATCTAAAATGCAGATATACAAACCAGAACTTTTGCACTTCCAAAGTCACATAGTTTCACCTGGTGAGTATGTGGATTGACCTATTACAAAGAGAATAAAAATTTCACATTAAGGAGAAACTATCAAAGATTCAAAGAATTTAATGAAGGGAACATAAAGCTGGTTAGTTCTACTAAGACCAAGTCACAAATTCATCCTCTAGAAACGTCAATGCCTCGTCAACGTACCAGTAAATTTTGAGGTTTTATGTCCCTATGGCAGACACCAATGCTGTTGTGAATGTAAGCTAGAGCTCTACAAATCTGCAGGAAATTAAGGAAATAATAAGATCAATTGAGGTCATTAACAAGATTATATAACATTAGAACATTGATAGCCAAAGAAAATGATAAGATCAAATGTCGAAACCTATGCTATAAATTATAGATAAGATTAGCAGTATATAAATTATCTAATATACAAAATTTCTCCCAAATTAAAAAAACAAAGGTAAATGAATATTGCTTACCTGGTAAAAGTAAAGTTTCACATATATCAGCGGCATCCTGTGGTTCATCTTATTGTAGTGTTTGATTACCCGGTGCACGGTCTCAGGGACATACTCAAGTACTAAATTAAGATAGAGGTCATCTTTTTCCGTTGTTGAGAAGAAACAATGTTTTAATGAAACTATATTAGGGTGGTCTAGGAGTCGCATAGTCTGCAACTCTCGATTCTTGTATCGCTTATCTTGTAGAACCTTTTTTATAGCAACAGATTCACCAGTCTCTAAGCATTTAGCCTAAATATGAAAATTAGATCATAAAAAGTAAAGTTAGTGGTTTGTCCGAATTTCAACTTAAAATGATGACTCAAACCAGTCCCCACAAGCATGCAAAATAACACAAGCATTAGACTTCACAAATTACCTGGAACACGACACCAAAAGATCCCTGCCCAACAACACGCTCAGCCATATAGCTTATAGTCTGTAAGGATAAAAAAGACAAGTCATATCATGGAAACAAAGAGCAAGCACAGAATCTACACAACTAAGTAAACATCTATTAGGAATGACCTGTTTAGGCTGGCCATTTTTACCACCAATCGTAGTCACAATTATGTGGCCTGTCTCTGTTCCATTGCCATCAACATAACTGGCTTCCACTTCCTAAACATGGTTGAAGACATCAAACAATTAAACAAAAATCATTGAGAAAAACAGAAAAATAGATTTCTTCTTCCAGTGGAGTTCATTTCAATAGTTCTTTAGTTGGTTTAATAGGGCTAATTGCAGTGGCTCGTCGATAATAAATCTTTAGAATTGTCAATCGCAATTCAAATTTAACTTTGTTCTATCTTATCCTTCCATTTTATTTCAAATTGATTTGAAGAATAATGACCAAGATTACCTTCTCCTCCCTAATTTTCATGTCATTCATCTCATCAGGCAATCTGTCAACACCAGCTGCATTTCCATTTGGATCTCGTAATCCAGACGTGGGTAAAACACTTACAGAAGCCATTTGCTTTAACGTTATAGCTAAGAGATTCCCTTACAATTATGCCTCCGACAGAGTACCAAAATAGTAATAATTACCTGCACAGAACAGGATGAAATTATTGCCTCCTACCAAAAGAACAAACACAAGAAGAGAAGACGAAGGATAAACAACAAAGACAGCGATAAAAATTTACACAATTAGTCAACAGTTATGCGGTCCATTTTTCAAGTAAGTGCAGCTCTCAAGCTAACACGAGAATGTAACTTCGTGCGAACAACCGTCTATTAGAAGAAACCCAGGTATATGTTTCCTTTGGATCTATATTTGGAAATACGATATTCACATTATTTGAAATTAATCTGATTAAAATTTGATAATTCAACAATATTTTGGTTCTTTATGCGTAAAAAGCCATCCACCCTATTACGGTAATGAGGGTTTTGATTCTACCCAAGACGAAAACCACAAACAAGCAACTAGAAAACCTTCTGATTAACACAAGCATTATAAAAAAGTTTGAAGATTAAATAGCCCGAGAAGTTATAGTAGGAAATCAGGTAACTGTACGGCTCAACTGTCTCCCAGTTGGACCCAGTTTTTCCCAACCTTGAATGGACTATAATAAGAAAAAATGCACAAGACACGAAAGTTGAAGCTTTTCTTCTTCAAGAGAAATGGGTTTTAGCTTCTGAGCAGGTAAGAACATATTAAAGTTTCCAAGTTAAAAGACAACATTTCAAAAACTGATTAGAGAAAAACCAAACCTCAGGGAAAACAGGAAACAGCAAACAAGAGAGACGAAAATAAGTTTCAAGGGCACCGACAACTTGGAGCAAGAAAGGATCGATCTTGAGCACGGAGATCGACCAGAAAGCAAAGCATATCGAGAAATACTAACTTGATCCCAGAACGAAGCACTTAAAACCACAACTTAATAAGATGAAAACGCAGCCAAAAGAATGTATCAAAAAATACCGAAAGAAAAAGAAACAATATTTGCAAGGGAAAAAGAAAAACTCACAGATCAAGTAAGAAATGCGGTGCCGTGAAGGGAGAGGGGCGGCGGATTCATGACCCGGTCCAAGTTTGGATCTTTAAGTTGAAACAAGTTCTGATC
This sequence comes from Erythroxylum orinocense, assembly GCA_025531955.1. Lineage (NCBI taxonomy): Eukaryota > Viridiplantae > Streptophyta > Magnoliopsida > Malpighiales > Erythroxylaceae > Erythroxylum > Erythroxylum orinocense. Next base: position 72,099 of record JANZLX010000063.1, read on the forward strand.
TTTGCTTCGATGATGCTGTACGAATTGGGCTTGGTTTATTATCTGAGAGAGAGAACAGAACAAAAGTAATTTGATGTATCTTTCTTCGGAGCGATGTATTGATTTGGTTTGGTGGTGGGGTGAGAGCAGAAATGGCGGTGGGGGTGGTGGTCTTTCGATGACAGTCAACACAAGAGCCCAAACATTTTTGTGTGTTTTATAATATTCTCTCTTTCACTTTCCAACTTTTTGACCGTTCAACACCGCCTGGGCCCCACTCTTCCATTTCAAAGGTTTCTTGTCTGTTTGAATAATGATGGAGCTTTGGCTTTGGGCATATTTTTCAAAAATCTTTAAAGACGAAATTCAAATAAATAATCCTTATACCAGCTTGGAGCCTTGGACCAAAGTTAACCCAGAACATTGGACCAACACTATTTCAATATTCCAATTTTCCAAGTCATTTAATCTTATTCTATAAGTTGGCAGTTTAGTGATATTAACGTTGCACCATAACTTACATACCGTTTGGATAGTGTCTCTGTCTATGGGGACAGTAAACAAGATAAAAAAATTATGTCTCTGTAAGTGTTTGCTTCTTGTTTCCGCGTCTTCGTCTTTCTGTCCTTTCCAAAAAGGAAGGACAGGACAAGTCGTTCATATATCCAGCCACTATTTTTTACTATTATATTTTATTATTATTATTATTATTATTATTATTATTATTATATAATTTGTATTTATTATTATTCAAATTTTTTTTTTATTATTATTATTATATAATTTGTATTTATTATTACTCAAATTTATTATTATTATTATATAATTTATATTTATTATTATTCAAACATATTATTACAATTTATTCAAATTTATTATTATTATTATTATTATTATTATATAATTTGTATTTATTATTATTCAAATTTATTATTACCATCCATTTATAATAAAAGTATCAGTGAATTACATATTTCTAATCATATTAAGGACCAGGGGTATATTTGTCATTTGTACTATTTATTCGTTCTATTCCTTGCAACTAAATACATTCTGTCCTTGAGACGGAGACAGTTTTCTCTGTTCTGTCTACCATAATTAAACACTTTATTATTCCCAATTTTTATTTCGTTCCGCCTCTAAATTTTTATTTCGTTCCGTCTCCAACTATCAGAGACAACAACCAAACGCAATGAAAAGGATTTAAAAAAGGAGAGTTTGGAAGAAAGTAAATTGCAGGAGTCACCAAAGAAAAGATTGCTTCCCTTCGCGTTAGATAGTCTCGTACACCAAAGATTGCTTCCCTTTGCATTAGATAGTCTCGTATATTTAATGACCGTAAAGTTTTAAAAATCAAATTTTACTTTTAAAATAAAAAAATTAATATTTAAAAATTAAGTTAAAATATTATAAAATTGATAAAAATTAAATAAAATTAAATTTTTTAAATATGATTAAAAGATAATATCTTTATTAATTAAAATTTTTAAAGTTTAATTAAAAAATTGTTAAATGAAAGTTAATAAAACTTATTAATTTAAAATTTTGATCAATCAATTAATTAATTGATCAGTTTTTAATAAAAAAAGTTATTAAAACAAATTAAATTAAAAAATTAAAAATTAAACAAAAAATTAGATTAATTAAGATTTTTAAATTTATTTAACCATTTATTATTAGATTTGACATGTTTCAAGCTTTTGTTTATTAGACAATTGCGATTCTAATTTCAACAAATAAAAAACAAATGAAAGGTGAGTGTATTCTTTTAATTTTCAAAGGTGAATTTTTACAAGTACCCCCCAAAGTCAAGCGTCTAATTTATTAAATTATTCCTTCTTTGTATTTATTTACCGTCTTCAGTTTTATCTCATAGTGACTAACTCGAAGCCATCGCAATACCAAATCAAGCAATTATTTTGGAGGCCAACACTCAATGTTAATGTGACAACTTGTTTGGCATTATTCAATCAACCATTCATATCTCTTGATGCTAGAATTGTTCATATTAAGTAGTGGAGTTGAAAACGAGATTCATTTTTATTGTACGAGTACGTTTGCACTACCTGAGGAAAGCCTGTATTATTAGAAGTGACTATCAGCAGGTAGCTATCAGTCAGCAGTGACATGACACCTCATTGTTTTCGTCAGCCTTTTAATACACAGTCTCCATCCACGAAAGTTGGGATCCACGTTCTCGACTAATTACTTTATCTTCGGTAGAGTTATTGCCTTAGTACGCAGAATTTCTGAAATTAAATCAGTAAAACACATAATCTTATAGGTAAGGATTAGATAATCCTAAGACTTGGAAATTGGAATTCAGACTCGGTGAAAAAGAAAAGATACATAAGTTTCCTGTCACACTGCTTCAAACATTTTCTTATTTCAGTGTCGCTTTCTCAAGGGAACGAAAAAGTATACACATTTTGCAGAGGTCTAGATAAACATTAAAAAAAAAAAAAGGAGCAGTTGGCTGTTCCAATCTATGCCATGCCCTACAAAGGACCCAGTTTAGTTAAAATTATATCGAAGGGTTGTCTCAGCCTCAGGAATTGTACTTGTCAGTTGAAATTGACATACGCAGGTAGTTATCGGTCAATTTAAGATACATTAAAGTAGTGTTGAGACGTACATTATAATAAACTAGCTTACACTATCTGGATGGCTCCAACAGTTTGTGACTATAAAGAAGGGTCTAGTCTTTGGAGGTTCATCGAATAGAAGACTATGGGGTCTAGTCTTTGGTGGTTCATCGAATAGAAGACTATGTAGTACGTGTAGCATTTTCAGCCGAAAAAAGGAAAACAAAGGTTAAAACTTAAAAGATTAAATGGACTTCTAATATGTATAAATATAAACATATAAATCCAATTAAATATAAATGATATATTATAAATATCATTAAAAATTATGTTCAAGTGATTTTTAAAACAATATGATTTCACCTAAAGTTCAAGTAATTTTAAAATTCTATCCAATAATTTAATCAAGTGTATTCAATTAAAAATGTCATTTTTAAGTCATTTAAATGACATCAGATTACTTAAATTAAACTTTATCCACAAGTTTTTACATATATTAGCTAACATTTTAGATAAATTGGAACCATATTATTATGTTTAATTAATCTTAAATACTTGATTAAACTAACAAAGGTAAGCACCAAATTATAATTTATCTTGGATTCCCTTTCAGAAAAAATTTCAATGGAGTGGTTGAGAAACTAAAGAAAAGAGCAAAGCGTTACGGACTGATGAAGACAATCATTTTGATCCACCCTCCACGTTGACCGGACTATGAAAAAGTGAAATCAGACATTAACATAAAAATTTTAAAAAATGTAATCTAAGTATAATAAAGGTATAAACATTAGGAGTTGGGCAGCGTTTGGGAATTTAGGGGGAAGATGATGGTTCAAACGTCGACTACTAAAAGTCATTTTTTCATTGAGTATGTGATTTAACCAATAAAAAGGAGCAAGCAAAGGCTAGTCCGGTTCAAAGCAGATCGTTCAAAAGTGTTATCTGGCCGTCTGAAGACCAGATTCCAAGGCCTTATGCTCCGACCCAAGAACCTAGGCTGCAAAAGCCATTAATCAAGTAAAAGTGATGGGGTAATCTGAATAATTCTAGGACTTGGAAGAATCCAAAGGAAAAGTTATATAGTGAATTCAATCTGGTAAAACCAACGAATGATTCTAAAACAAGCCTAATGATATCATTAGCTTCTTTATCCACAATTTTGAATAGCAGAACCTGTCAATTACCTTCCTCCTCTGATATTAAATTGCTTCACCAAATCATCTCTCGACAACATAACTGAGAATGAGTTCTTTCTCCTAATAACTAGAATTGCACCATATCCGAATCTTATGTGAATCGATAGCATACCAAAGTTCAAAATACATTTACAGTTCTTTGAAAGTACGATGGTATGCTATATGCTGTACATTGAAAAAAGAAATGGATTAGCTCCGCTAAACATCCTTCTTTTATCAAGCAAAGGCAAATGGAGAGAGAGAATGAGAGGGGGAGAGAGAGAGAGGGCTAGACACACGACACACGACATACGCAACCCTTCTGGGTACATCCGGGCACGCCGAGTAACGAGAACAATATACTTTATAATAACAAACCCACTACAAATAAACCTCACTTGATGCTCCAATATTATCTAAATGATTCCTTAACTTTAACACCGCAGCTCACCTCAATAAAAAGTTTTCGGACTGTTAAAGTGAAGCGAGAAGGTTTGATCTGCCACAACTAATCGTTTCAGCCTTCAAAGTGTAAGACAACAAGGGAATGCATCAATTTTAGAAATGCTCAGACTTGCTCCCAACGAAAAGAAAGTATAAATATTAAACATTTATTCGTAAGTTGTTGTTCTCGTGTAGCCTTAGCTCAAATTTCCAATGTTGCATCAAGAAAACCGTGTTTCTTCTGTGAAATACTAAATTTTACCACAAAATGCATACTCAGAAAAGACTCTTCAGAAAATGAAGAGCTTACAAGCGTTGGATTAATGATTAAGAAATATAAAAGGCTAAGGGGGTCAACAAATCAAATACAACACATTTACCTGGGTTGAAAAAAAAATGGAATGACAGCTTGACATATTACAGCAACAACATATACTTGCCAAAATAGATCCTACTATCTTCTCAAGATCATACTCCTTAGCTAGAGTGCACCATGGAACTACCCATATAGAAAGACAAAATTCGTTGCGTACATAAAACTCAATTGGGATTTCCTGGAAAAGAATTGGAAGCACCTGTTTGCACAACCAGCCCAGCCAAAAACATCCTTATCAAGTCACTCAATCACCAAACCCGCTCAGCTGGCCGTAGGCTTTGCCATAACCTTCTTAATGGCCTCAGCATATGTATTGAGTTGATACGTCAGGGTTGAGTCTAGCAGATCCCATAAGGATGTCTTGGGGTTCCAACCTGTCGCCAATACAACCAATAAATCAAGTTAACAAAAGGCTACAACAAAGGTATAAAAGATTGAAATATAGCATATGGAAAAAGGCACGACCAAGTTGTCTATTGATGATGGTCATATCTGGGATTCTCTTGTCACTATCATCATATCCCTCGCCATAAAATTCTTTGGAGCTAATGTCAATTGCTGGTACTTCCAATGGAGCTTCTCCACTTACCTTTGCGTAGACCTGGTGACACATTTTAACCTCAGCATTTTCGGGATTGATTAAGAGAAACAACAAACATCTGATCACAATTTTCCTACCTCAGTCATCATTTCAGCAAGCTGTCTAACAGTAACTTCGTTGTGAGGGTTGCCAACATTGAAAATCTGGCCATTGGCCCTGCCCGGATTTTCCTATAAAAGGTATAAAGCTAAGCTAATCCATTGTCTAGACAATGTTTGGAAGCAGAGAGATAAGAATATTATAAAATACATACAATCATCAAGAGAACAGCTTCAATTGCATCTTTAATATAGACAAAAGTTCTCTGAGATTGGCCACCATCCACGAGCTTGAGTGGCTCTCGTCTTAGTAGAGCCTGAAAGAAAGGGAACTGAGAATCAGAACAAGAGCCAACAGGAGTATCTCGCTAAGCACCAGCTATATACACCTGAAATCAAGTTAAAGGTAATTAAACTAACATTGCTAAAGCAGGCAAGGACCCTGGGTACACCCTCACTTGGACCATCAACACCAGGAATAAAATCCATCCTGGGTCCAATCCAGTTAAAAGGTCTCACAATGGTAAATTCTAATCCGTTTTCAGCACCCTCAGCTGTAATCAGTTTGCCAAAGAAGTTAGAATGCGTTACAAGTGTGTTTGTAACAGCCCATCTATAGAAAAGATGATTACCATATATAAGCCTCTCAATCAATTGCTTTGCACAGGCATATGACCATCTTTGCTTTTCAATGGAGCCAAAAATGCAGGGAGAGGCATCTTCTTTCAGAATGTAGTATGCTGGATCCTGTAATGACATAATACTTGAAATAAAAGGCCACCTTACCGCAATAAGTTGAGAAAGCAAAATAACAATAAACAGTACTAGGAAGATTCATATTCAACAACAGCAAGTCACAATTAATCTCTTCTTAACATCCTCAAATTTCATGTTTGACTAATTGAAGCTAATTTGCAAAGTCAAAACTAGTTAAGAATGTTGATGCCCAACAAAGTGAATCCCATGATGAAAGACCCAAGTGAAAAATCAACAAAGAAACATGCACAAGCAACCAAAATTCCTGAGTCTTCACTCAGAAAATTACCAACCTAAATATCCTTCATTAGATAAATCCATCATGCCTAAGCTATCAACAATAAATAGAAAATGATTTCATTGCTCAAAAAAACACATAAATCTCTTCACCCTAGAATTTTTTTCAAAATTTACAAAATCTAATCCAACTTATAATTTCACACCAGCTATCACAAGTGCTACTGGTATGCAAATACAGTAAACCTAACAGGAATACCATAAAACCACAACCAATTGCAACGAATAGGAACAGTCTTAGATGTAGAACATTTTTTCCAATTTTAAGCATCGAGTCTAAACTGCATACAGACAACATCCATCACAATAGTGAAAATTTACATAAACATCCAAATCAGTGTAGGATTTGGTCATATTGAAGAGCATGAACGATGAGGAAAGGCAACATTGTTGACTACTGTCAAAACCTCCAAAAGTTTTGTAAATCCAAAATTTCGCGCATGCAGGAAAAATTTGGTGATACGGTTCATATTATGAGGAACCCCTCTCCAACAACAAATTCTAAAAAGAACTATGCAGTCATTCAAACAAATTATGATGCCTGTAACCAAAATACCGCAAAAAAGCAAATTTAATCAACTAATAGGCATAAACCAACAAAAGAAACATTATATAGGAAAGGCCTTCCAGAGACAAGTTGCTTGAACTGGAAAGTATAGATACAAGAATCTGCAAAAGCAGATAATTTTGTCTAGAAAAGGAGATCATCGAGTTATTGCGCTAAATGGTTGTGTCGGAAATGCATTCTAATACACCTAATATAGTTCTCAATAAGATATCTTGAGGAATCAACCATACTATTTTTATTCCCACTAAGTAAAGGGCACCAGATCTTGTCATCAAGAGACCATTACTAAACTAAACCACAAATTACATAGACAACAATTAAAAAGAAGAAAGAAAATGATCATAGACAACAATTAAAAAGAAGAATGAGAATGGTCATAGACAACAATGATGTCGACGATTTACCTGACGTAGAGGGCTATCTTTGGGAAGAAAGCTCCCTATCGTTTTCCCATACACTTCACAAGTCGAGAAGTGAATGAGACGTTTGTTATTCTCCGAACAGTACTTTACCTGATTATAACAAATCACATAAACTCAACATCAAATCACATGCATCAACTTCCAAACAACCATCAAATCGTGTCAAACTCAACTAAAATTGACATAAACACAACAGGATCAAAATCATCAATGAAAACGACACACATTGGAAGAGCAAAACAAACAGGTAAAACCATAAGTGCAAACGTACCACAGGAAGCGCATCGATGAAGTTGCTGTAAATCGTGTCCAACGGACGCGTGTTGTAATCAGCCGGAGTACAAATAGCCGCCAGATTAATGGTCTAAAACCAGAATTCCACCACATTACCGCCAAAAACAATAAAGAAGCACAAGCAAGAGGGAAAGATACATATAAAGATTGAGTGGCGGAGGAGAATTTACTAGATCCGCCATCTTGATGAGGCCTTCGAGGCGAGAGTCGTGTTTGATATTGATGCGGTGGAACTGAATCCGGTCGCCCCAAGACAAAGATTCACCTTTTAGAAGGTGCCTGATCTTGTCGTCGTAAACATCTAGGGCCAGGATCTTGTGTGCAGTCTCGCTCAAGATCTTCTCGCAGAGGTGAGAGCCAATGAAGCCTCCGGCACCGATCATACATATGGTCATGGGCTTTATCGGCCTTCCGTCCAGATCCAACCTAACCTGGGTCGCCATTGTTATCGTCTCCAATTCAACACCCTCTGTATCTCTTTATCCTCTCTCTCTCTCCCACTACACGGTAACGAGAAATCTGCTATTAACCACTCTATTACGCGCGTGTATACGTGCAGTGAATGAGGCCGAGTGTCGGTGGTAACAGTGGTGGCAGGGGCTAAAATGCGCAGGGGATGCGATTTGAGGAAAAAGAGAGATTTTCGGAATTTTGTGGGAAATGAGGTTTGGGAGCGGTAAGCATTTAAAGGAGAGAAATGAGACCTATACTCGTTTGTGGTTTTGCATTGACCCCACTCACAGACGTTGACACGCGAATCATACTCGCCTTCTTCTGGAGATTTTAGATTGGTGAATATGTTCGGTTTTGATTTTGTTTTTGTTATAGTTTAGAAGCGTTATTGTAAAAGGTAATTAAAGTGCAGAGGGAAGGATGGTTCTGGTGCATTTTTAATTTAGTAATCAGGAATCAGAGCAGACGTTAAGAGCTCTCTCTCTTTATCCTTCCACTTTCTTGCCTTCCAACGTTTTAATTGAATGAAAAGCCTAGATTCATCTTTATAATAAAAAAATGATCATGCATTAAATGCTTTACATGCCTTTCCTGCAAGTCTTCAGCCTTCAACCTTCACGTGTTGAAACATTAAATGCTTTACATGCCTTTCCGCAAAAGCCTTCAGCCTTCACGTGTATTCATTCAGCCTTCATGTATATTCATGAATTAAATGTAATGTCCAAACATTAACTGTGTGCCTTCCATGCCAATTAACACGTAAATTGCTATTTTTATTATTGTCTTGATGTTACACCTTTTTGTTGATGTAAAGAAACAAGAATTACATATTTATTTTAAAATATAACATGTTTATTTTAAAATATATTTAGCATTTAATATTTTGTAAATATTATTGTGATTCGAGGTATGTTTTAGAAACGAGATAAAATTGCTAGATAAATGTGGAGTGATTATATTATTTCTAATTAATTTATGTTTCTTTTTGTAAATGATAGTATCATTATATTTTTAAGAATTATAGTACGATGGACATATTTTTTTTAGTAATTATGATGGACATAATTTATTGATTGGAACGACTTAATATAATTTCTAATTTATGTAATTTTATCATATGCAATTAATGTGTAATTTTTAATAATATTTGATTTGCTTATATTTAATTTTAGCTATAATGATAATTAATTAATTTAAAAATATAATGTATTATATTATAATTATTACACATAATAGTATAATTACAAAATAATAGAAACATGATAATAAAAACAAACATGTTTTTGTTTTCAGTTTTTTTAGAAATCTCAACTAAATAGGTTTTTATTTTCAGTTTTTATATTACAAATCTCAACTAAACAGGTTTTTATTTTTTTAAGAAAAAAAACAGAAACAATAAATAAGAAACAGAAACCAAAAATGACAACAGAAAAATAGAAGTGAAACCAAACGGCCCTAGATAGATAATTTTGGCTATATATATGGTCCTAGTTGCGAAGCTGGTACTTGATTTGTTACATCACAATACTTGTTCATACAGAGATTGTGGAAATCGTAAGAATAAGAGGACCATGGGGTTTGATGATAAGAGCAAGATCCTGATATTTGGAGCAACTGGGTATCTGGGCAAGTACTTAGTGAAGGCAAGCACGACAATGGGTCATCCAACCTACGCTTACGTTCGTCCAAGCTCCCATCCTTCCAAACTAGAGACCCTCAAGGAGTTTGATTCCATGGGAGTCACCGTAATCCAAGTACACACACTTGATTCATAAGTTTACTGTATATTCTGTGTATTATTATTGCAGCACTTAGTATGATTTTTGCGTACCAAAACAGGGAGAGCTGGACGACCATGAGAAGCTGGTTTCAGCACTTAGGCTTGTAAAAGTTGTCATTTCTGCTCTTGCAGTTCCTCAATATCCTAACCAACTCAAAATCATCACTGCCATTAAAGAAGCAGGCAACATAGAGGTATTATTCACAAGTTTTGAATAGCTAACAACACTAAAGTTGCAGATAATCTCACAGTTGTATGATCCTCAGAACTTTACAATCGTTGTGATCACTAAAATCTTACCGTTGCAGCAATTGTAGACTTGAGTGTAAACCTTAGTTTATACTGAGTGAAGTAATGATTTATCTGTTTTCTGTATCAGAGATTTGTCCCTTCAGAATATGGCAATGAAGCGGACAGAGTGAGTGGCCTGCCACCATTTGAAGCTGTGCTTGCAAACAAAAGAAAGATCAGAAGGGCAACAGAAGCATCAGGAATCCCATTTAGTTATGTTTCTGCAAACTCTTTTACCACATATTTCGTGAACTTCTTGCTCCATCCTCATGACAACCGCGACGAGATCATTGTCTATGGAAGTGGTCAAGCTAAGGGTGAGTTCGATTGATTCACTAAATTTAACGTTAATAATTAACTTAACACAACTTTTTTACTAAATTTTATATGAATAATTATTAATAACTTTTTAATTGACGGAATACTTATGTCCATAGTTAAATTTACCAACAGCATACTATACAGTCAAAGACATCCGTCAGTATATTTACCGACAGTGACATAATAAGTCTGTCGATAAATTTAGCTACAGTCGTTTTAATGATGTCTTTATCCGTCGGTTGTTTCCGTCGTTAATTAATGTCACTAGGCACGAGGGTACTTGGGGGCCAGTGGTGTACTGGGCCTCCCAAGATTTTAAAAATGAAATATTTTTTATTTTTAATATATATATATATATATACACACAATGATGGAATTATTTAGGACTAGTGGTGCACTGGAGCTTCTAAAATTTTAAAAAATTAAATATTTGAACCCTTCTATCTTAAATTCCTGACTCCGTTACTGAATGTCACCGACAGAATACAAACATATTTTGTCTGTAATTTCTGTCGCTAGATGTCGTTTTTCTTGTAGTGTTGTATATCATTATGTACACATGCATATCCTAGAAAATAATTTAAAGTAAAAATATGAATAAATTCTTGTCTTTAAATTAAAAAATATGAATAAATTCTTGATGTGGTCATTTTTAAACAAGAATTAATGTTATTAAATTTTTTATATTTTATTAAATGTAACAAAAGTGACACGTAAAATGTCATAAAGCAAGAAAATTTTTTGTAGCTTAGTGATTCTTTTGTGATTATAAATAATCATTATTATATTAAACAATAAAAATATTATTTTTATAAGATAATTTTTTTGTTATTTAGTTATGATAATCACTAATAATTATAAAATAATGACCATATAATTAATTATATCATGTGTGAGTTTATTTATCATAATTGATAAAAATTAACAAAAACTGTGTTTATGTCATAATTTATATATTTCAAATTATAAGAAACTCTTCGAAATTGAGTCAAACTACAAAGTGAAATAATTGCTTTCATTTCATGATTTAAATTTTATGAATCTGAAAAAAAAAAGCATCTCTGTATTATGCAGCTGTGTTGAACTACGAGGAAGATATAGCTACGTATACAATAAGAGCAGCAACTGATCCAAGATTGGCTAATCGTCTCATCATCTACAGGCCCCAAGGAAATGTTGTTTCCCAGTTAGAGTTGATCTCTTTGTGGGAGACAAAAACTGGACGATCTTTCAGAAAAATTCATGTTCCTGAAGAAGAAATTGTCAGGCGGAGTAACAGTAAGATGTCTAATTACTTCAACAGTTTCGTAAATCTTACGGTAAAAGAAATAAATATTATTTAAACTAATTAAAGTTAATTAATTTTTGAACTCAAATAAAACTTATAATTTTTATAATTATTTTAAATTATTAATGTAAGTAAAAAATTTTTAAAATTATAAGCTATTTTTAAATTTTATTGAACTTTAGGTATACTCTGTTAAGAATTCAAAGTCACGACCATTTAGTTACAAAGATTCTTATATTATATTAAGTGACTATTTCATTACAATAGTTTAAGCTGTTGTGTTCGGTTAACTTAATTGGTTTTATATATTCACTAAGAAACTCTACTCCTTCAACCTAAATTTTATCATTAAACTGTAGCCATTTAGATGTCAATCTTCGATATGTTAAATGACCGTTTCACCATAATAGCTTAAGCTGTTGTGTGAGACCAATTTAATTAGTTATTATATATATTTTCTAACACACTCCCTCAAGTGAAAGCTCTTTAGGCTTGAAACTTGCACAGATCCACTCTATATTGTGCTGAATAATAGGTGGGTGACAGGATTTGAACTCATAACGACTTAGTCATAAAGGCTCTGATATTATATTAAGTGACCATTTCATCACAATAGTTTAAGATGTTATGTGAGACTAACTTAATTGATTATTATATATATTCTCCGATACGATTCTTTGAACATAACTTGCAGCACTACCGTTCCCGGAAAATGTTCCACCGGCCATCTTGCACAACATATTCATCAAAGGTGACCAAACCAGCTTTGAGCTTACGTCAGACGACGTGGAGGCCTCCATGTTTTATCCTGACCACCAATACACAACAGTTGATAGCTTCCTTGACACCTGCTTGACTCAAGCTGGACCTACACCCAAGTTGGCGTCATTTGGATGATGTTGAGATATCACGACACAAGTAGATCGTGTAAAATCATGCAATATGGGAAACGTAAGATAACCTTTTTTCTTTAATTTGTTGCTTGTGATTGGGTCAATCTAGTTGTTTCATGTTGCTGTATTTTATCTGCCAAAACATATGGCGATGCCTGAGATTGTGACTCATCATGTATTCTTCTTTACGTTAATATTGTTGTTGGCCTGTTGCTACTCTCTGGTAATAATATCAAAAGAAAACGTTTTATAAATGTCATTAAAATTTTTTAGCATGGGTTATTTTGAAACAACTCTATTAATTAAGATTGTGCACTATTGAATATTATTAAATTTTACGGGTCATTCGAAATTTTACTAGATTGTTATTGATGCTGTTATTGTAATGATATATAATGTAAAATATAGTGATACCATATATAATAACCCATATATAGGTAACAAAAATTTTCTTAGCTCCTAAATACTTACACATATATATATAACTCAAATATAGGTAACAAAAAATTGACTTAACATTCTAAATACTTCCACATAGGGATGGCAATAGGTTTTCAACCCGATCCATATCCGCACTACTCGACCCAATGGATTTGGATATGGGTAATAAATCGTAAAAACCGATGGATATGAATATGGATATGGGTTGAGTCATAAAAAAATGGATATGGATATGGGTAGAGTAAAACCCGAACCATGGATACCCATATTCTACTCGTTTTTTATTAACTCTATTTTTTCTATTTTTCCTTGAATATTTATGGTTAAATATAATAAAATATTAATATTTTATAAGAAGAAACAACTTTAAAATCTCCACTTTACTTCTCATTACTCACATTTTTCATCATATTTTATTTTCTTATAAGATGATAATAATGCAAATGATATGGAGATGAAAATTTGAAAGTTGTGAAGTTCACGTAAAAACAATTTTGTTCCAATTCTAAATTGTGAAAAATGTATGTTATCTTTGTATTAGACATTATGATTTTTATTATTCCAATTTTATGATTTTTTAATACATACAAGTCAAAATCTTGGCTTATTATTATTAAAGTAATTTTGATTTGAAGCGTTCGCAAAAATCTACTATTTATATTTTCTATTTAGAAGTTACATTTTTATGTGCTATACAACTCGATGGATATCCAAAAACTCAAACAATCCAATGTATTTGGATATGGGTAGTAAATCGTAAAAACCGATGGATATGGGTATGAATATGGGTTGAGTCATAAAAAATGGATATAGATATGGGTAGAGTAAAACCCAAACCGAACCCTACCCATTGCCATCCCTACTTGCACATGATCCTATAATATTGTATTAATCATTTAAAGAGATGTATGGCTTTTGTTGTTGACTCTTGGAAAAAAAATCAAATTGGTTATCCAAGATAGGTGTACACTTTCTCGCTCTCTTCTTAATCATCTCCGCCACAATTTCATGGTAGAACTAAATAATTTGATGACTCTATAATTGTTACAGCTGGAGATGTCTCCTTTGTTCTTGGAGAGAGAGATTAGTATCCTAAATTTCCACTCATCCGATATTTTGGTGAACTTGAGAACCATATTAAAAAACTTGTCTAACCAAATAAATTCTTCTTTTCCTATGCTCTTCTATATCTTTATGATATCTCATAAGATCATACTACATTTTTATTCTTCATCTTCCTTAAAGCTCCTTGGTTTTTTCTCTTATAATACGCATATTAAAAAATAAAGTTACCATATTTATCAAAAATATAGTTATCTCCATCTTTAAAATTAAAATTATATTATAATAAAACTTTTAAATTTAAGTTAGAATTTTTTCCCTATATCATTTGACTTCTATATGTTAATGCTCGAGGAACTCTTCAATACAATTCTTTTTAAACTTAAAAAAAGAATCATAATAGTACATATAAGCTTTTTCGTAAGGTCATAATCGTACGTTCTTCTCCACATATTTACCTTTACTATCAAACAAAAAAATCACAATAGTACATAAAAGCTTTTTCGTAAGGTCATAATCATTCATTCTTCTCCGCATACTTACCTTAACTTTCAAACAAAAAAAGTACATATAAGCTTTCTCGTAAGGTCATAATCTTATATTATTCTTCACATATTTACCTTTAGCCAATTGCCGACGAACTCTTAACTCGATTTCCCACGTTTTTCTAATTATGTTAAATAGCTATCATCTCAAGCCGACATATTCTTCGTACCAAAAGTTGACAAGGTGAGATATTTCTTCGTTGATTGTGGTTTATATCAGCAAAAGAAAAGTTAGAATAAGCACGTGTGGTTCTTATTTTGAAGAACTAGTCGATGAGTTTAACAAGTGGAAGAATCATTTATTGGTTTTTGGATTTCTTTTGATGTATTATTTACTCTTCTGAATAAAAATACTATATAATTCTTAAATTTTAACAAATTTTCTGATTACAAATTATTTGTTAAAAAGGTATGATATTAAGTGTGTATTTCTAAGAGATTGAAAGGGTGCTTGGATGATGAGTTTGGGAAGGGATTAATAGGTAAAGAATGAAAAGTGAGTGGTTGTTGTTGATTATGATTATAGAGGTAATGATTTGATACCCTACCTCGAGGGAATCCTCCATGCCTCCTATTCAGTAAAGGAATGAAACTCATTCCTTAGTAGAGACTAGTTTTTTAAAAATATTTTAAATATAATTAATTAAAATATAATAATTAAAATAATAATATTAATTAATTAAGTACATTATAATTAATTACAATATAATTAATTAAAATTTAGTTCATTCATTAATTAAAATATAATTAATTAAAATAATATAATTAATTACTATAATTAGTTAAAATACAATTCATTCATTAATTAAAATACTGTAATTCATTAATTACAATTATATTTCAAAATAATTGTAATTGAAAATTTTGAAATATAATTGAAGAAGATTGTTCTTACCTATCGAAGAATTTGAAATTTAATTGAAAAGAAAACAAATGAAAATTAATTAGTTTATTTTATTTATAAAAACTAATTAGTTTACAAAACTAGTTGATTAATTAATAAACTAATAAGTTTTTAACAACAAAGATTATTAAAGTAAATCAAATTGAAAATCAATTCAATGTTTTCACTATTAAACTGATCAAACTGGTTCAATTTTTAATTATTGAGTTAAATAACAAGAGAACAAAATAGTAAAATGATTATTCGGCTTTTTTTTTCTGGATTTTTGGTTCTCTAACAAAAATTTCACTCGTTTAGGTTAATTTAACAATAATTTTTGAATTGGTTCAGTGGTAAGAGGCGTGGGTCAAGCATTCAACAAAATCCTGAGATCCTGGGTTCGACTCGTTCTTGCTACTCCAACCTCAAAGTGGTGGAACAGGGAGCACTCAGAGGTCAGAAGGAACAAAACCCAATGGTGCGAGCCCACCCAAACCAGGTTTAAAATATCATAAAAAAGAATTATTATTACTAAAATAAACATAAAACTGATACAAGCAATTTCTTACTAAAAAGCAAGAAAACAATTGTAATTGACGGCTAAAGTTGAGCCCTAATTGTGATTATATCTGATGTTATAAAATTTAATCGGTCGACCAATGCAACAGTAAAGATCTTGGGCTAACTAATTTATAAGTTTTTATTTAGAATTATTTTAATAATTTTTGTTGTTAAAAATTGATTAATTTGTTAATTAATCGGCAAAATTAATTAATTAATTTTTATTTAAACATTTCTTTGTTATTAAACTTTAAATTTTTTATTAGTAAGAACAAAATTTTTTATCATTTTTTAAATTATTTAATTTTATTCAATTTTTAACCGATTTTATAATAATCTAATAACAATTAAACTTTTTAAACCTTAATATTCTTATTTTATCCGTTTACCTTCCTAACTAAATTTTAAAACATTTATTATATCAATATATGCAATAGTTTGACCTAGAAAAAACAAAACACCAATGATTCTGTGAGGTCATACTCATGTATTTTTCTCCATATATTTCCTATTACCTACTCCCAATGAGCTCTAAGTCGATTCCCTCCACAAATAAAAGAATACTATATATGGCTAATTTATGAGTTTCCTCCATTATTTTTTGTTAAATATAGAAAGATAAAAATATAAAATTTTGTATAATTTAAGAAATTTTGAAAATTTTAAGAAAACTCTTTATTTTTTTAGTTTTTAAAATCATTTTTTTATACTTCAATTAAAGAAATAACGAAATACATATGTCATGAACAATACTAGAATTTTAAATTCTTTTTACCTCTTAATTTTGACTCTCAATTAGACCGTGTTTTATTGTTCTCCCATTTATCACCATCTAGACTTTGATTTATTATGAACCAAACTACCTATTTTCTTTATTTTTGCATCAACTTTCTTTCTCCAAAATTGTTATTTAAATTTTATGGGTTACGTGTATAAATATATGTACATAGATTTCTATCTCGGCTATAGGCCTAATAAAATGTTATCTAACTTTGGTAAATTAATTGAGCCTACAGAAATATTATTTAATTACTAGTATGAGCCCGATGTGTAGAAGCCCATTACTAGTCATTGTGGTTAATGGGCCCACAATAGCCCGTAAGTCAAAATTGACTATAAATAAGATTGTGGTCCCCAAATCAGATTCACTTTTGACATTTTCTCTGAAAAAGAACTTATTAGTTTTCTCTGTTCCATAAGGAGATTTCATTCAGTTTTTCGGATCTTGACTTGGAAAAATACATCCATCAAGTTTTACTATTTACAGTTCCGCTATACAATAGATCAATGTTAATGTTCTTATTTATACATATATCATTGTTTATTCAATCTGCGTATGATTCTGATTGATTGTTTATTTAGAAATCTGAATAATAATTATAAGGCATGATTTCTAACAAGTGGTATCAGAAATACTTTACGTAGATTGTTTCCACATGATATTTAGTATCAGTTTTTAACTCCGTTTGGTATGTTTATGGTAGTAAAAATGAATTATATGTTTATCATTTGAGATTTCATTTCTTCTGGGATGCTGTTTATTGTTTTCTTAATTATAATCGGGCTGAGATATAATTTTGTTGGGCAGAAATATGTTGATTTCTTGATTATCTTAGTCTGTGATTAATTGAAACATAAGAAAACGCTACTGTCATGGTCGAAATATTGTTTGATTCAGTTTAGAAACGAATTTTTTTCCCTCAAAAGTGATGAAATATCACTGATAATCATTAAAATCTGGTTTTCAATTTTTAGAGACCCGTTTTTATTCGGGTCTACGATCCATAGAGGGCAGGGAAGACCGTTCTACATTCGTCAGAACGTTTCTCCGACACTTGCACCGTTTCTGCCAAGCGTCAGAGGATGCTTGCACCGTTTCAAGCGTCCGTTAAGAGTTAGTTTATCCGGCGCGTGCACACGCCACAGAGAAACTGCAGCCCCTGATGATTGCGTTTTCTATTCAAGTGTATGTATATTTTTGTGGTTTATGAGAATCCAAACTGCGGCTCACAATTTCGTTGTCTATTTTGATGTCAGTGGATATATAAGTTTTTATGGTTTGTGGGAATCGAACCCACAACCAAAATGAATCGAAGGCCTTTTTCTCAACCGCCCAAGCTAACCATGAACACTACCGGTTTGGCTCAGAATATATATATTATCTTCGGAATAAGTCATTTGGACTTGCTTTAACAGTGAACTTATTTTCTTGTATATATAACCTAAAGTTTACATTAAATAATATATATATATATATATATATATACATAATATAAAGTCTTCCACTGTTATATAATCTTATTACGAACTAAGGTTATAATTTCGTAATAATTAATTGAAGTCAAAATTTGGGGTTAATTAATTGTCCATTTTTTAACAATAATTAAATTACCTAATTTTATCTAAACTTTAGGTGCTTATCATTTTTTGAATTAAATAGATTGAACCGATATGTTGCAAAAGTAACCTCTATTGGGTAAAATTTATTAATTTTAGAATGATAATGCATGTTTCCTCTATGCGGAATAATCGGCCCAAAGGAAGGTTATTTTGGCTAGATAACTGGTAATTTAATTTCATATCTATGCAGAATAATCGGCCCAAAGGAAGGTTATTTTGGCCAGATAGTAAGTAAAATTTTAAAACATCATTGCGAAATAATCAGCCCAACGGAAGGTTATTTAGGCACGATGGGTAGTATTAAATTATGTGAAGCATTTGGTATAACATGCTAACAATGCGTCGGTCTAAAGAAAGGCACATTGTTAGGCCGTTTTAGTTTCCATATTTTTACTATGACCAAAAAGACCACTTATAAATTATTATTTTTTGTCCAAAGACTGAATAATAATGTTGTGCTAGGTATCTTGTAATCACCCCCTTTACAAATTTTGTTGTTTTGACTTCTTAACTAATTGTGTGCATTTTATTTGTTTTCTTTCTTTAAGTGTCATCAATTTCTGCCAACATGAACAATATTCCCGTGCTTAACGGCACAAACTTCAAGAAATGGAAGGAGCACGTAATGATTGTGCTTGGCTGCATGGATTTAGACTTTGCATTTAGATTTGAACGTCCTGCAGCTCTGACCAGCATCAGTACCGCTGATCAGATAGCTGCATACGAGAAGTGGGAACGTGCAAACCGCATGAGTCTGATGATCATGAAGCATTCCATTCCG
>JANZLX010000063.1:100208-111785 GCA_025531955.1 Erythroxylum orinocense
AATTATTTGATTGAATAAATTAATTAATTTTTTTAAATTAATGTCACAACATAGTCTTAGAATAATTTTACATTGCAAATATAATTTATAAAAAAGAATAAAGTTACTAAATGTGTTTATATCTTTATATCTCGTTTGGTAACTAGTAATAAAAAGGTGGGAATAGAGAGGCAACCTGTATTCCTAATTTTTAGTTGTTTGGTTACCGACAATAGATAAAATAGATAAAAGATTGTAATAATTTTAAAAAACTCTAATCTTTCATTCCTAAAGATAAGTGTAATTATACACTAGAATGAAAATTTGAGAATAAGAAATTAAAAAATATGATTATTATATGATCAATTTGTTATCAAAATATTATTAAGGTATTGATTATTATCATCAAAATTATCTTTTATATTATATTATTTAATTATTATTGAGCATTAAGACTAGTGTAACGGATTTTGTATTATATTGGCTGGTACCAGGAAATACATACCATACCGAACAAAAAACGACACAAAAGAAAAAGTCCCAGTACCAATTGTTAGTATTGGTATGTACCAACTTATTCCGCCTGGCACCATCAGTAATTCAGTATTCAGTATATCAGCTGTACATTGGCCAGTTCCGGAAATTAAAAAAAAAAGCAAGGTTGGTCAGAAAAATATTTTTTTTACCCCCAACCCCGACACTGCTACTCTCTCACTCAGTATCTCTCTCTCGATTCTCCTCTCCAGGAACTCTCCACCGTCGTCTCTTCCTTCAGTTCTGTTTCTCCATTACCGCCACTGGTCCACCTCTCTATCCACTACAAGAAAAATGTGAATTAACGACAGAAACTTAGCAACGAAACAATTACCGTTAGAAATTAGTGACGAAAAGCATAATTCCGTCGCTAAAATTAAGTGATTTAACGACAGTACTACTATTCATTGCTAAATTTGGAGGGAATTCGTCACGGCAAAATTAGCGACGAAAGTTAGCGACGGAAAAATATGACCGTCAGTAATCACTACAAGTTAGCAACGAAAAATTACCAATGAAAATATACCGTTGAAAATTAGCGATAGAAAGCCTATTTCAATCGTTAAAATTGAGTAATTTAGCGACGGGACTAACACTCATCGCTAAATTTGGAGGGAATAAAATTAGCGACGGAAGTTAGCGACCGCAAAATATGTAGGACCTCGGCCTCTCGGGCCTCGCGCCCACCCGCTTGCAAATATTGTCCGCTTTGGGCCTCAGCCTCTCGGGCCTCGCACCCTCACGGTTTTGCTTTTCCACAGAACTTCCCAGGAGGTTACCCATCCTGGGATTGCTCTGGCCCTGGCACGTTTAACTTCGGAGTTCTGATGGGATCCGAGACGTTAGGGCATGGAAAACGCGTCTACAAGGGGAAGGTATCCACACCCTTATAAGGGGTGCTTCGTTCGCCTTCCCAACCAATGTGGGATGTCACATCTTACAAGAAGAGATTTATGTCCAGCAACCGGAGGGCTTCGTAATTAAAGGAAAGGAGGAGATGGTTTATAAGCTAAATAAAGCCCTTTACGGGCTGAAGCAAGCTCCTCGTTGCTGGTATGCGAGAATTGACGAATTCTTTTTAGGAGTTCAATTCAATACAAGCTGCAGTGAGCCGACGATGTATGTGCGGATGGAAGAAGGGGAAGTAACTGTAGTTGCGATTTACGTAGATGATTTGTTGCTTACTGGGAGTTCTGAGAAGCAGATAAATCACTTGAAGAAGCGTTTCAATGAAACTTTCAAAATTACAGATCTCGGAGGCATGAAATATTTCTTAGGCATAGAGGTATGTCAACGGGAAGGATGCATTACCGTATGTCAAAAGAAGTATATTCGACATGTATTGAAGAGATTCAGAATGGATCAATGTAAACCAGTTTCAACCCCAATCTGTCCAAAGGAGAAATTAGTAAAGGAGGAAAACGATGAAGTTGATAGGAAGAACTATTGAATTATGATCGGATGCTTAATGTACATCACAGCTACAAGGCCAGGCGTGTTGTATTCAGTAAGCGTGCTTTCCAGATACTTGAGCGATCCAGGAAAGCAACATGTGATGGCGATAAAAAAAATTATGAGATATTTGAAGGGAACGTCTGATTACGGGTTGCTATACGAGAAGTCTGGAAAGTGCGAGCTCATGTGCTATGTTGATAGTGATTGGGGTGGAGCAACTGAAGATATGAAAAGCATCACCAAATATTGTTTAACGTTAGGCTCAGCGTATTTTTCATGGACGTCAAAGAAGCAAGAATTAGTGGCGGCAACAGCAGCAACTAAGCAAGTGATTTGGGTGAGAAAATTGTTGATGGATTTACAAATTCAATTGGGAGGAGCTACCGTGGTTAACATTGATAATCAAGCCGCAATTTCAATCTAATTAAATTCGGTTTTCCATGGCAAAACTAAACACTTTAAACTTAGATATGATTATCTAAGAGACATTCAACAGAAAGGAGAGTTGAAGCTTCAATACATACATATAGATGAGCAGATTGCGGATTTGTTTACAAAAGGGTTCAATGTTTCGCGCTTTAAGCAATTGAAGAAAATGGTTGGAATTCAGAAGATGAACCTCTGATCCAAGGAGGAGTATGTTGGAGATGTCTCAGAGTTCCAGACAAGGATCGGATTGGCGTGATCATGCAAGCCATGCATCGACGTATCAGGAAGCGATCACAGAAAATCAAGATTAGTCGGTTAACTTGGCAATTAGGATTTGAGCATTATAAATAATGTAATTCAAGTTGATTTGTATTAGAACATTCTGAAAAGTGACGATCAATAACATTTGGAGGAAATCTCAACGAATTGTTGAGTTCTTAACTCTTGCTCTGTTTGCCCCTGTTTCTGTAAACTCTCTCGCTCTAAAACTTCTCTCTTCTCTACTTCTCTACTTCGTTCTTTCTCGGTTGTCTTGGTGTATGATTGATCGGTAACAATAATTGCAGACGATATACATAAATGAATGGGATGAAGAATGGTGTTCTTCACTTCCTGGTGATATGTCACGATCTCAGAAAAGCCAATGCCGTTTTCTTGGAACTTTTGTGGGAACATCTGCAGATGCATAACAGTTGGTCGATGAGCTTAATTGGTTCGCGAGTGCAAAAATATTCCCAGTACGAAGCACAAATGATCTGGTTGCTTTAGATTTGTTCAGTACCTTCAATGGCATACAATGAATTGTAATGAACTTCACTCCAGAAGCTAAGCCAAACCTCTAGAAATGCAAAACCAATCAGTTAGCGGAAAACGATACATGGTATCAACTTACAAATAGATATAAGGAGACTAACTTCCTAAATGCGAATCGTTTCAATATGTCAAAGATGGACTGTAGTAAAGCGATGACAGCAGTCTACCTATGACACACCTCTCCCTTTAATGAAGAAATATTTTAGTTTTTCAATACTTTGTCTCATATGTCTACTCGTCAAGTGATTCTGGACGACATTTCTGCAGTGTAACTAAATATAATTGCCTAGAATTCCATGGCAGAACTTCAGATGTAACTTACATGCTCACACCCCAACTCTCATCTTGAAGTAGAAGAAAGATGGGACATACTAGTAGTCTTGCCTGTTTCCTACTTTCCTCTAACTTGCCATTCTAGCTACCAGAACTACATGAAGGGCTGAAGTTCCTACTCCTTTAATACTTATTGAAACAAATTTACCAAAAAAAAAAAAAAGACATTATATAACATAGCAAGAAATTGAAACTACCTCTGACAGGATTCTTGTTCTTGGGCATAATCTCGATGTAGCATGTGTCGCGAAAAGACGTGACCACACAAATTTTGGTTTCAAACTGAAAAGAGAGCTTGTAGAAAGTCATAGATCATTCATAATTGAATTCAAAAGTGTTGTCAAATTTTATTGTATCCAGAATATGTCTGTTCTGTTCCCAAAATAACAAGTCAAAATTCTCAATTAGAGCAACATATGAGAAAGTACATGATTGACAAGATAAGCTGCATCAAAGCGAGCCAAGTTCATCAAATTGCTTCAAGAAACTTAGAACATCATTGAACCACTAAAAAGGCTGGGGATGCATGAGATTTGACATTTTTTATTTATGATAGACAGGTAAGGGCTATTAAGGCACAAGGATTTGCAGGTCCACCAAGTTTCTGATGACACTAGGCTGATCGGAATCATAAAGTCACGATGTAAAACCAGTTTCATTCCTAGTAAGAAGAAAACCGGGCTAGGCTAATCTGTTATAGCGCTAGGTTTATTTCTGATAGATCTCTCAGTAGCTGAGAGATTTCTTACTGAATTTTATTAATGTGTAACGACAATTTCTGTCAAGTTACAAAGTAGTATGCAGCCAACTTCGAGAGTGCTGCTCTCTCTGGCCTAAGGCTCACAGTATATGCTTAGTAATTGCCTACCTCCCCAGCCAATCATTACAGCATTTATATTAACTAACTTCTTACGTCAGCCAAGTAACAAACTCTACTATTCTCTCCCCTCCCACATGCATGTAACACTCCCCAGCCCCTGACCGTAACAGAAAGTGGTAACTTTACTCGGTTACCCTTTCCTTCCCCCCTTCTAGAATAAACCTTATAGTGATAGGAGTTCTAACAATTTCTTACATATTCACAGTGGCCAACTTAACACTAAGTTCCAGAAATGAATCTGAAGGATCAGAGAGATCGTAAAGTACTTACTCGATCTGCTGCTGCTTGCAGAGTGACGTGATCGCCCCATTCCCCTGATCTAGTAGCGTACGACATTCATGCATGAAAAGAATCAACATTTAGTTCCATATTGCTGAAACATGCCATCTAACTTTTGTAAGGAGGAAACTAATAGGCGTCATCACAGTGATCTAACTTTTTCATCTGCTTCAGGTAACTGTTGTACTTCATTGGTACAAAACTTTCGTAAAATTTTCTGAAATGCTTTAGCTGAGAAAAGAAAGATTAACAAATTACTGGAATGACAAGGACAAAATGATAAGAAACCAATAGAAACAAGAAAAAGAACATATCTTCCTTAAGAGAATTACTAAACAATGCTTATATTTCCACAAAAATATAAAAAGTCATCGTTACCCCAAAATATACATTTTAAATCACAATTCAAGAAGTAACCCATTTCTATTCAAGTCAATGTTTCAAGCCCTATCAAGCCTTACTGGATATGAAACCACAGTTATCCTAGAACAGAGGGGTTGAATGGTGGATGCATTAGTAGCGATTTACAATATGTACCTGCTTTACCACTTGTTTCCTCATGTGTCTATGGTGATTCGGATTCCGAAACAACTGGTCTGACAATGCTTGAAACTGTAAAATTTAAGGTAAAGCAGTAGTTCGAAAAGCAGAAATTGCTATGGACTAAGCTACTAAGATCCCTTTAAAAAGTTAGGTCTAAGCATGAGCAACTACGAATATGGAATGCAATTTCACACCTGACAATTTCCATCACCTGCAATTTGTAATTCTGCCAAACCATATGCAGCCAACCTGAACAAAAACAGATTAGTTTAACAAAGACGATACATGATTTGCATGCATAGTTTCTGCCAAATGACACAGATCAGGTAATAAAATCTACCCCGTATTGAACAAATATGTCAACCAGGGAGTATCTGATGTCTACATATGGAATCTACTCTACGATTCTATTCAAAGGATGCCACACACAGAAAATATATTTGGTGAATCTCATGGCAGAAAATGAACTCGAGGATGAATCGTAAAGTAAAGGCTTAAGAGACAAATCATAGTAGAATAAACAGTTTATTAACTAAAGACAATAATCAAAGTAAATAGCATTGAGGCTTGAGTTGCAACCTTTCAGACAGTCGTTCATGGTCAAAGCTTGCGTCATTCACATCAGGTATCTCACGGTTAACACGTGGTGCGTGCTGCAAAAAGAAGGAATCAATAAAAATTTGTAGCCTAAATGGCCATTCACAATGATGTCATCATTCTGAAGCAAAAATGTTAACGATCATAAGAGATTCCCTCTGCCTCTAACTAGCCTGTCAACCATGTAACACAAGTGCTGCAAGATATCTAGCTGATAAATAGTGCTGTTACACACTTAATTGAGGCACAAACTAAGTTGCATACTGTTACAATGTGAAAGTGGTATGCACAACACAATAAAAAAGGATAGATGACAAAACCCAAAACAAGGATCACAACAATAATCCCCTCACTCTGTCAAGGAACTATTTTTTTATAATCCCCTCACTCTGTCAAGGAACTATCTTTTCATGAATGATGGGCTTGTACAGTATCACCTAGAATAAGAATGTTCGATTGTTATGGTACAGAAACATAGTATTTAATCATAAAAGCTACACAAAGTAACAGCTTCCCTAATTTATACATGTATACAGAAGGTGTGCATTTTCAATAACGATGGGAGAGCAATAATTTCTTGAATTGGCTATGTCAAACAAATCCTATAAAACAAGTGGAAAAAAATGCTCCATGTCAAGAGAATTGATTAAAAATTTAGCATTCACAGTGAGTAAAATGCCATGTACGTAGTTGAGGAGAATTCAACACTTTGACAAAAGGGCCTACCGGTATAGAATTCAAATGAGAGAGCCTGCTCCCAAGCTTTTTGACAACTTGAGTTTTTTCTTCTTCTGTCATTGTTAAGATGGTGGCAATGGTTTGATCATCCTCTGTATCAGGAAAGCTGCCACTCAAACTTGATGTGGAACTTGCACTTGCATTGCTGTAGCTTTGAGTCATACTACATTATTACAGCATTTATAGCAATTAAGTCAATTGTACAAGTGACTTCAGGACATCCACACAGGTCACGGATCAAACTAATTCGGATAAATGGTTTACAGCGCACAATGATATGAAGTTGCAAATTAGAAGATAATGCACATTAAACAACAGATAAATTTTAACATAGAACATAGCTCATCAACTATGCCGATTACTAATTAATCAGATAAACAAATATTGAGCATTACAAACAAAAAGTTGTCAGCAACAAAAGGAGCATAGCAGAAAGCTTAGCCTAAATCCACATAAAAAACAGATAAAACAGAATTCAAAGACTTCCCACCCACCCCCACCCCAAAGAAAGAACAAAAACCAAAAATGCCTTAAATTTCTCAGTGGTCATGAAATGCATATAGCTAAGTGAAGATGTTAATCAGCATATAGCTAAGTGAAGATGTTAATCAGGCGTATAGGTTGTGCACTGTATTGTTTACTTTCATATTCAGTCCCAATTTCATAGAGACAAAATGGAGTACAAACAACCAAAAATGTAAAACACAGTTTAGCTGGCCAGGAACATAGAAAAAAGACATTAAAGAGTGGATGATTGATAAGAACCATTTCACATCTTGAAGCATAGCCAGGACCTAGTACTCCAAGATTGATGAGGAAACAACCAATTCCTATCTGCTTGCATGGTAACAAAAAAATTTAAAAAAAAATGAAGAGCATTCAAAGCATGAGAACCATCTAATATCCAATTAAGCTATAAACGTCCCATTCTGTATCTGAACCCGCAAACCATCTCATGAATCAAACCTAATCTCGACAAAGAAGCAATTGAACTATTCTTTTCCTACATTTCCTGTCATTTTCTTAGCATCCAAGCAAAGCATAAGATAAAATACATAGGTCAGCAGCAATAAAAAAAAAAGGCAAAACACATAAAACAAGTCCAAGAAAAAACTTCAAGTTTGGAGTCAATGATTAACAATACCCAGAATCATACTTACAGTTCAGATTCTAATAGGAACGTCAAAAACAAAACTTTAGAGAATCCCAGTTGAGCGAACAAGGAAAGGGAAGAAGTACATATCTTTGATCAGGATAAAAACGAATACAATACTTCAAGAGAATAAGTGAAAGAACAGAAACAAGGTACCCCAGATGAGAGCTAGAGAGGAAGAGAACAACTTGTGGAGATTAAGCTCATTGGTAGTTGAAGCTTGATAACTGGTGAGTCTTCAGTTAAGGATCGGACAGGAGGAGCTTCTTGTTTTGTCTTGGATAGATAAGACATGAATTCTCAGCTTCACGGATCCAAAGAAGACGTATCGTACTGTAAGCGATAGTCGGTTTGCCCTTTGTACGGTTAACCTTTCAGTTCAAGATATTTTCAAGAATTGTTATCGTTATATATATATTTTTTTAAAAATCAAATAAAGTAAAATAAAAAATTTAAGATTTTTTTGAGGGAAAAATTTAAGATTTTTTAAACTTGATTAAAAATTAAATAAATTATAAAATTATAAATATAATTAAAAAATTGTATTTATCTATCGAGAAATTTAAAATTTAATATAAAATTTTTTAAATGAAAATTTATTTATTTATTTTGATTTATAATTAGTTATTAATTTAAACTGATTGATTATATAATAACTAACAAAAATTATTAAAATAAATTAAAAAATTAGCTGATCCAAAGTTTTTACTGCCAGCCAAATGAGTTAGATATTTTAACCTATTATAATTTAATTTATTATAAATTATGGTTATTATATATAATAAAATAATAAGAAATTGCATATTTATTAGTATGCATTATAACATTGTAGGCATAAAAGGGAACACTTGAAAACAAGTTTCATGCAACCAATGCCTTTGTTTTTCTTCCAAAATGGCATGATCTATTTTTGATACATTAAGATTTTTTCAATGGATTGTACTACTAATTCACATATCACACCCCTATAATTTTAAAATGTTGAGTTTGTAATATTTGAAATTTAATAAAATTTAAATTTTAATGATATCTTAATGCTTATTAATAAAGTTGAAAATTGATATATTCTACTCAAAAGGTGTAATACTAATTAATTAAGACAATAATAAATATAAAAGAAAAAATTAGTGAAAAAGTGCATCAATATAATTTAATCTCATATTGAGAACCACTAAATAAATATATAATTGATCCATTAAAAAATATTCTCATTCTTATGTTGTTAAAGATTTATATATATATATATATATATATATATATATATATTATGACTAGGTGCTGACAACTATAAAAAAAGCATCGTTTTGTAAAAAATGATGTTGTGTTTCTATTTTTTAATTTTTTAAAAAATAAAAGAATCAAGTCAAATTAGGCTAGTTGGTCTTAAGCTCTCGGACTAGTTGCCTTGGGCTGGTGTAGAAGCTGTTAAGGTCGAATTTGGGCCTGACACCGATCAGTCTGACTCAACTTATTACCATCCTTTTTGTGAACATACTAAAAATTATATTATTCAATATTATCTAAGTGTTTATATTGCGTATTTTTATTTTAACTGAAGTTTAAAATAATAACTTAAAAACTACAAATTTAAAAAAATTATAGAAACTTTAAACATACAAAAAAAATTTTCTAACATTTCTTAAGCTACTTCTTTTGCCGAATAAATAGGTCACTCCATTTAGAAATTATAGTTTTAGAAGATATCTAATATTGCATGTATTCTGAAAATAATTTAGACTCGTCAAATTATTAAATCTTAACATATATTAATGTAAAATCATTTCCAATTCTTTATATCTTTTCAATTGAGTATAAAAAGTGATCACATGACTATCAAATGCATCAATATTTAGTATATATAAAAAAGAGAAACATAACAAATTATTAATGACTAAAAAGGTCAACCAGTTCAACCGGTTTTACTGTAAAAATTTTTGAATCGTTCAGTTTTTTCAGTTTGATTTATTTTAATAACTCTTGTTATCAAAATTTAATTAATTTATAAATCAATTGGTTAATTTTGTGTAAAATAATAAGTTCTTATAAACTGTAAGTATAAATTAATTATTTTTTGTTTAACAACTTTTTTAGTTAAAATTTAAAATTTTCAATAAGTAATTACAATATTTTTTAATCATATGTTAAATGTTTTAAATTTTATTTAATATTTAATTATTTTTATAATGATTTAATATATGTTGAATTTTTTAAACCTTAAATTTCTTATCTTATCGGTATAATTTAAGACAATTTTTTAAAACATTAAAAAAAAACAAAAAGAGAACATGAAATTTCTTAAACACTTTAACACACTAATGCAAATTATAGTCATAAAGTGAATGTATGCATTATTATACTTTGTTATTACTAGTTCCCATGACGTGGGAACAGACTTCAACTAACAAAAAGGCTGTTGTCACTCGTAAGAAACTTTGGTAAGTTTGAAACTTACACGGACATGAATGGCTGCACGTTGTAGTCTAATTCAACGGTCAAACATCTTGTCATTTTCGTATTCGTAACACTAAAAGTCCAACCACATGTGTACGTTTGCCGTAACTTAACGTTTAAAATAATGCAAGGCATGCGCTGCTTCTCGGAAGTTTCATTTGGTCTGTCGCCGGCCACGAGGTACTCTAGAGGCTAGTCTCCGTTTTGCTTCCATAAGTTTTACAGAGTCACTAATCCACATTTTATTTACGACGAGGACGTGAAACTACCGAGATCCGATGACAAGTAGTTGGTTTTAAAGGGTTCTGAAAAGGGTTTTTCTTCATTAGCAAGAATCTGATCAGAATCAGCAGAAAAGGTCCCGCCTTTAGCATCAGCAAGAGTGCCCCTTTTTTGTTTTTTGAAGATTCAGAACTGTGATTAATGGTATGCCTTGTAGAACTATAGATGTGTGATCGCTTTTGGATTGTGATGTTTCAAAGTATGTGTAAGATCTTGACGTTGTTTTAGCAAGCATTTTGTTTACTGCACTTGGTGGAAATGGACTA
This sequence comes from Erythroxylum orinocense, assembly GCA_025531955.1. NCBI lineage: Eukaryota > Viridiplantae > Streptophyta > Magnoliopsida > Malpighiales > Erythroxylaceae > Erythroxylum > Erythroxylum orinocense. The sequence continues at coordinate 110,941 of JANZLX010000063.1, forward strand.
ATGTCTACTGCTGAACCTCCTGATGAAGTTCTCCAATTAGCAACGGAATGACAGAGAATCTGTTGATGAATCGTTTCCGTTCTTTAATGATCTTCCCATTTTATCAATTGCAACTGTAGATATGGAAATCTTGAGGGGAGTTTTAAGACTCTTTTGATCAACCAATTTCATCTATATGCAGATGGACCCAGTGGAAAAGGTGCAGATGGAATCTGATGAGGAAATGCCTTTTAGCACATCACCGGCAGGAACTAAAGTTCATCCTTTTGATTCCGAGTTACATAGTGCGGGTCTTCCTGCAGATGTTGGCAAGTTCAGGATTTTTAATAGGTTAAAGATGAGCCCTCTAAGAAGTATATACTTCGTCTTGATGACAGCAAAGATTAACATGTTGCTACCTTTTGGTCCCTTAGCAATGTTGGTGCACCATTTTACACAGAGCAATGTAAGAACTAAGTACATCCCCCGGATTGTCTTGAGTTCCATTTCTACTATAGATAGTTAGTCCAAAGAAAATGCATTACTTTTCTGATGAAACGTAGCCAATTGTCGAATGATTGCCGTTTCTTTGCCACTTTTTTAGTTTAATCTCCAGCTTGTTACACTGATTTCCCTATATTTACTATGATTTTTATGAGTAGGGATGGGTATTCTTCCTTAGCTTACTAGGCATCACTGCTTTGGCAGAGCGTTTGGGTTACACAACTGAGTAAGCATTCACTACTCCTCTTAAAAATGACCGACAATTAAGTTGATTTTGACATTTATTCTATTTTGCACAATGCTAAGCTTATCAATATTTGTGGAGCAGGCAGCTTGCAATGTACACTGGACCAACAGGTATT
>JANZLX010000063.1:148888-167748 GCA_025531955.1 Erythroxylum orinocense
ATTGTCAGGTCTACTTTGATATAGCTTTAGGATGCGTTTTGAAATTAATATTTTAAAAATTAGGCATTAGGTTTGAAAATGGCATTAATTTGTAAAAAAATGATTTTTATTTATATTTAAACATTTTTTAAAAATTTTAAGTTGGGTTGAGTTAAAATTCGAGCTGTCTGAATCGGATTGCCCCTCCTTTTATTAGAATCCTGGCTAGAAATCCCTTTTCCAAGCAAGTTGAACTATTTTCCATTGTAAGGTAATAAGCAACAATTTATATTTACGAACTAAGACGAGGTAGGGTAGCAGATCAAGTTGGTTAGGTCGATTTTCTCTTAAAGTGAACAGTTTAATGTTGTTTCGATTTTAAATTTTAGTAACAACCACAACAACACTTAGTGAGAGTTATACTAAAATGCAAGATTTAGGGAGATTTTTTTTTGGTGCAAAGAAAACTTAAAACAACAAAGCAAAGGAAAAAATAACAAAAAAGAGAACGAAGCCTAGCTATCGAACTCTCTCAAACAAAGTTTCAGCAGAGTCACCATCAAGAGCCAAGAGGACTGAACTTGAGGGAGACAACCAAAACTGAAATGGAAGCTTATCATGACTGCCCATCTTTGCTAAAATATCAGCCATACTATTACCCTCCCTGAGAATGTGATCACAAGACACCTTCCATTTCCAGTTCAGCATATGTTCAGGGAGATTTAGTCGTATATAACTTTACTTCTATTTAATAGAGATGTTACATCTTTTGATATACCGACTTATAATACAAAATAATAATAGTATAAAATATAAAAAAATACGTATACATAAAAATATAAAAATATGTAGAGCCATATATATAGAACATGGTAAAGATTAACAAAACAAGGTAAAATAAATAAATAGATACAAAAACAAAAAAAGACAAGAATAAGAATAAATCACACCAGTCTTTACCAAAAATTAATTAAACTAAGTAAGCAACTATTTAAGCTAAATAAAGAGAAAAGAAGTACTACGTAATCAAGCAATTAATGTTAATTATAAATGAAATATTTAAATTTAATTCTATAAAAAAAATACATATTTTTTTATTGTCTTTAATTTGTTATTTTTTTGTTTCGAATTATTTCAAGATTTCACTTCTACAATATTTTTATTTTATCTTTTTTTATTGGGATAATAAACTACAGAAAAGTTAACCGTAAGGAAGGGAATATCAAAGACAGGGCTAATAACTGAAATGAAGTCGTAATAAGATAGCTGTAGTGGAAGGTGTGACTGGATCACCTTTGTTTTAGGAAGAAGTAATGCTTGTTGAATATTTTAGTTTGACAATGCTTCATACCTAAAAAGAAGAGAGCTACGAATGAATGTGTAACTCGCCTGTATAAAGCCGAAATCGCTAGTAATTTCCGGTCACCTATTAAGCGGTTTTCCAGGCTTTGTAAAATATTTAAAGAACTTAAGAGAATCCTTTACTTATATTCTAATTGGCGCGATTGCTTGGACTTATAATTAATCTAATTTGTATTTATTTTTGTAATTATATCTAATAGAAAAGGAGCATTTTAGCCAATTGGGCTTCTCTATTCTCATGCCTCTCAGAAACCCAACCCAAAGAACTAATTGAAAAGAATAATCTAGGGTTTTGAATCCCCCCTCTTTATGCGCTATATAAATTCGCGTTTTAGGGTTAGAGGAAGTGAGAGCGTGAATAAGAAATGGTGAAGTTTCTCAAGCCGAACAAGGCGGTGATCCTCCTCCAAGGCCGCTACGCCGGCCGCAAGGCTGTCATCGTCAAATCTTTCGACGACGGAACCCGGGACCGCCCCTACGGTCACTGTCTCGTTGCTGGCATTAAGAAATATCCCGGAAAAGTGATCAAGAAGGATTCGGCTAAAAAGACGGCCAAGAAGTCTCGAGTGAAGTGTTTCGTTAAGCTGGTGAACTATCAGCATCTGATGCCTACCCGCTACACTCTCGACGTGGATTTGAAGGACGTGGTCAACGCGGATGTCTTGCAGAGCAGAGACAAGAAAGTTGTAGCGGCGAAGGAGACTAAGGCTAGGTTGGAGGAGCGATTCAAGACTGGAAAGAACCGGTGGTTCTTTACCAAGCTCAGGTTTTGAGCTGGTGGTTTGGTATTTAGATGCTCATCTTTTTTTGTTGGAATGTTTAAAAAAAAACGAATTTTGTATTCGATTAAGATGAAGATTGCGGGGACATTTTCCGGATCTGCTATGGTTAGAGTCGATATTTTAATTAAAATTTCTTATAAGTAACTTGCTGTTAGTTTGGTTTCATTATTGGAATGGTTTTGGCTTGGTTCTTGATGTTCTTATCTAGTTGATTTCTGGGGCTTGTTCATATGATCTTCACGAATAGTTATTCATAAAGAGCTTGTGATGGGTATATCACTAGATGATGCTGTTAGATTTAGGTAAACAATAGGGATTCATTTCATGCCAATATGGCGTTGGTTGGTTGATCTTTTTGGTCTGCACAACTCATTTGAACTTCAACTTTGTTAAGCTCTTTGTTTTGGTGTGTTCCCGAGTATTTATTTTTTATTTCACAATGATGTAGATTTCTATATAACAACGCCTTGTGCGTGTTGCTATTAAGGTATTGATGAATGCCTTATGATATTGATGTGACAGTAGTTCTGTCTCTGGCCTAAGTTTCTTTATTTCCAAGAACAAGTAGCTTAGTGAAAATGCAGAATTAGCAACCCTTTGTTGGCATTATAATGCAAGAAAGCTTTGGCGTCAAGTCTCAAAGGGGCAATGGATTATCTGAAGTGTTGAAGGCTTGCATGTTTAATGAAAGCTAGTATAAAGCAGAATTAAAATGTTTGGTTTCCAAATTTTATTTTGTTAATGTCAATTGGTTGATCCATGTTTGAAAGCTGCTTTTGAAGTTTCCAATGGCACAATTCTGAAAGTGTCGTAAAAATACTGGGACTTGACGCAATTTGGTCCCTCTCCACGCTGTTGGTTCAAATACATGTCCTCTATAGTTTGAGACAATACTGCAGCTATTACAAAATACAAACTTGTGTCTTTGGTATGAAGGAAAAGATCTAACCTGCAGCTATAGTCCTGACTCTTGAGGTATGGCTCTGTCAACTCAGCCTGACAAAAGCAGCGAATGTCATATTCAGAGCCAAGGGTAATTACATTTGTTACATAGTTGTTTCACCTGTAGTTGTATGGGACAAGAAGTCTGTTATGTGAAGTCATTGTGCTTGTCATCCCTTACCAACTGTTAGAAGCATGTACATGTAAATCTTATATTGCATGACGATGGAAGGGCATAATGTTCATCTTAAACCATGATTTCTTATTAGTTGTGTAGCAAAAAAACATTAGTACAAGAGCAAAAAAACATTAGTACAAGAGTTCTAGTAGTTCGTAATCTTATCTTTGCTTGATAGATAGCTTGTTTTCATAATCGGGCTCAACTGTAAGTTGAATTAGGCTTCGAATCAGTACTTAGAAAGATCCTCTTTAATAATAAAGCTTAGTTGCATCATTAGTCACATTAAATTTCTTATTAAATTAGCAAGTAAATGTTAAATTCCTATATTTTGTAGTTGTTCATAATCTTCTTCATAATTTACACAATTTCAGACATTTTGTAAGTTAATAATTAGTTAAATATGCTTTACACAATAAAATTATAGCTTTAATTACTTTAATCAAAATATAATTACATTGTTAATTAGGGTTTAGTTTAATATTTAATGAACCACACGATTGTTTGGGACTTAGTTAAAACCATGTTTTTTTGTTTAATTTTTTAGGAAAATAAAAATAATCTAATAAAAATAACATTTTATACAATTAAATATTGTTGTCAGTAAAAAATAAATGGGGTGAAAAATATAAACTTTCCTTATAATTTAAAAATTTTACATAATTAAATCCCCTGACTTTTAAAATTCTAAAAAAAAATCATTCTAATTTTCAGTTTTTGAGAAAAAATCTCTTCTTTAAAGTTCGATTAAAAAATAAAAAAACGTGCAGTATGAATAGAAGAATTAAATTAATTAAATGCCACTAATACGATAATTTAAATCAATTATTAAACTTAAACTAAATCAGTTAAATTTGAATTAAATTAATAATTATAACAAATTATTATTTTAATTCAATTTTAATTAATTCAATTCAATTTTATGAGTTGAGTTAAATCGTTAAGTATACAACATTTGAATAGTATAAGTACCATGTTCATAGTGTGTATATTTCCTTATTATTTTTTAATAAATACCTAAAAACTAAAATTTACAAAAAGCGTTTTTGAGAATTTTAAAAATCTACTTCGAAATTGAGATGTCAATGGGTTAGACAGGGTCTGAGCTGCTCTTGGCTTGACCCAGCCTGACCTTGGGCTAGAGTGACCCGTAGCTCGGCCTGTGACCCGACGAACCTAAATGGGCCTACTTGTAACCTGACCCACCATTTTTAAAAAAAGAAAAATGTCAAAAATGACATCGATTTTGAAGTAATAGTCCGGTTACAAATCAGGCCATGTTCGCCCGTGACCCGCCTGATCTCGGTCCTTGGCCCATCTGGGCCGACTATGATTGGCCTGTAATTCAATCAATCAGGGCCAAAATTAGGTTGGGCCAAGCCTTTTTAACATCCCTACTTCGAAAAAGTCTTATTTCTTTTACTCAAAATAAATGACATCTCTAGAGGTAATTAATATCCTTTCCTCTTCTATTATAGTTTCGGCTAAAGATAATTTTTTGGTGGCATATACCCGTAGTTTACTCTACCAAACATGAAAGGTGTAATTTCAGCATGTATATCGTGAAGGGAACCAGTGTGCTGATAATCAGACGTCTCCCACAATTTTATCTAACCCAACCTTGCATATACTTCAACAGTCTCCGAAGGTCGTCATGAAACACATAAACCAAGACAAATAAGGAGCTTTGTATCACAGATCATTGCGCTAATTAGGGTGTTTGTTTTGTTGTTTGATTTTCTTTCGTTTGTAACCAAAAAAAAAAGAGTCTAATATGCAAGGAGCATTTTTAGACAATCGGGCCTCTCAGAAACCCAACCCAAAGCTCTAGTTGAATAAAACAATCTAGGGTTTTAATCGCCTCTCTTTATGCGCTATATAAATTCGCGTTTTAGGGTTAGGGTTCAGAGAGAAAGAGCGAGAAAGCGTGAATAAGAAATGGTGAAGTTTCTCAAGCCGAACAAGGCGGTAATCCTCCTCCAAGGTCGCTACGCCGGCCGCAAGGCTGTCATCGTCAAATCCTTCGACGATGGGACCCGGGACCGCCCCTACGGTCACTGTCTCGTTGCTGGCATAAAGAAATATCCCGGAAAAGTGATCAAGAAGGATTCGGCTAAAAAGACGGCCAAGAAGTCTCGAGTGAAGTGCTTCATTAAGCTGGTGAACTATCAGCATCTGATGCCTACCCGCTACACTCTTGATGTGGATTTGAAGGACGTGGTCAACGCGGATGTCTTGCAGAGCAGGGACAAGAAAGTTGTAGCCGCGAAGGAGACTAAGGCTAGGTTGGAGGAGCGGTTCAAGACTGGAAAGAACCGGTGGTTCTTTACCAAGCTCAGGTTTTGAGCTGGTGGTTTGGTTTTTAGATGCTCATCTTTTTTTGTTGGAATATTGTCAAAAAATTGTATTTTTGTAATGGATTAAGATGATGATTTTTGCATAATGATTGTCCAAGATGGATTTTGTGGGAACATTTTCCTGATTTGCTTTGCTTAGAGTCGATATTTTAATTAGAATTTCTTATAATTAACTTGCTGTTAGTTTTGTTTGATTATATGAATGGTTTTGGCATGGTTCTTGATGTTCTTATCTAGTTGATTTCTAGGGCTTGTTCATATGTGCTAAGTTTGATCTTCATGAATAGTTATTCATAAAGAACCTTTGATGTGTATATCACTAGATGATGCTGTTAGATTTAAGCAAACAATAAGGATTCGTTTCATGCCAATACGTCTTTGGTTGGTTGATCTTTTTGGTTTTAACAGTTCAATGGACTTCATCTTTGTTAAGCTCTTTGTTTTGGTGTGTTCCCGAGTATTTATTTTTTCTTTCACAATGATGTAGATTTCTATATAACAAGGCTTTGTGGGTGTTTGTAATAGGGTATTGATGAATGCCATTAGTTCTAGGAAATATTTATGGCCAATAACAAATAGCTTAGTGAAAATGCAGTATTAGCAATCCTTTGTTGGCATTATGATGCAAGAAAGCGTTTGCCTGAAGTCTCAAAGAGGAAATAGATTATCTTAAGTGTTGTAGGCTTGGATGTTTGATTAGAACTAGACTAAAGCAGAATTAAAATGTTTGGTTTCCAAACTCGAGGCTTTGGTATGAAGCTAAAAGATCCTCCAACCTGCAGTTATAATCCTGATGTATGGCTCTGTTAATTCAAGCTTTGACAAAAGCACACGGATGTAATGTTCAGACCAAAAGGTAATTACATTTGTTTCATAGTTGATCCACTTTTGAGAACTGCGCATTATTGAACTTTATTTGGTGTTGAAGTTGTACATAGTTGTTTCACCTTTAGTTGTATGGGACAAGTCTCTTAAGTCATTGTGGTTGTCATCCCTTGTCAATTTTTAGAAGCATAGACATGTAAATCATACATGACATGATAATGGAAGAGCATAATGTTCATCTTAAACCGTGATTTCTTAGTCGATTCCATTGCTAAGTCATCTGAAAATAGGTGCTGAGACCTCTACTTTAACAAATTAAAGCATTTGGTACCACAAATGTTTTGAAACTACTTCTCTAGTTAGGGGTAAGATTGAGGTTATTTGTACCTCTCTAAATCTTGTATTGAATAGGACTTTTATTGAATTGTTGTTGTTGTTGTCTGGACTACAAATATTTTGATTCCAAGTACTCAAATCTCTATTTAACTAATTTAACTCTATATTTCCAACTGTCAAATGCTATGAAACTTTGTTCTAGAAACCGTGTTGTGCAATAATTTCAGGAAATAATCATTTACCATATTCGGATTCTTGTCTTAGCATCGATAAGAAGTCCAAAGTTTTAAGTTTAATAATGTCATTAACTTGTGATTGATTAATCAGTGTAAACAACTTTAAGCCGAAAGTGAGCAAGTTAATTTCAATGGACTCTATTCATTTCAGACAAGCTCTGCCGAAATGTATTAATTGGACTTAACTGTCTCATTGTCATTCCCTAAAATGGAAGGACTTAAAGAGAAATATGAGTAAGCCTATAATAATTAGGGGTGCAGGACCAACCGAACCACATCAAAATTAAGGGTGGCAAAAAAATACTCAGTGCAATCCTGTCCGACTTGGTCTAATCCAATCTACTTGAATTGAATGGTCTTCAATCATATATAATTTATGGTTTCAAGCTTGAAATTAAATTTTTTATATAAAACAATATTATTTTAAAAATAAAAAATAAATTTGGTTGAATTGGATCGAGCTCGTACTCGAGCTTGAAGCCTCGGGCTCAATTGAGCTTTAGGCCGAGCTTCGGACAGAAAATGAAAATTTGAGGCAAGCTCGACCCGATTCGACCTATTGCTAACTGACCCAGATGAATTTTGATGCTTACCCAAAATAGAATCCTATGTGTACAACATAAGATCACAAACCTAACTCCCATTAATTAATTAATTAATTTAATTAACTAATCATTGGTCTTTTATTAAATTTATAATTTCAATAATTTTTAAATTAAATCATTATAATCCCAAATCAAACGGACTCAAGGACACGCCTAAACGGAGGGAAAGAATACCAAAAACGACAACCAATCTCAATTCCTTCTTTATAAACTGAAGAAAAGTTGCGCAACTTTTACCTGGATTTCCCTCACTTTCTCGCTGTCCAAACGGACCAACTGATCATCACCCGCTCTTTTTTCTCCTCTGACACATCTCTGCACATACATCTCTTGTCCTTCTCTGCAAGATTTGTCCCTTTCGCTCGAAATCTCCTTCCTCAGCGAATCTCTCTCGCCCACGTACCTTTTTTCTCTTTCGATAATGATTCAAAGCTTAGTTGCTCAGCCCACTATCAACTGTGATTCATCTTCTACCCCTAACAATCCTGCCTCCCCCATGAAGACAAAGCGCGGCGACAGAGACGGAGATTCCGACGACCCTGCTTCTAAACGTCCAAACTTCTCCGCCGAAGCCTCCGTCTCTGGGGAGAAAACCGCCGCTGAGGAAGACTCAACCACGGTCGTTGAAGGCGGCGAGTCCACTGGCCTGAGACTTCTCGGCCTTCTCCTACAATGCGCGGAGTGCGTCGCCATGGACAATCTCGACGACGCCAACTGTCTGCTCCCGCAGATTTCAGAGCTCTCCTCTCCGTTCGGTTCCTCGCCGGAGCGAGTCGGCGCGTACTTCGCTCACGCGCTGCAGTCGCGAGTGGTAAGCTCATGCTTACGTAGCTACTCTCCTCTAACCTCCAAAGCTTTGACCATAGCGCAGTCGCAGAAAATCTTCAACGCTTTGCAATCATACAACTCGATCAGTCCGTCTATCAAGTTCTCTCACTTCACTGCTAATCAAGCGATTTTCCAAGCACTGGACGGAGAGGATCGTGTCCACGTCATCGATCTCGATATAATGCAAGGCCTCCAGTGGCCAGGATTGTTCCACATCCTCGCTTCCAGGACTAAAAAAATCCGATCCGTTAGAATCACCGGGTTCGGGTCCTCCTCCGAGTTGCTGGAGTCAACCGGAAGGAGACTCGCCGATTTCGCAAGCTCACTCGGTCTGCCGTTTGAGTTCTTACCACTGGAGGGCAAAATCGGAAATTTGACAGACCTGAGTCAACTCGGTATTAGACCTAGAGAAGCTATAGTGGTACACTGGATGCATCATTGTTTATATGATATAACGGGGAGCGATTTGGGGACGTTGAGATTACTGACCCTGTTGAGGCCGAAACTGATCACGACCGTTGAACAAGATCTTAGCCACGGCGGTAGTTTCTTGGCGCGGTTTGTTGAGGCATTGCATTACTACAGTGCGTTGTTTGATGCTTTAGGGGACGGCTTGGGTTTGGACAATGTGGAGAGGCATACGGTGGAGCAGCAGTTGTTTGGTTGTGAGATCAGGAACATCGTGGCCGTTGGTGGGCCCAAGAGGACGGGTGAGGTAAAGGTGGAGAGATGGGGGGATGAGCTTAGACGGGTCGGGTTCCAACCCGTGTCGCTGGCGGGTAGCCCGGCAGCCCAAGCAAGCCTGCTCTTGGGAATGTTTCCATGGAAAGGGTATACCTTGGTGGAGGAAAATGGTTGCTTGAAATTGGGTTGGAAGGACTTGTCTTTGTTGACTGCCTCTGCTTGGCAGCCGTCCGATTGAATTACTTTTGGGTTTCGGTTTGATGATCATTGATTCTTACTTAATTGTCAATTCTTTTTGCAGGGGAAATTTTACTTTAGTTTTTGCCAATTGATGAAAATTTTGATAAAGGAAAAATGAAGAAAGTGTAAATGTTCATATCTTCTAGTACAAGAACTGGTATGATTCTGATTCCCCGGTTGGGGTTTTTGCATGGAAGTTAGGAGCAGAAGCAGATCAGTAGAAACAGAGACTGTGCGTATGTGTGTGTGTGGGTTTCAGTGCACTGTATAATTGGACTAAACAATAATTGTACAAGTGGATCAGTGGAAGTGGCCATTATTTGTTTAGCATTTGCAAGGAGAAGAAAACAAAAACTGAACAAAAAGACGTTCGTTGTTTAGCTTCTTGATATGTACATGCAAGTCCCTGAGGTGCGTAGGGGACCAACCGTAGTAGGGTCCCTGTTGTTGATATCTCATCTAATGCAACTACCAGGTAAGAATGGACTTGTACTTGGATTATTCTATTCCTGTATATTCCAATGTGTACTGTTCATAATGACTGTGTTGGATCGGAAATAGAAAGTTGCGTTTCACTTGATCCTCTTAAGATTTCGCGTTTTAAGAGGGATTCTAGATAGATGTTGCCGTTGATGTAATCACTTTGTGTTAAAGACTAGAATTTGGGGTTTCACATAAGATGTGTTTATGTTAGTGCTGATTCTCAAAATTTTAATGTGATCATGAAAATGTTGTGTTTATGTCAGTGCTGATTCTCAAAATTTTAATGTGATCATGACAATGTTGTTTTCATTTTAGCTGTTAAAAATATAGAAAGAACAAAGAAGAAGAAGAAGAGGAAGAAGGATGGAGGTAAAAGAAACGCCATAAACGACAAGTAGCACAGCTAATAAGGTTCCACATGTCAAACAAGTGAGTCCACAGTTTTTGTAGCACTTGAAAGCTTTCCTTGTGATTGTGATGTGCTGTAGGACATTCATCACACTTTGTAAATTATGTGTTATTGTTCCCTTTTTATTATTTTTACTAATTTGGATATTTTTATTTGATTTTAACTCAATTAAAATCAACATTGTTTTAATTATTAGCACATTTTTTATATTTACAATAAAGTTGGGAGTTAGAGATTGTCGTTATTTATTGAATAATTTAAAATGTAATTTAAAAAATTATTAAATAAAAATTAAATTGTTTATTTTAATTTATAAGAACTTATTAATTTAATAAAATTGACCAATTAATTAATAAATAGGTTATTTTTTAACAATAAAATTTATTAAAAAAATTGATCCAAAAAATTAAAAACTGAATTACAAAGTCATACCTTGAATTGATTAGGTAGGAGTTGCAATAGGTATATTAGTAATTATGTGGATAGAAAGAGAAATATCTGAAGGGACGTATTAGACCCGATTGTGCCAATCCTTTGGGCGTTCTTCAAGCTCTATCAGATGGGACAGAATTAATTTTCAAAGAGAATCTTTTTCTATCTCGAGACGATAATCGTTTTTTCATTATCGAACTATCCGTAGCAGTCATATCAACTCTATTTTTTAACCATGGTCAGAAGTTATGAAGAAGATTAATCAAAGTAATAAGCAAGACACTATCTTATCATTGAACACAAAACTGTCTTTAATGTCAAAAGATGGTATATCTGTTTAGGTGTACAAGAAGGGGAAGATCCAAGTAACCTTAACGATGGTGTCAAAACTTTAACATTGTTGTTTAAGAAGCAACAATTTTGTACTCTTGGATCTTGTCTTCTTTAAGCTAGGGCTGTATTCTTTATGTACCATAGGGATTATTACACAATTTTAAGATGTATATTTAAAATAATAAAGTATGAAAGAAGTTTTAAGAATTAGGTTTGATATTTTAATCCAGTCTATAGTTAATCAAATTACGAATTGAATCTGAATCTAAATGTCCTAATTGAATTAATTAAATATTTTTTATTAGATTTAAATAAAATAATATTGTTAAATACAAATTTTTATTATTAAAAAAGTATCAAATAAAATTTGAGAATTAAGTTAGGCATTTTGTCCCAATTTAAAATTAATAAAATAACTCGAATTAATTGAATTTCGAGTTAAGTTTGGAACTAAAATAATTCAACTAAATTAATTGAATATATTGTTTTAATAAATAAAAATAAAAATAATTCGTCAACACGTGGAGTTTAAAGAAATCTAATAGTACGCAAACTTATTCTTAATTTTTATTACATTAGAAATACATATATTTATAAATTCTTTCAGGCTTTACATCCATTCTAGCTCGTTAACTTCAATCAGATCACATTAAGTTGCCTCGGACCCGAATTAAAATGTCATCTCAAGTAACAAACCAAATAACCTTTTAATGGGATCGAGATGATGCCAACATTAAAGTTAAAGTGCTCTTTACCTTCTCTAAATTCACTACAAAATTAGGATAATTTTCTGCAAATTTGGTTTATAATTTGGCCAAATTTTTTATTGTGAACCCTAAAATTTAATCAATCAACTTCAATCTACTAAATTTCCTGATTTGATTTCACGTTTCCCTAACTTTTCCTGGCGGTCCAAGTGGTACCATAAAAATGGCTAGACAATGGACCCTCCTATTGTCTGTCAATCATTCAAAAGTGTTCCAACTTTTCAGGACATACTACAGTTTCTGGACAATCAATTTCATAAAAAACGAGCCTGTAAATTTTATCCAACATGTACAGATGCATGGAGAGCAAGGAGATGGGAGTGAGGATTGAGCAGACATGACAATAGATCAGGTCGAACTCGTCTAGGTTTAAACTAGATTTATAATTTTATTTTTAAGTTCGAGTTTGGTATGAAGCCTGATTGGACCTAAACCTATGAGCCTGAGTTCGAGCTTGAGTCCAATCGGGCTTGGAAAGCTTGAAGCTGCCATGGGACCATATTAAATTTATTTTTAAAGATTTAATCTTGAACTTCTTTCATTTACAAAATAATGTACTAAAATAATGTCATTTTAATTAGTTTTAGACCTGTGAAACTCAAATCAAATTCAACTGTGGACTGAATATAAAGGTTGAGCTTTCCAATCAAACTCGAGTTCGAGCTAAATATAAAGCCTGAGCTCAACTTGACTTGTTATCATCTTTAACTGAAGAGGCACTTAAGTTAGCAAGAGAAGCTGATGAAGTAGTTACTCAAAAAACTTGAAACAAACTTTCATGAATCCAACATTTTTGGCTATGCATTGAAGTGAGGGAAAGGGGGCAAAACAAATTCCCTGACCAAACACTAAAGACCTAAGCTTGACTGGTATATAAACCCAGATTCCAGTATTCTGTGTATAAGCTTGCATGGAAACAAGACAATAAAGGAAAACTCAAAAAACCACAACCCAATGATCAGTACCTCTTCCCAAGAATTACACCAACAATGACAGACACCAAAGCCACTCCCAAGATGAACTTAATTGTCATGGCGGGTGAAGTCTCTGCAGTTTGAACCTGAGCAATTTGAGAAGATTCAGCTTCTAACTTTTTCTTGCTCTTCCTTTTGGTTGGAGTAGAAATCGTTGATCCAATGTCTCTGGATTTGATCTCCATTCCATCCTTGTCCTCCATGGTCTTAACTGATTTCGCTTCGGCAAGCTTCAGTTTCTGTTCAAGCTCCTTCACCTGCTTGTGCAGAAGCATGACTTCTCTCTTTTTAGCTTCAAGTTCTTGAAGAGATTTCTTCAGGGCTGCTTCTCTTTCCAACTCTTTCTCAGAATTTGATTCCTAAAAGTTTGGAAATGAAAGGAAGTTTCTTAATCAAATCCTGTTGAAATATCATATAGCTTCATTTTAGAGTTCATCATACCTCGTCTTTATTAGCTCTCAACAGTTGTTCTTCAAGTTCCTTGAGATGGGTTTGCAAGGATGACTTCTCAGCAGCCTCTGCCCTGAGGCTCTCGCATTCAATTCTCAATGTGTTTTCATTTTCCTTCTGTTCTTTCAATTGTTCTTCAAGCTGGCTTATAACTGATTGAAGCTCCTTCTTTGCATTTTGAGATGTTTCATTGAGTAGGTTGTTCTCATCCAAAACTGCAGATATCTGCAGAATCGTAGTTTATTGCATCAGACGACCATAAAACAAAAAGTTAGCTTTTATGATACTATTGAAGGAAACAAAAAGATTGATACAAACCTGAGACTGCAGTTTCAGCCCTTCATCTGTAAGCTGCTTTGATATGTCTTCTATGGCCTTCTTTGAAGTTTGAAGCTCTTCATCTGCCTCACCTTTCTCACGAAGAACTGTGGAGAGTTTTGCTTCTAGATCACATAGTTTCGATTCATATGAAGCAAGTTCCTGAGTGAGCTTCAAATTTTCCTCAGCTAGACCTCTGCTCTCCTTTTCCAAGTGACTAGATTTGTTTTGAAATTCTTCGACAATGCTTTCTACATGTTTCAATCTCAGTAAAGTCTCTTCCACCTCGAGTTTTTGACCATCAGCAACTGCAGATGCCTCATGAGTCTGTTGTTCATACAACTTTATTTGCCTCTCAAATGCATCTAGTTTCTCATTCAAATCTTTTGTTTCTTCATCTCTCGCAGCGAGTCTCTGAATCGTCTCTTGCAACTGTGCTTCCACTTGCTTCTTCTGAGCCTCAGTAGCAGAATGAAGTTCCAAGGCTCTAGAGTGCTCATCTGTTATTTCTTTAATTGAGTTCACATGAGAGGCAACTTGGTGAGCAGTGGTTTCCTTTTCGGAAATGGCAGAATTTAGCATTTCTTGAAGTTCGTCGATCTTAATTCTAAGCTGATTGTTTGTCTCAAGCAAGATTTCGTTCTCTGCAGACGAGATAGAAACCTTATTTTCAGTTTCCAAAATCTGACTTTTTAGCTCTTCATTAGATGTTTCTAAAGAAGCAATTTTCATGAATGACAAATCCAGCTCTTCCTTCAGTGAAGTTAATCTCCCAGCTTCGTCAGCCAGTTGATCTTCATACGACTTTACCTGGTCTTCAAGAATCTTCAGTTTCTCAGCCAAGGATTTTGCCTCAACATCCTTGTTATTGAAGTTCTCTGTGACTTCTCGAAGCTTGATATCGGAATCTCTTGTTAAGGATTCATGTAATGTTTCAAGCTCCGACTTTCTTGCAGTGGTATGATCTAACATTATCTCTTGTTCTTTAAGCTGTTCCTCAGCCACCTTCAGCTTCAACAGCACATCACTTTCTCTCACTTCAACAGCCTTCAGACTGTTTTCAGCTAACTCTAACTTCTCCTGCACAACAGTTAGTTCATTCCGCAAGACTTCAACAAGATTCTCAGCTTCAGCCAGGTTTAAACTTGAATTGCTTGAGGCATCTTCTAACCTTTTCTTTTCATCAGTCACTGTGTTCAAGCTTGCAATTAATTCCATCTCCTTATCATTGGCCACTTGCAGTGCATTTTCAAGGCCCGATGCCCTCACTTGGAAAGCCTCAAGTTCAGATGCAACTTCAGATACCTTTTCAGAGTACTTCTTGCATTCTACTTCAGCATCCAGGCATTTCCTTTCTAGTGTGCTTATCTGCTCCTCAAGTTCTTGAATCCTGTATTTCTCTGCTTCAAGTAACAACTCCAACTCCTTCACCTTTTTTCCAGTATCCTCTGCTTTGGAATGAGAATTTTGGAACAAATCCTCAAGTTCCAAGCTGCGGTGATGATTCATATTAGCTCGGTTCTCATGTTCAGCACATTTATCCATCGCAATCTTCAACTCATTCTCAAACTCAGAATTGCGTAATATTGACTCGTTTAGGGAAGATTCAAGATTGCTTATCTTTTCCTTATATTCCAGCATCGCACTACTCAACTGATTCTTTTCATCCTCCACCTGTTTCAGTGCAGTATTAAGTTCAGAAGTTTTTTGGGAAAATTCTTCGACCTCTCTCTCAGCATCACTGTTTTTTAGATTGACCAGATTTAACTGTTGCTCAAGCTCCACAATCCTCTGCTCTGCCACAATATAGCGAGATTCTAGTTCTGTTAGTTGAGATTGGGCCTTTTCGGCTGATTCATTTGAAACTTTCATTAAATCCTCAAGTTCTAAGTTCCTTTGGGTGGCTGTTGCGGCAGCAACTCCAGATTCATTGTGGAGGTCTTCTAGAGAGTTCAACTTCTGTTCAAGCTCTGCATTGTTAGATAAAGCTTGGGACAAAAGAGTATCAACTTTGTTGAAATTCTCATCCGAAAGCTTCAACTTTTCCTCAAGTTCTTGGCACTGCTCCTTCACATGTGCTGAATTACTTGAGAGATCAGCCATAGCTGCTTCAAGAACGTCTTTTTCTTTAACTATTTTGGCTAATTCCTCCTGTACAGTTGAAACTTGTGTTTCCTGGGATTTTGCACCAGCTTCAACCAGTTCCCTCGCATTGACTTCCGCCTCCAACTTCAACTTGGTGTCTTCCAACTCTGAGGTCTTCGCTTGTAGATCTTCTTTAGTAGCAGCAAGTAAACTCTCGAGCACTGAGAGGTCACTCTTCACCTGAGATTCTGAAGCTTTCTTGAGGTCCAACTCCTGGTTCAATTCACTTAGAAGAGCCTCCTTTGAAGAGAGTCTTTGCTCTACATCTAGAAGTTGTGCTTTTGAAAGTGCCAACTCTTCTTTAGCTGCTGAAAGTTCTGTTGTGGTGCTCTTAAATGCTTCTTCAGCTTTCTGGTTTTCTGCAATCTTTTCATATAGGCCCTTGACTTCCTCCTGGAGGGAAGCCATTTGATCTTCCATTTCTTTTGCACTCAGTTTTGCAACCTCAAGCAGCCTCTCGAACTCCAAAGCCCTCTGCATCTCAGTTTCAACATGTGAACCACTTTCTCTATGCAATTCCTCAAATTTCTTTGCCTCACCAACAGAAACTTGTAGCTCATTTTCCAAATCTTTCAGTTTTTTCCTTGAGTTCTCAAGCTCAATGCTGAGGCCTTCAAATGCTTCTTTCACCTCAACCACTTCCCTGTGCTTGGTTTCTTGAGCTTGCATAGCCTCCTGCAAGTTGTTGAGCTGTGAACTATACTTCTCTTCATTTTCAATTATCTGCTCTTCCAGTTTCTTATGACTTAATTCAAGCTCCTCGTATCTTCTTCCACTTTCCTTCAGCTTCTCCTTAGCAAGTAAGACCTCATCCTTTAGCTTTGCATTCTCAGACTCGGAATGTTTTGATTCCCCTGCAACTCTTTCCAATTCAAGTTCTAGTTCCCTTATCTTCTCTTGAGATTCTAGCAGCTCTCTGTTAGAACCACTAAAGCTTCTTTCAATGGCACATGACTTGTCATCCTCTGCAGATGTTGACTCAGCTTTGTGCAATCCGCCTTTCACTTCAAGTGATTCTTTCTCCACTTTTATGAACTCCCCATCAGTTTCATCATCTTCTTTCTTTACTTCTTTTTGTGCCTGTGCCAATTCTCCATTAGCTACCTGTATTAATATTGTCCTAAGAATCAAAACCAGTTCTACAAATCTTCAGGGAGATTGGTATATTAAATATCTTTTACAATTTTGATAGCTAATACAAGTTTTAAGTAATGGAAATTACTCCACATATCTAAAGTTGACAGCTACTTAGGTAGTAGAAATTGGAAATTATTCCACGGATCACTGAGAATTAGACATAAAGGAGCATAAGATGTTGAAAACATGAAGAAATGATCAATATGACAAATCTGATCCGTAGTAGTTCAGATATCCTCCTGCAGCAAATGGCACTAGAAATGTTTACCATAGAAACTAATGATTCAACAAGACCAGGTCAGATAAAAGCAGAAATATTCAGAACTTTGAAAATAAACTTACATAAAATAACATCTGCACTGAAGCTACAAACGATAAACTTCCTATCTAATCAAGGAATTTACCTTGATAGGATCAGCTTTATCATCAATCTCAACTTTCACTGGTATCTCAGAACTAACAAGGGTCTCTTCCTCCATATGTATTTAGGTTGTAGCTCACAAGAATTGACTTCTGTAATCTTCACAAGTTCACAGTTAAGTTAGAGCCATATAAGCTAAAAAATTCAAGTAATTGGAATTTGAGGTAAAAGTAAACAGGAACATATGAAATGTAGAACCTTGAAGATCTGATTTGATGATACAGTGATAAATTATTGAAGAAATTCAATGGCCTAGTAAAATCCTACTTATTTGGCACATTTGGTTCACATCAGACACCTATTTTTAAACAAACATTTCATTGAAAGTTAACCGAGCTTACTAATCACTCTCCAATACTATATTCCCTTTAAATTATTTGCTTTTTGAGCCTAAAACAGTTAAGCTAGTATCATTATATAACAAAGTAAGGTCACGAAGAGAAAAACAATATAAAAAGCCAAGAGAGTCGGAGATGTTAACGTCAAGATGTCATCTTTGACGTGGTGCCAACAGATAAGGCACTTTAATCGAGAACCCAAGTGGGCGGTAACATACCAGAATCAGATTATAAATAAACAAATTTGACTATTTAATTGTTTAATAGTAAAGAAGTGCTTTTTTTCATTATATAGTATACGATCCCCACAGTTGCATTGTAACAGCCTGTTTCTTTTGTCTTTTATATGCCGCCCCTAGAAAAAAGTGTACCCTTTATTTTATTTTCCCAACGTAGAAAGACGTATCCTCCCCTTTTTTGGTTTCCCTCTTTAGTTTTAGTTCATCTCCAACATATAAATAGTTCTTATAATTTGATCAATACAATTCTTTAAACCCAAAAATATGACAGAAAAGAAAAGGAAAGACAAAGAGAAAAAAGACTACGATGAAGGACATGACTAGGGTTGGGAGTTTTGGTTTGGTTCTGTCTGAAATCAAGCTTGATCTGATCGAAATTTATCATCTTTAATATGCCATTTTGGTAATGATCGAGCCGTCTAAACATATGTAAGAAGAATTGGGGCAGATTCATAATAGGTTGGACTAGGGCGAACTAGAGGCAACTCTACCTAGCCTGACCCATTACCCATCCTAAGCATGACAATTACAGCAAAAGGGTAATGAAATTGAGAAGTACTGGTGGGTTCTGACTAAGTCATTAGCAAGGTCATGGGGGAACTTGATCATGATTCATAGTCCACAAGTTTTATCCAAATCACATCATTATTTGTGGGGAAGTAGCACTCATTATAGGTTATACATATTCCCAGTATAAGAAGTTAATTATGCCACTAAGAAAGACAAAACTCTAATCAACACTATATTTATATGTATAATAAAAAAAACTAATAATGAATCTAAAACTATTGAAAGCTAATATTATAAGTTCATCTCAGACTGATATAGCATGTGATGGTATCATGTGAGACCATTAACTTTGTGGGTCCTAAGAACTATTGTTTTCCTTGTTTTCTTCTCCATCTTTTACTTTTAGTGTGTAAGTTAATATAAACCAAAGTGTACACAACAGACAAGTAGACTCCTAAAAGCTAACTGCTTTCCAAAAACGTCATTTTCTTTCATTATCCATCATTGCATCTAGACCGTCCATCCATTTGGGGGGGGGGGGGGGGGGAAA